>AP027104.1:25224053-25824053 GCA_028142955.1 Pinctada fucata | reverse complement strand
TTTTCTAATATACGTTATATATAGTTGATATATTATGGTTTAGTAGAAGAAACCAAAAAAAAAAAAAAAAAAAAAAGATGCGTAAATAGATAGATAAATAAGTAGATAAATAATAAATAAAAAAAATTCATTCATTCATTCATTCATTAATAAATTAATTAATTAATTAATCAATTAATCACAATTGTATTTGTATAACAAACGAATGTGTTGTAAATAAATAAATAAATAAATAAATAAATAAATAAATAAATAAAAATAGTCCACCGTGCCGTTATGGTATGTATGTAAAGTCGCCGCACGGAGCTAGTGTACCGAATTTGCATAGTTCCTGAGATATCGAAGGCCGTCCGCATGTCGATTATGGGCCGGATCCGTCAACTTCCCCAAAGTCAAAGTAAAAATAAATGAATAATTTTGCTTCTTTAATTTTGACTAGTAGCTTACAAAATGGAAACCTAATGGAAACCACTCAACCAAGTTTCCAAAATGGAAACCCGGTGGAAACTACGTGGAAACCTGAGCCAGGTTTCCATGCCTTGGAAACCACTTGGAAACTGTCAACCTCAGGTTTCCATGCAGTTTCCACGTGGTTTCCAAAACATGGAAACTCGGCTTTTCGTGCTGTGTAATTTGGGCTGCTTATGAAAAGCACTTTGTCTGTAAGCATCACTGATGAGAATTTTATATTCGAAACAGGTGTCTGGTGCATCAAAAATTGGTTTGAAATTTTCTTCAAGAAGGTATAGAGTTGGAACCCTTCCGCATTATTCATCATCTCAATATTCAACCTATTTCTTGAATAAGTACTTTGCAAGACGTCAAGGCCCCCTATAAAATTGTGCTGGGTATCCATTTGCTTTGAGTGATGGATCAGTGTGGGACCAGGAGTATCAATAAAAAAGGAATTACGTGTAATATTTAAGACTTTGTCGGAAAAGGAAGAGAGATTGGTATCAATTGAGCATAAGTTAAAGAAGATCCTGACGATAACCTCAACAGCACTCACAATAGAGCACTAATTTCAGCATCGACGGACCCCTAGCAAGCTAGAGGTGGGACCAGGTGACCGGGAGGAGTAAGCATCCCCTGCTGGCTAGCCGCACCCACCGTTAAGAACAGGAACAGAGGAATTTTGAAAGTCCTTTTAATTTTTTCATTTCAATAACAGTTCACTCATATACTGGTACAAATGTATATTGCATCACCTTGTTTGAGATTACAGTTATACTTTTTGGACCTGATGAAATTTGAATCAATTTACATGTTCATATCATTGTTTGTGCTCAGAACCACAATTTTTTGTTTTAATTTTTGATATTGTGGTTTTTGTATTATCAGCTTTACTATTGTTTTATCACCTTTAAAATTCTCCTTCTTTCATGCACGACAATAGGAACAATATATAAAATACATGCACTGTCTGAGGTTTTGTCTATATAGAAAGTGCTATGGCGACCATGGCAGGGAAAAAAATACTCATTCACTTACGCTAAACCCCTCGTGGGGTACGTCCAACTTGGTCTCTCGTTTATATAAATTAATCTAGACCCATGTTAATTTTAGAAAAATACCATTTTCCATTGCAGGAGATAATTTAGACGTTTACATAAAGACAAATCACATGACACCAACTTCAAGAAACAAGGACATGCATGTTTGCAAGTAACAGTATATTCAGCAGAGTTGCAACAAGTGACATATCGAATACAATTGTTATACGTCTTTTGTAATAGCATCATTTAAAAACCTGATAAATACAAGACCACCGCTATCACAATCTAGAAACTTGATATTAAAGGGGATCCTAATGAAATCAAATTCGAATAAGAATGACAAATTTGGTCAATACACATATTGATGTGGACCGACCTGTGCTCAAGTCGAACCCAAGGATGCGCGGCGCACTTGGGCAGAGAACCTCAACAGCTCGACAGCGTCTGTGCTTTGATCCTAGCGATTAACTGGTAAGTCTGCATATATTGATTGTTATTCTAGTACTTATTGCGTTCTTTTAGTTCCCTATTAGTCAGAGGCCACTTTAATATCCTAAGAAAGCAGGGAATATCCAAGAAGACTGCAGCAACACACGAAACACCCAAGTGAATAATGCGGAAGGGTTCCAGCTCTATATCTTCTTGAAGAAAATTCCAAACCAATTATCATGCACCAGACACGTGTTTCGAATATAAGATTCTCATCAGTAATGCTTCCAGCCAAAGTACATTTCATGAGCAATCCAAATTAATTTAACTACCGCCCTCTAGTGTAATTTTATTATTTTTAAACACAGAGAAGGCACACACAGCAAGAGACAAGGAACAGCAAACAAGACATCGAACATAAAAGACAACACAAATCAACGAGACCCATGAACAATCGGTGCCGACTTAGGACGGCCATCAGCCACGTTAGTAACATATTGTGTGGTTATCCCAGATTACGTGCGCACAACCCTCCCACTTTCCCGATTACCAAAAAGTCTCGCTCAACGCACAATTGTTGTGTAAAATAACCTCCTCACTGTAAGATGACCATGCAAACAAGACAGCACAATGCAGGTCCCAAAAAAAACAAACATATGAATAAGTAAATATATATAAAATAGGGTAGGGGCGTATGAAATGCAGTCCGACTACTGTCGGCTGTAGCGAGCTCATGCATGTTATCGCCCGAGGAGTCCGACATTCAGAAAGGACAGGTGGTCGGGGCCCTGTCTTCTCTAGAGAGGTTTAGACATGGGCCGTCATGGAGTCCCGTCGTCACAGTCGGTCAAGTCTTATCGTCAGGATCTTCTTTAACTCTTAAAGATGCGCTGGTGCAAGGCTGGAGATTTGCCCAGTACCATGCCGAGTGTCCTTCTGGTGACATTAGGATCATATACACGGTATAAATGAGTTAAAGAAGATCCTGACGATAATCTCAACGGCACTCACAATAGAGCACCAAACTGAGCATCGACGGACCCCTAGCAAGCTAGAGGTGGGACCAGGTGCCCGGGGGGAGTAAGCATCCCCTGTTGGCTAGCCGCACCCGCCGTCGATGTTCATGCACGAATATAAAAAAAAATATGTAAAATACATGCATCGTACTGTCTGAGGCTATATCTATACAGAAAGTGCTATGGCGACCATGTCAGGGAAAGTATTCAAAACACTTACTGTCAAACCCCTCGCGGGGAACTTTTTTACGAGCTCCACACGGCAAAGGGCATAAGTGTGACATAAATGAGTTAAAGAAAATCCTGACGATAATCTCAGCAGCACTCACAACAGAGCACCAAATTGAGCATCGACGGACCCCTAGCAAGCTAGAGATGGGACCAGGTGCCCGGGAGGAGTAAGCATCCCGTTGGCTAGCCGCACCCGCCGTCGATGTTCATGCACGAATATAAAAACAATATGTAAAATACATGCATCGTACTGTCTGAGGCTATATCTATACAGAAAGTGCTATGGCGACCATGTCAGGGAAAGTGCCGTTTGATGATTCTGACGCATTTTCGATGGTTATGCTGTCTGCCTTTGATCCTTCTTATTTTCTTTATGATGTCACGATAGAATGCAGGCTGTGAAATACACAAAGTAATATACTCTGTTGCTTGTATAGGTCCCAACTTGAAAAGAATCTGACAGTAATTTTTTTGTAAAATTTCCAAAAAGTCTTTACTAGTTTATGAGTTATGAGTTTCTTGATTATATGTAAATTTCTAAACATTCGTGCACGCTCTAGCGTACCAGATGAATTAATACATGACATTCTCAATGTGTCGGTTGGGGTTCTTGTTTTATTTTATTCTATTTATGTTTGTTTTGCTTGTCTGGATTGTAAGAGGTTAAAAATAATCTGAACCGGAAAAAAATGCTAGCCCCACCCCTCAGAATCAAATTGTCGTCCCCTAAACCAGCAATAGGAGATGAACTCGAAACGGATATCGCGCCTCCTGGGATCAATGATGTCGGTAGAGGCGAATGAGTACCTCACACTCTCCGGGATGTATATGAAGATCTAGAACTTGAAAATTCAGATACTTAAAAAAAAAAATACTGACGTTCTCTTTCAATGACAAATATAGATAATGACCATATCCCTGTATAATGACTTTGATATGTAGATCGTGTTTTGCTGATGCTTAATTTTGTGCTCTATTGTGAGTGCTGTTGAGATTATCGTCAGGATCTTCTTTAACTCATTTGTGTCACACTTATGCCCTTTGCCGTGTGGAGCTCGTAAAAAAGTTCCCCGCGAGGGGTTTGACTGTAAGTGTTTTGAATATACTACCCTGACATTGTCGTACTTTCTATATAGACATAACGTCAGTCAGTGCATGATTTTACATTGTTTTCATTTTCGTGTTTAAACATCGACGGCGGGTGCGGCTAGCCAACAGGGGATGCTTACTCCTCCCGGGCACCTGGTCCCACCTCTAGCTTGCTAGGGGTCCGTCGATGCTTAATTTTGTGCTCTATTGTGAGTGCTGTTGAGATTATCGTCAGGATCTTCTTTAACTCATTTGTGTCACACTTATGCCCTTTGCCGTGTGGAGCTCGTAAAAAAGTTCCCCCCGAGGGGTTTGACTGTAAGTGTTTTGAATATACTTCCCTGACATTGTCGCCATAGTACTTTCTATATAGACATAACGTCAGTCAGTGCATGATTTTACATTGTTTTCATTTTCGTGCTTAAACATCGACGGCGGATGCGGCTAGCCAACAGGGGATGCTTACTCCTCCCGGGCACCTGGTCCCACCTCTAGCTTGCTAGGAGTCCGTCGATGCTTAATTTTGTGCTCTATTGTGAGTGCTGTTGAGATTATCGTCAGAATCTTCTTTAACTCATTGTTGACATAATTTTGTTGGTACATTGGGTACTGCATCCATTAAACGCATGCACTGGACTGTCATTTCCATGTCGTCCGATTCTCATCAAAGGTAAATCTGGCTACACTGGTTTTCACAAATTTTGAGGATCTAGATGTATTCTATACCTTCTATATACCTATATATACCTTATAATTTAAACCAATGTTTTCACATGTTTTGAGGATCTAGATGTATTCTATACCTTCTTCATACCTACTTTATAATTTCAAACCAATTTATTATGCACCGGGCATGTATGTAGGATATTAAATCCTCATCAGTGATACTTCCGGCAAGTGATTTTTAGGAGTCGCCGAAATTCATTTCAGTAGCGTCCTCTAGCTTTATTTTCTGAATTTAAATCTACAGAGAGTACACGGTCCCAAACTTTTAACAGGGCTGACTCAGCAGCACATCCAAACAAAAGCAATGCTCAGGGACGGTGCCATGACGGCTCTCCTGATTTTTATGCTTTTCGACAAGCCTCCGAACAGCAACGAAACATCCATAACGCCTAACCGAAAAAGGGCCAAATCAAAGCCTCCCTCAGGCGACAGAGATGGAAAGAAGCACGTAATACACTTCAAAACATCAAGTCACTGGAAACAATTTTAACTGATCCACATTGCAAAAGGAAATTAAGGTCTGGGTCATAAAGCTATGTCAACTACTTCAAAAGTATACTGAATGACCTTAACTGTAGCATTGCGTCACAAATTTTTGCATTCGGAACAGTGTATGTATATTGGATATGCATTTTTTTTTAAGTATCAAAAATTGATCTTGTGACTTAAGTCCTTTATTTATACGTTCCCTTGACTTAAGCCCTTTACTTATACTTTCCCTTCTATTTCGATAACAGGTTTAATTGATATGTTTATGCTGTAATTTTAACAGGTTTTAAATGGTGCTATTGAATTTAAGACGTTTAACATTCAAAGAAAGGAGGAGATCCTCCAGCAACACTCGGTTACAGCACACACAGCAATTCACCCAATGAAGGAGAAGTAAAAGGGACAAAGAACACCAACTCACGCATAGAAACACAAAACACAAAAGATCACACATAAATCAACAATGAGTTAAAGAAGATCCTGACGATAAAAACAATAGGCAACCAGTGCCGACTCAGGGCGGCCATCTGCCATGCAAACAGAAGACGAATGCTTTTTTTGGATATGATAACTTTCACACATTTTGGCCATATTATATTGTTTAGCTTGAGGATCACTGACGAGGGTGAAGTACCCGAAACGTGCATGTCTGGTCCATGCATGCTGCTAATTTATCTGTTCTTAAATGATGCTATTGAATTTTAAGACATTTAACGTTTGAGTTAAGATTCTATGTACGTCTCTATCCTGTCTTTTTCTTGTGGAATTTCTAAAACGTTAGCGATCGAATATCTGGCTTTCTTTGGTGGGGGAGGGTGAGGAGGGGTGATTTGATTTGTTTTGTTTTAATGTTTTGTTTAGTATTTATTTTGCATTGTTTTTGCTTGCTAAACTTTAAGCTCTCAGTTAAGCCAGTTGGCTTAAATTAGATTTTTTTGGAAGAATGAAAATTATTAAATTCATTAAAAGAAATGACTGATAAGCTTTTGCGAAAAAATGTTTAGTAGCAGGGGGGGGGGGGGGTATTTTTTGACAGATTTCCCATTTCCTTATCTTTAATGCATTTTCAATTCATATATGTTAGAATGTATTTTGGAGTTTCTACATAATTAGAAGTGGGCTGTTAGTTAGCGAAGCCCCTTCTTATTCATGTAGAAACTTCAAAATACCTTCTAACCTACTTAGATGGCAACTATCCCGGTGACAACGAGGACAGCGAACCACGTTACCATGCCATCGGGCACGACAGGAGATAACTTAAGCGTTTACATAAAGACAAATCACATGACATCAACTTCAAGAAACAAGGACATGCATATGTTTGCTAGCAATGTTAAAGTCTTCAAATTCAATAGCATCATTTAAAACCTGATTAATTTACAGCATGGACCAGACATGCACGTTTCGGGTACTAAACCCTCGTCAGTGATCCTTTGTCTAAACAATGTAATATGGCCAAGAAGTATGAAAATTATTATGTCCAAAAATGTACCAAAAAGACGTAGCAGAATGGGTGGGATATGATGCTACAGGACCCACGTTTTAGAAATTTCAAGAAATTTTGTAACAGAAAATTTCGAATGCGTTGAAGAGACAGACGATCAACTAAAGTTGATCGAACTTGGCTACATGTACCCTCGGGGACTCTTGGTCCACCATCAAAGACACTCACAAAGTAGTTCAAATGTTAAACGTCTTTAAATTCAATAGTATCATTTAAAACATGATTAATTTACAGAATGGACCAGACATGCACGTTTCGGGTACTAAACTCTCGTCAGTGATCCTTTGTCTAAACAATGTAATATGGCCAAAAAGTATGAAAATTATTATGTCCAAAAATGTACCAAAAAGACGTACATAATCGTCAGCAGAGTTGCAACAAAAAGACATGTCAAATGTAAGATCACCGCAATCACAATATAGACACTTGACATCAAAGAGATCATAATGAAACCAAATTCAAATGAGAAGATGAAACTTAATGAATCATTAACATATTTCTGTCCAAAATCCTATGCAAGTCGATACCATTTCTTGAATCATCAAAGTCACTTGTAGCTATACACATTCCATGCTGAGAAAATGGTGTCAACTCAGAGGTCAATCCTTTGCCAATATTATTCAAAAATGAGGCAAAACAGGAAGACTGTCTGGCAATTATGGAGTCACATGAAACTCAAGAACAAAAGTTGCTTCAGGAAGCTTTTTGTTAGAAAAATTGTAGAATATAATCATATAGTAAATAAAGTGGTGTGTTAATTGCATTTTAGTTTAAAACTACTGGTATCTGAATGTTTACATATTAAACTAATATAAATTAATAACTCATGCAATGCCTGAATGGTCTTGTCACAAGAAATATTCCTTTGAATGTCAACAACATCACTCATTCTTAAATGAGTACACCATCATGCATGTCTAGGTCACAAAGCTATATCCTACCTGGGGCAAAGTGTTGATCTTAAAAATGAATTCAGAAGGAAACCCCCAAGACAGAAACTTTCAAAATTCCATCAAGATGTTAGAATACTGTGTACAATGTGGAATACACAGTTTGTGGATTCTGTTGGAATCTTTCGTAGAAAATTTGAAGTAAAAAAGGAGAAAAGAGCGTACACAGGAACTCCCTCTAACACCAGGAAGAACATTTCCATGACAACAGATTTAAGGATCATTTGGGTAGGGACAAACCTCTTAGAGTTTGCTAAAAACTAGGTACTTTTAGCACAGGATGGCATACAATGGTGTCATAAATGCGACATTTGTGCTAGGATTAAACCATGGCCTGGGATGGAGAGGTCACTTCTTGTTAGTCATTTAGTCGACAGACCTCTACAAAGAATAGCAAACGACATTATGGGTCCCTTACCATTGACGAGGGAAATGAATATGGTAGTAGGTGACGACAAAGTGGAAAAAAAGTATATGCTTTGCCAAATCACAAGACATTGACTGTAGCTGACAAATTGGTCACAGAGTTTATATGTAGATTTTTGTACCCACAACAACTCACACTGATAAAGGTCGCGAATTTGAATCGGATTTGTTTTCTTGCCTTTGTAAATTACTGGACATAGAAAAAAAAAGAGATGACCCTATATACATGTACCAAACAGTGACGGGCTTGTTGAGATATCCCCTCCTTTGATAAATATTTAATCGAAGACTTAAGGAGGGTTTGAACACCAAGATGGCGGCGGCAGGATTTGCTTTCTCGCTTCCTAGGAAAAGTACAAAAAAAAAGTAAAAAACTCCCTTAAAACATTTGATACTTTGATTGATATACGCATTTGAGTATCCTGATGAAGTTTTAATAATTTCCGGTGTCATTTGAAGAAATTATGGCGATTTTCGAAATTTAGGACTTTGGGAGTTTTATCCATGAGCAAACCACGACGTCATTTCGACGTAATCGGGAAAAAATGGCGTCACAAACCTTCCCATTCAAAATGCAATAAAAACATTATTAATAAACGTATTGTATTGAAACTTAGCATGTATAAAATAGAAAATTAAAGCTTCATTACAGTGTATTCGTAGACAAATTTACGTTGCTGGAAAGCGGATGTCACTTCATTGGAAATGGACGATTTTGGGAGGAAAAATTGGAAAATATAAAGCCTTGTAATATTTTAATCCTGTATTCAATTTTTCCCATTTAATCATGAAATCATCTCTGGACATTCTTGATAATTTTGATTGTTTTTGACAAAGATTCATCCACAGGATTCCTAATAATTAACTAGCAACTACATTAAATAGGCCCGAAATTGCAATTTTTTAGCGACAGTGTCATCTTTTATTCAAGTTTAAAACACAATTTTATCTTTTCAATACGTAAGTTAGTTAAAGAAGATCCTGACGATAATCTCAACAGCACTCACAATAGAGCACCAAATTGTGCATCGACGGACCCCTAGCAAGCTAGAGGTGGGACCAGGTGCCCGGGAGGAGTAAGCATCCCCTGTTGGCTAGCCGCACCCGCCGTCGATGTTCACGCACGAAAATGAAAAGAATATATAAAATGCATGCACTGTCTGAGGCCACGTCTATATAGAAAGTGCTATGGCGACAATGTCAGGGAAAAAAAATCAAAACACTTACTGTCAAACCCCTCGCGGGGAACTTTTTTACGAGCTCCACACGGCAAGGGGCATAAGTGTGACACAAATGAGTTAAAGAAGATCCTGACGATAATCTCACGTAAGTGCAATATATTTATGGTTATTTTGGAAGTTAAATCAAAATTAATTTCCAATAGGTTTACGAGAACTTGAATGACACTTTCAATATTATGACGTCATCAAGAAATTCACGAAAACGTCGACTAATGCATTATTCAAAGTCTCGTAGAAAAGTTTTCCTGTGGATAGAATCAAATGTAAGTTTGTATAGTTATGAAGTAAAGGACAAGATATATATAATTTCAGAAATTTTAAGAAAAATTGAATTTAGCCTCCAAGTGTTCAATACCTCCTTAAATAAACATCAGAAAGTAAACTAACAGTTATTCAGTCTCAAAGTCGAGAAGGCAACACCAAGTCGTGAGAATTTCCATCGGAACACAACTGATATCTTCTTTCGTGAAGAAAAATCGTAATGATACCGACGACAATTTACCCTATATCCGTATAGGGCCAGTATTTAAGAGAGTGCTAAATGTTCACCAAATCTTCTAATGTTTGGACGTGAAATTTTGCTTTAATTTTAGACATTTTTTTTTAATTGTCAATCCTGAGGCCATGAACTTGTGTGTTCTTTAATGTCGAATGGTTACAACAGGCTTATTTGATTTTGAATATGAAAATTTAAAGGTTGCTGCTTGTAGACAGAAGAAATTGTATGATAGATAAATTCGTCCCCGTACATTTTAAATTGGGAAGTGGGTGTGGAAATGGCTACCCTCTTCGGCAAATAGAAAATTTGATCAAAGATAGTTTCGACAAAATAACCCCAATTCATCTTTAGTCAATGTACATGTGGATCATCTGGAAGCTTTTGAGGGCATTGTCACTTTATTCTTTCCAATTGGAAAAATGTGGTTACCAGCCCTAGTACAGAATCTGAGGACGAATTCTCTGACGATGATGAAGGAGCGAACATACCTGGTATTGAAAATTATGATAGGCAAACTCCACCTTTGTCTCTTTCACCTGCTTCCCCTGTCCAAATTAGAACTAGAAGGTGTAGGATTGTTAAGCCTAGAGACGTTCATCTACAATGAATTTGAAGACGTTTAAAATTTGTACAAAAATGTACCAGTTGGCGAGTGTCACTGCTGGTAAACCAGGAGTCCCCGAGGGTATATGTAGCCAAGTTCGATCAATTTTGGTTGGTCGTTTCTTCCAACGCATTCGAAAATTTCTGTTTACAAAATGTTCTCAAAATTTCTTAAACCTGGGTCCGGTAGCATATCATATCCAAGTCATCCTGCTACGTCATTCGGTACATTTTTGGACATTATAATGGTCATATTACATTGTTTATATATCAAAATTTCTTGAAATTTCTAAAACGTGGGTCCTGTAGCATCATATCCCACCCACCCTGCTACGTCTTTAGGTACGTTTTTGGACATAGTCCCTTTCACATTTTTTTGGCACATTTCATTGTAAACATTTGCGGATCAGTGACGAGGGTTTAGTATCCGAAACTTGCATGTCTGATCCATGCTGTCAATTTATCTGTCCTTAAGGTGGCTCCCTACTCGAACCGTTATAGGTTTTTCCTTATATGCAGCAGTCTGCGTTTAACGTTTTACAATGTCTGGCGAGGGACGAGCCAGTGCATCGAAAAATACAGACAGAAGATCTTAATTGCCAAAAGAAGCAAAAGATGGTGCAATCTATCAATGTCCACACCAATCATATAGTATAATTTCTTAGTTGAAAATGTGATGAAATTATAAGGGTGTACCCTTATGTTTGTAGCCATATCTTGATCATTTATAAAATTGTATACCTGTATGCGATTTTTTCACCATCTATATACATTATGGTATCAAATGATCCAACTTGAAGAAATTCCATCTGTTGTTTTTTGCACAAAAATGTGATATACTATATATTATTTGTCGAAAATGATTCACGATAACATTATAAGGGGGTAGCCCTGTGTTTGGAGCCATACCTTGATCATTTCAAAAACTGTGTACCTGTAAGTGATTTTTTCTTCATCTACATACATAATTTTATGAAATATTACAAAATGAAAAAAAAAATTCATCTGTTTTTTTTTTTATGCAAAAAGTTGGATTTAGTACATATTCTTGGTAAAAAATGTTACGAAATTATAAGGGGGGCACCATAATGTTTGGAGATATATCATACTTAAATTTATGTTACAATATCATTTTATGTGTTGTATTTCTTCTGTATGACTTGTTGTCATAAAATAAAACAAAACAAATGAACATATTCGTATCATCACTGAATTTGGAGGGTTCAAAAGCATATGATGGATATTTGATATTTCTCAATTTTTAAGTATTAGGGTACCTTTCTTTAATGTACTGTATCTTTAATGAAAACAAAATTACCTATCTATGTCTGTGTTCATTATGTCATTTTGACTATTATGTATAGAAAATAACCTTAAAATACAAAATTTATCCGTTAAATTCACGAGTAGGGACCCACCTTAAATGATGCTATTAAATTTGAAGACGTTTAACATTAAGCATCACTTACGAGTTAAGTACTCGAAACGTGCACGTCTGGACCATGCTGTAAATTTATCTGCTCTTATATGATGCTAATGAATTTAAATCACTGCATATTTCCAAATTGCAATCAAATTCAAACAACAACGAATTCTTCACTTCCAGTGTGTGCTGAGTGAGCCGTATTCATATGGACGTCATAGGAACAACGCTTTTAGGGTTGTCACCGTGGCGTAGCGGTATGAGCGGCCGTATCGAGTTTACCTACTTTACATAAAACTCTTTATGTCTCTTTTTTCTTGACCCTTTGGAATACATCTTTTCAATAGAATTTATTTTCAGAGAAACTGTAACTTGAAGTATTTTCATCATTTCTTTACTCCCGGAACTTTACTTTGCAAAATCTATTTACCCACAGAACCTTTTATGAAGAGCACAGGGAATCATGACGTCATACGTAAAAAGTGCACTAAAGCTTGTGTAGATTTTGGAAATAAAATATGTTTAAACTTTTTATCACTCTATCGGTTCGCGTGTTTCTCTCGATTTTTCGCCACTGACCCGAAATTCACCGGAATTTTATATAAGTTTCGTCAAATTTCATATTAAAATTTCCATTCGTATTTTTCACACCTGATAGCCATCCACCAGTGAGAATTTACAGGTACATTATGATGTGTGTGCATGAATGTGTGAGGGTAATTAGCCAAATTAAAGTTGTTTGTAGGGTAGGGTTTGGGTTAGAATTTGTTTAACTAGTACAATAACTATAAATGACATAATGATTGCGTCTGTGCGGAAGCGTTCTTTGTCTGGACCAATGATGTAGACTGACCAAAAGACTGAAATATCTTTGTGTTTATCAAAAGTGATTGGAAGAGGAGTTTCGTTAGGTAAACCCAAGTGACAAAGGGAAACATGATGCAATACGTATCGTATGTAAAACAAATATCTCAATTGGATATTGCGCAAAAGACGATCTTCCTAAACATGTAAAAATGGAGGAAGCTCAGAGCAACTCTAAATATCTGAAGATATTTATCCCAATAAGCTGTGATCTAAAGATGAAAACAAAAAATGCAGATACTTTGTATTCTCATTCCATAGCTGAACATGTGATTTGCAGTATCTTATCACGTCGCAAAGCTTTAGTCAAAATGTTTTCAGACACTAAAATTGCAGAAGATTGTACATGCTGGAGGATTAAGGCAACCCAGTTTTGTCAAAGGAGCCCTTTCTGCTTGAAGATGTTGTCAAGACATGCCAGTCAAAGCCTTTTACCATACTTTGTGGTGAAAGCAATAATTTGGAGAATGATGAAAACTTTTTCATACCGGTCAAGCATTTTGAAGATCAGCTTACCTCTGGGTAATTGGAGAAGTGAGAGGGTTGTGCGCACGTAATCCAGGATAACCACACCATTTGCTACTTGCGTGACAAATGGCCGTCCAAAGTCGGCACCGGTTACCCATTGGTCTCGTCGGTTTATGTGTAGTCTTTTGTGTTTGATGTTTACATGTCGTGTGTCTTCCGTCTCGTGCTGTACTCGTCTTTTGTGTTTTTGCATCGGGTGTTTTGGTGTTTTACTGTTGATGCTGCAACGGGGTCTTGTTGGAGATCTCCTCCCTTCCTTTTGGTAGTGCAGGGACACTTTTTTTAAACACGACTACTGTTAATATTGGAACTGCTAAAAATTTGTTACAGGCTTTAGATGAGACTTTGGTTCAGAATGAAATTCCTTGGAAGAAGTGTTTTAGACTCGTGTCAGACAACTGTATTGTCATGAAGGGGAAACAGAATTCAGTTTTATCCAGGATAAAGCATAAACAAGCAAAGGTCATAGACATGGGATGCATATTTCACCTTGCTACTTGTTTTGTAGTGCAGCTGTAAAATATTTGCATTTGTCCTGAAGAACTCATAACAGACATTTACTGTCATTTCAGACAAAGTTCTAAACGTTAGGAAGAATGCAAGGAATTGATTTTCATGATGTAGATCGTGTCTGGTCCATGTTGTAAAATCTGCTAATGCTGATGAATTTGAAGAGTTTAACATTTGTACCACTTGGTGTCACTATTGGGTCCAGGAGTCAACGAGGGCACATGTAGCCAATACCAAATGTCTCAAAATTAACATAAACGCCACATGCAGGAGAAGACGGAATGTTGCTACTCATGAAAGGGAAGTTAGTTATGTGGAAGCTGAAATCGTCGGGAAAAATAGCAGATAATAGTCATAGTTTGAAATATAAGACTTTCTATAGTAAGTTTCTTGATATAGGCTATATATTTTTATCACATGATACACCCGCTATGCAGTTTCATAAAGCCATTTCATAAACATATGATATGATAACACGTTACATATCGCTCTGCTTGAATGCGATTGGTCAAGTTTGGAACCTCATCACATAAACCTTGACAAATGTCACCTTTCAAATATCGGTCAGCTGTTAAATTCAGACCCGGTGTCAATATCAATGATTAAAATTGTTGTTGTTGAATTAATTCTTGCATTAAAATATTATTCAACATTGAAATACTTTTCTCTTGCGCACAGAATATCTATACGATTGGGACACTACTTCTCATGGCGTAGCAGACGACTTCTAGATCACGCGGTGATTCGCCTCTGTAGTTCTCGGAAACGTTGATTTCACGTTAGAAATACACATTTTTAGGCAATATCATGTGATAAAAAGAATCTCAAATGAATTTTCATTTCATACGATGTATTATGAAACTCGTTGTGCGTTTTATATCCCCTCGCCAAGGCTCGGGGATATAAAACTCACAACTCGTTTCATAATACATCGTATGAAATGAAAATTCATTTGATATCCTATATATATAAAACATATTTTGTCCCAAAGTATGAAATTTATAATGTCAAAAAAATGTATCGAAAATGTAGCAGAATTGGTGGGATATGATGCCACATGACCCAGGTTTTAGAAATTTCAAGAAATTTTGTAACAAAATTTCAGATGCGTTGAAGATACCGACGATCAACCGAGTTGATCGAACTTGGCTACATGTGCCTCGGGGACTCCTGGTCCACCAGCAGTGACACTCATCAAGTAGTACAAATGTTAAACGTCTTCAAATTCAATAACATTATTAAAGACCAGATAAATTTTCAGCATGGACCAGACATGCACGTTTCGGGCACTGAACCAGTTATGCTGGTTTTGGAGGATCAAGGGGGGGGGGGGGGCTGTCATTCTTATTTGTACTTAGTTTATAACATAAAAAGGTGTTTACCCTTCGGACCGGAAGTTTTTCCCCTAAAATTTCGATCCCGATTTTTTTTTCTGCAAAGTCTTCCTGCCACCCCCCCCCCCCCCTCCCCCTATGAAAAATCAAATGGTTGCTCCCTGAGGTAAGTCTTGTCTTTATCGAGAGCCAGTTTTATCATAATAGGAACACTGTACTACCTTCATGAATTACTGGATATTTTTTCATTTTAAAAACGTTATCACAATGAAGTTTAACTTTTTTATAAACAAATGGAAGAAAGTAAGGCCTTTAGAGAGAGTAGTAAGCGGCGCCGCATAAATTCATTTCGGTTGCGCCATCTACATTGAAGTCATATTAACAAATACACATTATTGAAGGTAGTGTCCCTGACAAAACAAAATTTTTGTTTTCATATGAAAGTTTATATTTTCGTTTGTATAAATTTAAATTTTCAGGCGAATCTAACGCATATAATCTATTCACAATTCTTTTGAGTTTGGGATGCACATCTTTAATTCATTTCACTGGCTCCACCTACAATGTTTTCGTTTTTATGATCGCGGTAAATGGAGATTTAATTAAACGAATTCGACAGTTTTATGGTCGCATATTTACAAGTTAAACTTTATATGCCTCAATATAACTTCAATGGAAACTGAGGAGCTTCTTTAATTTTTGTCTAGCGCAACCTAGGTTGCGCTAGACAAAAATTAAAGAAGCTCCTCAGTTTCCATTGAAATTAGCCTCAATCTAGACCCTTCGGAATAAATTTTACGTTTTCAATAAAATTTATTTTCATGGACGGGGCATAGATTTACTGTAGAACTACAGATATCCTCTGCTCGCAAAATTCAGCACCAGTATGCCCCGTCCTCTCTTTGAAATTCGTGCGCGCTTGTTATGTGATTGGGGTCAATCTGCGTTCCTCTCTCTTTCACATTGTGATTCATAAAACCATCTTGTGGATAAACGAGCTTTGCATGACGTCACAACGTAACAGCCGTAAACGGTAATTCTAAATGGCAACTACACGTTTTCATAACTCGACTTGTTGGGGTAAAAATACTTTTTATCAAGTCAATGGAAAAGTTTACATTTACGTCTTCTCGATTTGAGGTATTCTGGGTGCTTTAGCAATGCATAGCTTTTGAAATGACACATCTATTTTTCACTTTTCTTGACGCTTATGGGGGTCGCAATTTTGATAACGCTGCAGGAAACAGGAGAAACGTGTTCTCTCGGCACGTGCTTGATTAAATGTAGGAATCTACTTTTTGTTGTATTTTTTTTATTATTATTGATATGTACAAAAGACATCAGATAAAGGAGAAAATGTCAAACAATTGTACGTATTTCAAGGAGGGACTAGTTAGGGCCGGAAGTAGGGTGAGCCCGATGCAGAAATACTTCTTGTCATCAAGGAATGTAACTCTGCACGGGACATTGTCTGCGTTCATCGTGAAAATTGAATAGGCATTTAACATTCAACTTGCGATGTAAATATTGTAATACATTGATATTGAAAAACACCTTTATCTATAAAAAAAAACACTTGATATGAATTTTTTTAGAGGAAGGTAAGCGAAATTGTTGTGTTACCAGCGAAGTATGGCGAGCCGAGCATGAATATGGGCCTGATTACAGGCGTTGGGGCAATTCCGGAAATGGGGCAGTTCCGAAAAGTGGTTACTTTGTCTAAAATATGTTAAAATAACGCATAACAATATGTCTTTTGTTATATTTTCTCGCACCTTGCACAAAGTTGCATCATAAATCTCGTGCGGACTCACGTGCTGACGGTTTGTTTATTCGAAGTGTCAAGCGTGAGAAGGACGAAGATCAACAGTGCAGACAACTCAATTTCAACGAAACCGGCTTATATAAATTATTCTAGTGAGGGGTTTTAAAGAAGGTTTATTGCATAATTATTTCTGATTACCTTTTATCCATCTATAAACTTGTTTTGAACATCTGAGCTCGGAATTCGTACGAAATCTGCATTTTACCGGAGCTTGCACAGGGGTGAGGTATCATCGCTTTGTCACAAAGTTTCAGGAATTTTTGCAACATTCATCATCAAATAAAGCTCAAAAATGTTTTAAATTTAGATACATTGTGCTAATATAATTTCTACAAACAAAATATAAATTCAGAGACAAAATTTCATGATTTTTAGTTAATAAGAAATAATAAGCGATCAATAGTTACGTTACGTATTTTTGTGAAACAGGCTGCAGGTCGTCAATTAACTTAAACACTGAAACAATGCATTGATTACGTGTTTACGTATGACCTAGTGAAAAGGTACAACTAGTTTATGAAAAAGGGGGATCACTGTTAAAGACAAGACTGATGTTTTATTAAGAATAAATATAATCTTAAAAATGAAAACGAAAAAGAATTATCTTCCTACATTTTTGAAATCATTAAAATGTTACAGCTTCCATTTCAATTTTGATTTCCTTCGACATAGACATACAACGATAGTGAGTCATGTGAGCGGTTCCGAATTTTCAGAAGTTACATTTTATTTTAATTTGGGAAAGTAAATGTAGTATTCAGCTGTGCAATGTTATATTACTTTGAGATACTCCCTTAAATATGATGTTTAAAGCGCGCAATTGATCCCTTTCTTGAACTAACCAAAGTTTTCTGAAACTGCCCCAAGGACCGACGTTATATTTTGGCCATTATTTCCCCATGTATTCAACAAATGTAATTATTATAGGAACAGTTTAAAAGAGTAAGACCAAACATTATGATACCCAACAACCTAGAGTTCGATAACCATGCACAGCAGAAAATGTTTCCATTTTCCGGAACTGCCCCAACGCCTGTACTTTCTACTACCAAGATGGTCAGATTCTTTATTTCTAACATTTTCTTGGTCAGAATATTTATTTCCCCCAGCGGGCAAAACATAAAGTATAGACAATTAATAGGGAAGATAATTGCAGACCTGCCTACATTTACAATTTTTGCATAATTTTTACGAATTTTGGCCAACAATTAGGCTCTACGCCTTGCTGCTCAGTTGTACGCTTAACATATTTTCCAAGCAAAATTACTTTAAATGAATTTTGGAAGCATCACTGATGAGAATTTAATATTCGAAACACGTGTCTGGTGCATAATTGGTTTGAACATTGCGTCAAGAAGGTAAAGAGTTGGAACCCTTCTGCATTATTAAGATATATTTATATACTAGCAATCCTAATTCTTCGTAAGTTGAGCATTTCGTATCGTATTGCAATAGCGTAAATAATTAGATAGGAAACATTTTCGGAGTAGAGATTCCAAACTACAATGAGTTGTTTATATTACGCTTTACTCCCCTAAATATACAATTTTAGGTGTTTAGGGTTTTGCTGTGGGTGCTGCAACCTGTTGTTGCTGGAGGTCCCCTCCTTTGTTTTTGAGAGAAAAATATTGCACCTTTTTTCTTTATTACAGGAAGGCAAGTCTGTAATTGGGTGATCAGGTAATTTTTTTCAGCAATAGAAAAGAGTAATAACGTTCTACATATATTTCTAGAAAGACGGTTATAAGAGAAGCACATTACAGGCGTTGGGGCAGTTCCGGATAGGTGCGATTTATATTCCTTGTTTATATGAAATGAAATAAAGTTTCTAAAATCCTTTCATATCTTTGGGAACCTTCTCTATCAACAATTCATTATTCAGCAACACGCACATATTGACGCGTTACGTGCGCGTGCTAACGGTTTTGTTTTGAAGATGGAAGCGTCGGACTTGGCCAGATGCAGAATTTTGAAGATACATTTATAAACTTTTAAGATTTACCACTGTTGTATAATCGTTGGTGAGAATTTGAATGCAAGTGTTATTGCATATTTACCTCTTATAACCCTTCTGTCTAATGGTATATCAACTTCTATAATGCACATCTAGTGTGAGGTGAAAAATGCAAAAATATATCCCAGCGCAGCGATTGGTTAGTTGCGGATAAAGGCTAACTGACATACATGTAGTGTATGACGATTTTGAGTAAACTGTCTGCCATAAGGACTGTATCAAAGAAGATAACTAAATATAAGAGTTTTCTTTCATTGACTATTATTATTATTATTTTCTTTGCTTTGTGATTGATATTCGTCAATTTTCTCCCGAAAATAGCAATGACCAGAAGGAAATGCACATTTATCTATATATTTCTCGAATACCCAACAGAATATAGAAGAATCGATACAAATCCAACAATATGTTCCATTTGAACTAAGGCCAACACAGTTCATTTTACATTCATTGTCAACTAAAGAGGAGGTTTGAAACACAGGGGTGAGGTATCATCGCTTGCATGGTCCCGAATCCTTACCTCAGTAGAAACCCTTTCCTCTATAAGTCTGAATGAAAGAGTTTGTGAGCAAGTGATCATACCTCACCCCGTGCTCTGAAAGCTTTAACTAGTCTAAATATTTAGACCCAACATCAGATCCCCGAATAAATGTACAGGGAGTCCCGAACACAACACAAATTCAAGCTAAAACATGATACTTTTACGCAAATTGAAAGAAAGATTGACTGTACTTGGCTAAAACGCTTCAACGACAACAATTTACCTTTTTAATGTCAAGAACAGTCCTTTTTTCCTATGCAAATTGAAAGAAAGATTGACTGTACTTGGCTAAAACGCTTCAACGACAACAATTTACTTTTTTAATGTCAAGAACAGTCCTTTTTTCCTATGAATTTCTGGAACAGAAATAATGAAGCTATATTTTACCTAATTCAATGATACTGGAATATCAATTTCACAGGGGCTTTTTTCGGGAGGGGGGGTTATGTTACTTCATGGACATAGACAGTGCATGTATTTATATATTTTCTTCTTCGTGCGTGAACATCGACGGCGGGTGCGGCTAGCCAACAGGGGATGCTTACTCCTCCCAGGCACCTGGTCCCACTTCTAGCTTGCTAGGGGTCCGTCGATGCTCCATTTGGTGCTTTGTTGTGAGTGCTATTGAGATTATCGTCAGGATCTTCTTTGACTCATTTGTGTCACACTTATGCCCCTTGCCTTGTGGAGCTCGTAAAAAAGATCCCCGAGAGGGGTTTGACAGTAAGAGTTTTGAATATTTGTCCCTAACATATATTCCAAAGCACTTTCTATAAAGACAGAACCATAGACAGTGCATGTATTTATATATTTTCCTTTTCGTGCGTCAACATCGACGGCGGGTGCGGCTAGCCAACAGGGGATCCTTACTACTCTCAGACACCTGGTCCCACCTCTAGCTTGCTAGGGGTCCGTCGATGCTCCATTTGGTGCTTTATTGTGAATGCTATTGAGATTATCGTCAGGATCTACTTTGACTCATTTGTGTCACACTTATGCCCCTTTCCTTGTGGAGCTCGTCAAAAAGATCCCCGAGAGGGGTTTGACAGTAAGTGTTTTGAATATTTGTTCCTGACATATATTCCAAAAAGAAGGGAGATCTCCAACAAGACCCCGTTGCAGCATCAACAGTAAAACACAAAAACACCCGATGCAAAAACACAAAAGACGAGTACAGTACGAGACGGAAAAGAGAAACACGACATTTAAACATCAAACACAAAAGACTACACATAAACCGACGAGACCAATGGGTAACCGATGCCGACTTTGGACGGCCATCTGTCACGCAAGTAGCAAATGGTGTGGTTATCCTGGATTACGTGCGCACAACCCTCTCACTTCTCCAATTACCCAGAGGTCTCGAAGAACGTACAATTGTGGTGTAAATCAACCTCCTCACTGTAAGATGACATCACACAAACAAGACCGCGAAACGCAGAGGCCCCAGAGACACAGATGAATATAAATGGATATAAAAAGAGGGCGTGCGTAATGCAGTCCGTGCTCTGCCGGCTGTAGCGAGCTCATGTATGTAATCACACGAGGAGTCCGACTGACATTCAGAGAGGACAGGTGGTCGAATTGTTGTCGAATGATTTTTAGAATAAGAATATGGCAGTACAATAACAAATGAAGATCAAGAAAAAAAGGAGATATTACTTTTTCAAGAAGGGAGAAGAGACCGTGTGCTAGTGAAAATCTAAATGCAGAGGTCCCTAGGATTGTGCGGCTACCACTGTCTGTCTTTGAGAGATTTTTTCAACTTTGATGAATACAATTCACTTGCACCAATGTTACTCCGTCCGAAGAAGGCTGAAAAAAAAAAGATTCCAGCAAAGGTACGTGAGAAAATATTATTATAAGAATGGAAAATACGAAAATGAACAAATAATGCAATTATTTTTGGTCAACCATAATTTATGAAGTGTTCGGAACCATGATCAAAGATTAAAACAACAAAAAGATGAAGACTGGGGAAGGTTGCATTAATTGAGTGCAAGAACAGCAAATTTACAACTGAGGAATACATGTTATTTGAGAAAGGAACCCATGGTAGGTGCACATTGAATACAGCAACAGCCTTACCAATGCTTAAGACAAATAAAATGGGACTAGCTGATGTTCGGTTTTTCCTTCAATCCATGAATATAAAGGATCCTTCTGCCTATCTCATCCGCAAAACTCTGAAAAATGCTGCTAAAACAAGGAGTACATGGACGAGAACTTTTTGCAATGCTATTTTGAGCATAAATTTAATTTGGATATGCTACTGAATCGACCCTACAGGAAACCCAAATCTAAATTCAAAAAGTTAAAGAAAGCGCTACTGAAATGATTTTTGGTGGCTCCCCAAGAAGCATCACTGATGAGAATTCAATATTCGAAACACGTGTTTGGTTCATGGAAATTGGTTTGGAATTTTATTCAAGAAGGTATAGAGTTGGAACCCTTCGACATTATTTTAAAAAAACTATGTTGCGCGAGTGAAGGATCTGAAAGGTCAATGCTACTTTGTTGATCTTGAGGACGACACTTCACATAACAATAGGATACAAGGCAGATATGAAGCAGGTACAATGTCCATAAAACCAACGGTAAAATGTACCAAGGGCAGAAAGTTAGTTGTAATGGCCTTGAATATTTGTAGTAATCTTTCCGATTGACAGTCCTTTCCGAAAGACAAGTACAAGTCTCGTCTGAAGCTTTCTCGATAGTTAACAATATCCATTGATGGGAATGATATTCTGAATAATATACTGACACAAGAAATCAAAGTGCAGAAATAGAAAAAGTCATCAGCGAAGTATCCATTGTAGTCTCACGTCCCATACAGCACTACTTTTGTTTCCTTCACAGGCTCCGTATATAACAAACGCGATTGACAAGTCTAAATCATAAATTTTATCACCGGTTACGACAGTAAATTTTTTCACAAAACAAGTTGCCCGCGTCAGACATTCCAGAATTTATTTTGAAATTCTCTGTTTGAATAAAACAGTGGTAAACAGAACATCATTCTCAACGAAAGTCAAGTTAACCGTCAACAACGTCATTCAGAGTCTGACCGATGACCAAGTCCAGTGTTCTAGCTTTTCAGTTTTCTGTCGAAAGTTACCATCAAAATGAAGAAATACTCTGACGAAGCGAACACGACAAAAATCAAGATGTTCATGATGCGGATGGGTTTCAACTCTATACCTTCTTGAAGAAAATTTCAAACCAATTTATCATGGACCAGACACGTGTTTCGAATATTACATTCTCATCAGTGATGCTTCCAGCTAAAGTGCTTTTCATAAACCACCTAAATTCATTTCATCAGCGCCAACTGGTTTTATTTTAGAATTGAAATTGGTTTATTTACTTTGCAGAGAGTACGAGTTTTAAATTTCCTGTAGGGTCGATTCAGTAGCATATCCAAATAAAATCTATGTTCAAAATAGCATCGGAGAGATGGTGCTAAGATGTTAACCTCCTTTAATTTCGAAACCATTTTTGGATGCAATGACAATAATGTCGAAGGGTTCCAACTCTCTACCTTCTTGACGAAAATTCAAAACAAATTGACAAGTTTCGGAAATAGCCAAAAAAATGTATAGCTCTAACAAAGTGGAGTCTATATCATTGGTGTTTCACGGTGGTAACAAAAAACGCGAGTTGGGCCCGTAACTTTGAGGGTATCTGTCACTCGGTAGTGCACTGCGGCACACACACTAGTAATCGGGGAACTTCAACTTCAATGCTGGCTTATAGGTAGTTACTTCATTTGGACACAGGGATCCATTCACGCAATTTATGTCGAGTGTTAAGAGGATCTTTTCCTATGACGAAGAAAGACCAAAAGTCTCAGTATAAGAAACAACGCTTTTTATGTCGTGTGTCGGCTAAGAAAATGCAATAGAAAACTCTTTGTTCACTGTTGGCCTAACGAGTACGCAGATGGAATTCTACTTAAAAATTCAAAAAAAAAAAAAAAAAAAGGAAACAAACCATTAGAAAACATGCAGTTGATTGAAATATATCTTCCAGAGAGAAGGGATGATTCAAATATAAGCACAAACACTCGTTTACACGAATTTTCGGACTTTATCAAGTGTAAAAACGACAAAGTATATAATTCGACTAAGTAAATTCCACCCTTGCTCCTTTGGCGACCGTTGCAAATGTTTACGTTAGTCTATGGCGTCATAGACTAACGTAAACTAATGTTGTGCACAAATGTAATACGTACATGCCAAACAACAAGTGTGTGTAGCCGCAGGATATCGAGAAACCCCACCGTGAGTAGCAATTTTTCGACGCTTACGCTTACATCTAAATTTGGATGTAAAGTCGAGTTTTGTTGTGTTTTTACCACTTGTTAACCGTCTCGGTATCTTTTCTCCTCATAATCGTTATAAGTATTACAATGCCCAACACATTTCTCAATCTGCAGGATTTACTGAAGAAAACGATATAACGTTTCTTTTATTTTTTCCTTATCTACCACTTGCAAAATTCAATTTAAAACCGCGAGAACAATTTAAAGTTATGTTTAGGGCTGTCACGTGACACAGGGGAGTCCCCCGGTGAATTTTTTTTTCTTAGCAACCAGACACCTACTAGATATATAAGAAATATAGCTTTGAACTAAAGAAAGAACGTTTCAGCCGTGATTGAGGGTTGAATGCCAGGCACTGTAAAAATGGAATATCTTCAGCGCGACGTCAGCATGGAGCACCTTACTGCAGTAACGTAGCCGCGTACAGAATTTAATAGCAATTCTCTGTAAGCATTTAAACAATTTCGGCACGCATGGTCTCCGATTTTCATGAAATTTCACACATAAGTAGGGACCAATGAAAAATGGAAAATTTGACCAAAAAATCAATTCTAGGTCATCTGGTTACCATGGCAGCGGCCTTTAAAGTTGAAAAATTGGCAAAATTGAGCTAATTTGAAGCTCTATAATTTGGTCTGTATGTGACATCAATGGAAGATTTTTTATGCATCCTAAAGATTAGGACATAAAATTTTAAATAAGCTCACTAGTAGTGTCTGATATTGTAAAAAGGCTGGTTACCATGACAACATAATTAGCTAATTTTGATATATTGATTTCAAAATGCTGTTTGTATTTTCCAATTTTTCTTATCTCTTGATGGGTATATAATAAGGAAATACGATTTATTTTATAAAATGAGCAAATTCAAGATAAACCCACTTGTTGCTATGTACATAAGTTACCTTGGCAACGGTAACTATGGTCTTTAATATGACTTATTTTGCAACTTCAGAGTCATTTTAAAAAATTTTGCATCATGATGAACAGATAAAAATTGTTGGGAAATATCCAACACAAAGAGCTCTTTCAAAAACCGTAAAAAAGCTATGGGGAACATATATTACCATGGCAACCATTTTTTATTATTTTCATAAAACAGTAATTATTTATCCCAGGAAGTTCAAATTTAATAATAATAAAGATCAAGTAAGCCTCTATCAAAATATAATCAAAAAGTTTCAAATAATTAATGGTTGCTATAGTAATTTTGCCATACATTACAAAAATAAGCATTTTTTGTTGTTTTTCGAAGTCTCTTCCTCAAAAAACGAAACAGGCTTACACAACCTTTTTTACATATTAGATAAAGCAAAGTCTAAACTTTATTTCAGATTTAAAAAAATTCAGATTACTTAACTTTTGATGCCCGTATCCAAGGACTCAAAATGGGTCTGTGTGCAATTTTACACAATCGTTCCCATAGCAACGGACTATTTTCTGAACATTTTAAAAAAATTTTCTTTCGTGTAATGAAAGATCTACTTGAATACATTAATTAATTTTCATCACTTTGAATTAAAATTCAATGGTCTAGTAAAAAAAAAGACTCTAAATATTGTCCAAAATTGCTTTCATTTTTGCAATTTGAGGTCATGTTGCCATAGCAACGAACAGAAACTTTGTCCCAATGTAAATCCTTATGTTTTATTTGCATAAAAAACTCGAAAATGTAAGCAATTTATCGTTGAATTTTGAAAAAATGCCAAAAATACTATTTTGATAGGGTACCTGTGTGTTGTTGCTATGGAAACATATAGATAAGACCATAAACCCAACATTATTATTACTTAACTTGACAGAGCAATGATAGGGTACTGATAATTCATTAGTGTTTGTTTTAGATTATGCCGCATAAATTATGTATGTGACTTCAAAAACGCCCAAAAATGCATTTTTTCAATGTTCAAAGTCCGTTTCCATGGCAACCGGATGTGGTATTAAAGATCAGACGAGGAGGTTTTTCTTATCACAATTTGACATGAATTTTAAAAACTACTTTATTAAATGATACATTTTCAACAAGAATTGTTTTATTTCACATCGCCCCTATCCCCTTGTAGCTCACTCGATCTTAACAGCATACAGTTACATTATCAAAGTTATCGTTCTTGACTTACGACGGTGGCGCTTCACCGTGACGTCGAATGAGACAGCAAAACGAAAGTAAACATTGAATCACGTTGTCGTTGTATTGAAGAAGGGAAGTTCACGCTTGTATCATGGAATTTGAGGATGATTACGAAATACCTGAAGTAGATTTAGAATTTGTTGTACAGCCATACATGTTTGAACCAACAACAAGCGGAGGATCGTCCTCAGAAAGGATTTTATTGTCCGAATCGGACGACTCAGAGGATGAGAGCACGGACATGCGGGATGGGAAAAACGACGAAGATAAACAAAACAATGACGATGCTCTGCCAGGAAATACTGATTGGTAATTATGCATTGGTGCCTAGATTATCTACTTGCCAGTTACACTCCGCAACTGAGATAATACTTGTGACAGAACAGAAATTATGATAAATTTATTTCTCTCTCTCTCTCTCTCTCTCTCTCTCTCTCTCTCTCTCTCTCTCTCTCTCACACATGTGGCAAATGTTCACATTATTGTTCTTCCATTAGGTGTAGCTGCAAAAATTGTGAAATCATGCAGACAGCTAAGGAATGCAAATGCTGCAGGGATACCAATATTGTAGATGGAAAAATAGAGGAAGCAGGCATCACTTGTATAACAGAGCATGAAAGTTTTCAAGTCAATTGTCTTAATCACCATGTCCTTGAACTTTCTTACTACGAGTATGTTGAGTACAATGGACCATTGGAACCAGATCAGATGATTCATAAGTAAGTATATTTATTATAGTTATACATGTAAATCATTCAATTATTTATTGTTTTCAGCTAAGAAGTTGTATATACCAAGCAACAATTAATTGATCGTTAACAATTTAAACTAAGAAATAGATACTATTTAGCAAATTATTAAAATGTACATGTTACAACATGAATTCTGGTAAACAGAGGAATTTTATAAATATCGATAATACTTCTGGCATTTTTCAATTGTTCGTTTTAATTATAATATTTTGACAGATTATGAGGTATACGTATAATAAGCATGTTGTAAAAATATTATATATCACATTTTCTTGACATTCAAATGTTAATATGGAATGGCATACATTTTAGAATAAATACATCTACTGAAAATCATGTATTTAGTAAATGTATGTTCAACAACTTCAATTTAGACAAAAAAATCATTTTTACAGGGTTTATAGATATATAGGAGATTCACCAGATTTATTTGGAAGCGACTCGGAAAGAAAAACAGAAGAATTCTGCCGGCATGTGTTGTTGCTGCTATACGCAGGCAATTTCCCTCCCAGGAATATTGCGGATTTAGGTATCCAGAATGAGGCAATCTCATTGGCTAAATCTGGTCGTATGCCGGGATACCACATAATCCTTTGATGGTTTTGGAGTACTTTGGGCCAGGGGCAATGGTTGGCTGTGTGTTCTACTCAGACTTCGAGCATGGATGGCCTTTGAGTAGCTGCTATTTGTGGCCCTCTGGTTCATTACCTCTGACATAAGATCAGAAATGTACTCTGAAATTATTGAAAAAGTTACGATTAAAAAATGATAGTATCTACCTATGAAATTTGGTGTTAAGAATTCTATATTTAACTCTATATATGTTCATTCTAGTATTTATTTCAATTTTATTTTAAGAAATATTTTAATGTTATTTTGTAAATGAAAACAATTTGACCTTACCGAAAGTCTGCTGAACCTTAATTTGCTTGGCAACTCCATCTCCACCCTTAGATTTTGGATAGGAAACTGAGAACTGTGGTCTCCCATCCTTTGTGATGGCCTGTTCTCTGCAACAGTTCTCATTGAAATGCAGAGCTGCTAGAAAGAGTCTGAATAAAGAGAATAAAATAATATTTTACAATGAATGACTGCAAAATTATAGAAATTATATGGTGGAGGTTTTTGTTTGTTTGCTTTGGTTCCTGTTTTATCCTGTTTTTTATGCCTTCGGTTTCTGATTTTCTGAATTATCGATTTTGTGCTGTATACAGATATGGTCATTATGCATATTTGTCATTAAATTAAACTGTCTTGGACATTGCAAAAAAAAAATATTTATACCTTGCCTCCATCTGAGCATGGAAATAGTGCACACTTTTGGGAGCAAAGTAGCAAACCACTTTATGAAATGACTCCAAGCTCGATGTTTGGCCAACTGGAGATAATTTCTTGATGTCAGTGAGCAGCATCCTTCCAGTCACAATCCGCTCAAGTTCCATGTGTGGTTTGAATCCTAAAATAGAAATGTTATGTATAAATAAAGAAAATGAATACATACACTTATAAATGTGATTTTTTTCATTCACAATGAGAATATTTTGCGAGAATATTGTTACCTTTTCTCATCCATAGTCTATCCTCTAATAGACCGTGTTGGCAAGTAGGGAATCTCTCTCCATGGCCTTCATGTATATCGACCACATGGTTTAGGATTGAGAGCCATTTTTCCCGAACTAATTCACCATCCCCCCCACTTGAAGCAGCACACCAATAAATATGATTACTGATAGATCTTGCCCAGTCACCAAGTACTTCGTGTCCTTTCTTTTTACTGGCTGCATCTATTTTCTTATAAACACCTGTTCAAGATAAAAATAAATAATATAGATCTATGGATAAAATTATGACACATGATATTGATAGATTTCAGTGTTATTTACTCATTTTTGGTTTAAAATTTTTAAATTATTATGAAAATTCAACTACAAAACGTACCCTTAGCGACATGCCACACATCAAACCAATGGTTTATATGTTGTTGGTCATCTTTCATGTAGGCCTTGACTTGGCTGTGTCTGTCTGTCACCAAGTCGGATACATCGATTCCCTCAGTCTCAAGGACAGCCATGCACCTCTTTAGTCCCTCGAGCTCCATGTTGTAAGAATTTCTTACTTCATTGCTCTACAAAAATGGGATAATTTGAAAAGTTTGCTTTACAAATGAAAACATTTAAAATGTTGATAACATCACTCTGAATTCATGATAGAAAGGAATATTTCATATATTACCTGGACCAGTTTTATATCGATGATTTTAGATGTATCTAGGTTCATGAGGCTGTACGATCCAAACTTGGCCGTGTGTCCCGGGGAGCAGCATCTGGCATCTCCACCCAACTTAAGTGGCACTCCCTCAAACCGTACATTATCGAACATGAGTCCCTGTTTGTAACTCCACACAACATTAATGGCTGGCACTAGGTAGGCATTTTGCATGGAAATATATGTTCTAGTTGAAAAACATGGGATGCTAGCAAATTTCATCAAATTTACTACCCTGGATGCACTGCTGCCTGAGAAGAGAATAGCTGCACTTAAAATGAGGTTGCCCCAGGGCATTGTTCCAGAAAGAGGTTGACTCCTCCATTCCCACTGAAATGGGCAAATTCTGCAGGGTATTTTCACAAACAAACACGTCCCAGACATTTTGACTGTTTTCTGCTGTAAATCCCTCCCGCAATCAGGACATCGTTTGGGGAACAGCTCTTCCAAGCACTGCTGGTAAACAATAAATTTAAGTTCACTGCTTGGATCCGTGGGTGTACTATGTAGGGGCCTATACTCAGATTCCTCGTCAGAATCTGACTCTGTCCAATCGGGATCAGATTCATTGTCCGACGACAGCTGAGGATCTTCCTCCTCCCAGGTCTCCTCCAAATCCTCCTTTTCTTGTTCACCTACCAAGTTGACCTGTGTGGCCCTTTCACTGGTTGGCGGCTTCATGAAAATCTGTAGTTTTACGTGTCTTCTTTCCTATGAAGATAAAATGCATTTCGATTGTTATTATTCAAGATTTATTGATTTTCACCAAACATGCTGGCATACATCAATACATAACAAAATATAAAACTAAATAATTTTTGTATATGTATATATATAAACATACAGACTAACTAGAAGTATAATTATTGTGCAGTATATGCTAATTAACTTATACATAAAGATATGATTTTTTCAATAGATGAAATAGGAATCAGTTTATTATGTTCATGAATACAGTAATAATTCCATTAGTAGACAAATGGATTATTATTAACAAAACATGCTATCTACATTACAAAAAAAAAGAGAAAATACCAAAGATCAGGATCGTGCCTGGAATTTACAAAAAAAAAACCCCCAAAACAAAAACAAAACACTTCTTACGTATAACATAAGCTGGACCCCTTTTCCTCAATAGCCTTGAACACCCTCCCCCCCCCCCCCCACACACACACACAAATTTTCTAGATCTGCCCATGATTAATTAAAATGTCATATTTACATATGTTAACTTGCGATAAGATTATATGTTGTTTGAGTGAAACAATTGAAGGTTTCCTTTCCCTCATCTCCTCCGCCGGCTCCACTCCTGTCTACATCCAGATCGTCGTCATCTTGGTCACCCATGGGATCTGATCCTGTTTGATGATCTGTCATGTCTGTAGAGCTAGAGGTTGAAGAGGCCGGGACTACCCCTTCCTCGCGTTTTCTTTTCTCCGGTATGCCAAGTATGGTCTACAAGAATATATTGGTGTATTTTTTTTCATGAATAAATAAATAAATAAATAGATTTAAGCCCCAGAAACTTATTCTATAATTATATATGGACCGAAGGAGTGGATCAAAATTACCATCTCCTCTCAAAATACAGCATAGGTATCATTTGCTAATGCCTATCAGCTATCAATAATTCGATAATTTACAACATGAACTTAAATTCAAGAAGATTAGGTACATATGGAATAAACTAACTTCAGTATTATTATTATTTATCTGTGAACTTTGTAATCGATGGCAGTGTAACTGATTTACAATTGATGATTAATTGTCGGCCGGAAATGCTAAACAATTTCGATGTTGTTATGTCAACTATTTTCACTTAAAATGTAATTAACGGGGTACGACAAAAAACACATGCGAAGAGGAATGAATGGATTGCAGTTGACTAGATAAAGACGTACGTTAAGAGTGTAAGGATCGGAGAAGGGGAGGGGGGGGGGTTGTCCAAGAAAAAATGAACTCGAAGGATCCGAAAGCAAATTACCAGGAATTTTTTTTCGTTGATTTGTAATATATAGACTATAGTTAATAAAATAAGAAGGGGTATTCTCTCTACCTCTACGTCCAATTTATACTGATCTTTTGTTTGATTTATGTGTCTATATCGTATGTAAAATAAAATTGAAATATATTTTCACACATTGCCAATTAGAAATTGACCTACCTGTTGGGCACTTCTCTTCAGAATCGCTGAAGATTTTCTCGTTTTCTCTTTTATTTTAGTCTTGGAGACAGGAAAATCAAATACCGTTGGTATGGCATCAGGTTTCAGCATAAGTTTCATACCACATTGACGTGCTATCACTGGATCCATTGAAAAAGAATTACTCGAAAAATGTTTTTCGCATAGCTTTGAGTAGCTGGATGGTTTGAACCCCTCCCTTTTCATGTTTGTCACCCATAATTTACGCACACGGACATCTTTTGGGAACAAGAACATAGATACTCCTTTTCCTGATATATTATAGCAATTATAAGCAGCACATTGAACCATTGCGGTGATTTTTATTCTTTGGACAGCAGTCACGCTTCGACGATCGTCTCCACTGTCTCCAGTGTAAACAAATAACCGCGCGAAAAGTGGTGCTACAGTGGCTGTCTCTTTCTACGTCAAACTCGTAAGAACAATAACTCTGATTGCATTTTTCTTTTTTTATTAAGGTATGAAGTTAAAAGCTAAATAGTGGGTGCTGTATAAGGGACTTTGTAAAAAAGTCATTGATTTTCAGAAATATTAAACCAAAACCAATTTAAATCAGCCGGGTGTAGCAAATATAAGGAAAAGTTCTTCGTCTGATCTTTAAGAAAATTTTTAATAAATTTTTACTTTTGGGTCAGACCCAACCTTATGTACAAATTTTATCAAAATCTGAGACATGCCGTGCCATGCGTCCTTCATAAAAGTACAAATGCTTACAGAGAATAGCTATTAATATTCTCATTATATTGCCTTCCATTCGACTTGCATAAAATTAAAACGTCCTTATTGCATTGTTAGAGCAAACTTCTTTGAATTTGTTGAGAATAAAAAAAACCACTAGAATATTTGGATTTTGAAAAAAATTTCGTAGAAGGTGAGCTTGCTGAATTACCTGGATTTTTGCCGCCCTTCCAGTTGCCTAGAGTCTAAGGAATATTCGTATCTATTTCATTTTCATAACCCACCTTGTTCATTTTCGTTAAACTATTTATCTTTATTTCCATCATATGCAGGAAGTTTCTTTTCAATTCATAGTACGGAAGTTTTCCAACTCAATATCTTCCAGAAGAAAATTTCAAACCAATTTATTATGCACCGGACACATGTTTTGGTAATTCAATGTATACTGAGGAGCTTCTTGAATTCTTGAAAGACAAAAGTAAAAAAGTTTTATTTGAAAATATGTAGTAACAACCGTAATATTGTCAAATTTGTATAATAGACCATTTTCGAGTTACCGATCACGTTCGGATATTATACTCCGCTTCGACGTTTTGTCAAGATGCCCTACTTCCGGTTTACATTTGAGTCTAAAAATAACGTGATCACGATTAAGAAATAAACTATTTAAGCAACCAAATGGCATTGTAGCGTCATAAATGTGCACCATTTACATGATTTGGGGTTGGAAAAATTCAAGCAAAAGGTATCAGTCAAAGGGGATGCTCTATGTAGAAGCTGAATGGGCAGGAAAGGGGGGGGGGGGTTACGAGGAGACATAACAAGAGACTCTGGACACGTGTCCAGGTGTATGTGACTGAATTTATTGTTTGTGACAGTTAGATTGGGATAGGCATTTGACACGTCAGGTGTTTAAATGTTTGATTTTGACCTGTACATGTACATCTACCCAGTACCCCGGCAACCGGCCAACGACGTGATGCCGGTTAAAGCTTATGAAGGTGAGAGGGTGGACAGGGTGAAAGGAAGGGGGAAGGAGGCGGGAGAAAGGGGCAGGGAAGAAAGGGGGTGGGAGGAGGGAGAAGGGGGCGGGAGGGGGGGGAGGTAAGGGAAGGGTGAAAAGGAGGGGGAGGTAAGGGGTGGGAGGGGGAGAGAGGTACCCCCTCCCCCGAAGGTGTACCCTGCTGACAATCAAATATCATGATAGTATTGATATACACAGTGACATTGTATCTGTGACTCTGTAATCGGAAAAAGATCATGCAGAATATAAAAGAATGAAGAATGAAAAAAAATGTCTGAAATAATTATCTTCTCGGACTCAGGACTGATATATTTTCCTTACCTGGCTGACCCCCCCCCCCCCTTTCCTCCTATCGGCTTTCCATTCCTCGTTTGTAAAATATTGATCAGGCCATGAGCGTGACTGGGGTGAACTCCGTCCCCTAGAGATTCACGAGAACAATTTTCATTTTAAAGTTTGCAGGCCAGATGTATTTATTGAAATGTTTGTTCAAGGATCATGACTAAATAGATACAAGAAGGTCTATCTGTGAATACGGCAAACTTGAACTTTGAGTCTTATAGGCTTACATTTTATTTGCGTGAAGTTTACACCCGCGCGGGTGTTGACTGAGGCTCTGAACTCCCCTCCCCCTCAAGATGTCAGTCATTATTCTATTTCTACGCTCCCAATTTCTCAACTTCAGAGCCAGGATGAACCCCATCCTTGGAAAAATGTTTTAGATCCACGCATGATTTTTTATCTATATACAATTTGTTTTTTCATTATTCCAAGGTACCGTTTTTCAGATTTTTTTACAACTTTGAAAATCTTTTTTTTTTTTTAATGCCTTCGTCAGGTGTACAGGGATATAATTATCTTTCGTATTTTTCTTATTTTCTCAAGTTACCAATGGCACACGCTGCCATTTATCAAAATAGTTTAACCCCCCCCCCCCAAAAAAAAAACCCTTTTAATGCCGATTTTCATACTGAATTGATGCCTTCAGAAGAGAAAGCGGCTTATATTACTTCAAAAATACTTAATGTCATTTAAATTTTAGAACCTTTTATTTACTGACAATTTCTTAGGGATATATTTGCACAAAAAGGCAATGGCGTTAAAAAAAAAGGGGGGGGGGGGGGGTTATCACAATTATTGCTATGTTTTAAAAAAGAAATTCAGTTGGGTTACCATTTTCTAATTTTTTTTATGTAAGACTTTTAAATTTTCTGTTCAAAGAATTTCCTGTTTTTCACTTTTTCAATATTTATTAGAATAATTATCTCTATATGATATTACTGAAAAAAAGTAAAATCCGATGACTTAAAATTTACGTTGTCATTGATGACATAAACAAATTAATGGTCAATACAAACAAAAGCAGCGATTATAATAATTTCCATACTCAAAGGAAAGTAGTTTTTCACTTTTGAGTAGATTAGATCGATTTTACACCGTTGATGTCACAATATGTGACGTTGCTAAGGTAGACCGGAAGTAACCCTACTTGACGTAACTAAGCAGGTGCGTCATAGTAGTGACTAAACTGAAGGTTTATAACGGTCATTACTTGTAACTCGAAAATGGTCTATTAAATTTCCATATACCTCTATTGTAAAAACGCAATACATTGTAGGGGGCGCCGTTGAGATGAATAAGACATTTAGAGCTGCGCACCCCAAATTCTTAGCGCTCAGACAAAAGTAAAGAAGCTCCTCAGTTTCCATGTTTTGGATATTTTTTTTTCATTTTAGTAGCGCCCTCTGCTCAATTTTTTTTAAATTATAGATACATTGTCCCTGAAAATATATTTGATTGAAAACGTAAAATTTAGTTCGAAGGATTTAGATTGAGGAAAAAAGGAGCCATAAAAAGTTTTATTTGAAAATAAGCAGAAACAACCATAATATTGTCAAATTTGTATAATAAAATTTCCATATATTTCTATTGTAAAAACGCAATACATTGTAGGTGGCGCCGTTGAGATGAATAAGACATTGAGAGCTGCGCACCCCAAATTCAAAAAATTACCTTTTCAAACGGCTATAACTGCGAATGTACGCGTTAGATTCGCCTGAAAGTTTGAATTTATACAAATGAGAATGTAAACTTTCATGTGAAAAGAAATATGAATATGGTTGTTACTGCATATTTTCAATAAAGGTTTTTCATTATAAAATTTTGTAAAATTAATTTTCAGCTGGGACACCATACTGTACCTTTAAATTTGTTCAATTTGCAGATAAGATGGCCTCCGACGTCTATAAGAGTGAATAACAACAACAACTACGAGATAAACGCTACGAGAGTAAGCTAACTTGGCAATTCTATCTGAGCACACTGGATCGTGACTTCATAGGTCTCTTTCCGGAACGCAAGCGCCGTCTCCTCGGGGGAACTCGCTTATCGTCTACTTCGTTCCACTACACCTTCCCCCTTTTGACGAAAAGGTCCTGGAAGGCTCCCCGCTTCAGATAATTTTTTACCACCAAAGGCACTTAGAGGATTTACCTCGTCGCTAATACGGTGACCTCCGGATTCTATAGGAGTGAATAACAACAACAACTACGAGATAAACGCTACGAGAGTAAGCTAACTTGGCAATTCTATCTGAGCACACTGGATCGTGACCACATACACATGTAGGTCTCATTCCGGAACGCATGCGCCGTCTCTTCGGGGGAACTCGCTTATCGTCTACTTCGTTCCACTACATAGAGGTTGCGCGACTCTAAAGTTCATGTAGGGTAGATTCAGTAGCATATCCAAGTAAAATCTATGTTCAAAAAAGCATTGGAGTGATATGCATTGGAGGTTTTTTTTTCCTTTAAAAGGCTTTTGAAAGTTTTGCTTCGGACCTTTACTCACTACTTTTCTGAATTGCAACTGGGTAATAACTGTTAAAATGCTGAATCCGGTTACTTGTCTCATAAAGTACTGGCGTCTTCATTATTGATCCAAGGCCCTCCTTTTTCACTCTACTGGTCCAAAGATGTTCATTTTTCAGGAACAAGGCTTTTTTTCCTTTCTTGAAATGATTGAATAAGACCAGGTGCCCTTTTCCTGGCATCATTCAAGATTTGGTCCTTTTTAGTGTCATCTTAATTGTAAAGCCAGTCTGATGTTCTGTTATTGCTCCACATGATGATAGCTTCATTTGAAACCGTACTTGCTGAGGGTGCCATACGTATAAGTATGTTGAATTGGGCAAAGTCACTCTCAGGGTATGTGTTGGTAGTTGGTACTGATGCTCCCCTAGTTTGATCGCTCAACGAAGGCTCATAATAATTTCCCCCAGGCAATTGTTCCTCAACTTGCTCCTCAAGTGCAAGATGCATTCTCCCTCTTGCCAGCTCCAATGCCATTTGTGTATACATTTCAATATATGAATAATAAAGTAAAACTTTCTTGAAATTTTACAAAATTTATTGTCAACTTCTTTTGAAATTTGGACCAATACAGGCAACATAGTATATTACTTTGGGTATTTTACAACCTGCATTTTATAGTGACATAATTAACAAGATAAGAAGGATCAAAGATAGACAGCATAACCATCGAAATTGCGTCAGAATCAACAAACGCCTTTTATACCGTGGATATTATCCTAATGTCACCAGACGGACAATAGGCTTCAGTTGATAGTCGACCAATCTACAGTCTTGTACCAGCGCGTTCTTAAAACTTGCACTCTGACTGACAGTGACGACGGGACTCTATGCTGGGCTCTGTCCAAACCACTTTAGAGAAGACAGGGCCCCTACCAGCTGTTCTCTCTGAATGTCGGACTCCTCGGGTGATAACTTACATGACCTCGCCCAGCCGGCAGGGCACGATTGTATTACGTACGCCCTCTTTTTATATCCATTAACTTATTCATCTGTGTTGCTTGGGCCCCTGCGTTTTGCGGTCTTGTTTGTGTGTTGTCATCTGACAGTGGGGAGGTTGTTTTACACCACAATTGTACGTTCTTCGAGACCTCTGGGTGATCGGCAAAGTGGGAGTGATGTACACACGTAACCCAGGACAACTACACATTCTGATATTTTCGTAGCAGATGACCGTCCTTAGTCGGCACCGCTTGCCCATTGGTTTGTATGTAGTCCTTTGTGTTTGATATTTCTGTGTTGATATCCCTTGTCCCTTTTTATTCTCTTTCTGTGCTTGTCTGCTCTGTGTTTTTGCATTGAGGTTTTGTTGTGGGTGCTGCAATCTGGTGTTGTTGGAGATCCCCTCCTTTGTTTTATAAGATGTTCTTAAAAAACTTTCATCAATATCGTATAAAACGTCTTCAAATTCAATAGCATCATTTAAGATCAGACTTTGCAGCATTGACCAGACATGCACGTTTCGGATACTTAACCCTCGTCAGTGATCCTCAATCGAAACAATGAAATATGGCCAAAAATTGTGAAAGTTATAATGTCCAAAAATGTAAATCCAAAAAAGACGTATCAGGATGAGTGGGATATGGTGCTACAGGACCCATTTTTTAGAAATTTCAAGGAAATTAGATAATAGAAATTTTCGAATGCGTTGAAGAAACGATCAAACAAATCTTTGTGAATATCAAAATTCGGGAGAATTATTTCTTCTTGCAATGGTGGTGATGCATCTTGATGCAATTTTTGCAACTTTTGTTGAAGAATTTCAAGCTGTGTGTTCAAGAAAATTATATGGTTGCTCTATATTTCTTCAAAAGGTACCTGTTATGACATTCTATTGCACCTTGGGCTAGTTTCTTCGAATAGGATTACGTATATTACGTCATGTGGTCTCCTCCTTTGAACCTTTGTCGAAGTGTTGTTCATGTATATAATGTTACTTTTTCATGGTTAAATGTTGACGTCTCTGATGTAGCGGTGACTTCAGAGGCAAGGGAATGCGTGTTAAATTTATCATTTGACATAACCGTTCAATTTTATTTTATCTGTAAATAGAAATTGTTTTCGCCCCATAATGAACACAACTTTGTCTAGAAATCTGACGTCAGCACTTACTGCTATTAAAGAACACATAACTAGATATTGTGAAACGGTTCTAAACAGGAACGATGTAAATTTATTTTGGTCTATTAAGAATTCAGGGGATGTGATTGAAAAAATAAAATCTGGAAATTTCCAAGCCAATACGATTTCTTCATACGACTTCTCTAATATGTTCACCACACTTCCTCATGACAAAATTAATGATCGATTATCTAATCTCATTAAATGGTGTTTTGATCGAGAGCAAAAAACTTACATTTGTACATCTGAATCGAAGGGTTTCGTTTCCTCGACAGACTACAAATCATACAAATCATGGACATGTAGTGACCTGTGTAATGCCTTGTCCTTCCTCTTGGACAATATTTATGTTAGATTTGGTGAGGATCTATACAAGCAGGTTGTAGGAATTCCTATGGGTATTAACTGTGCGCCTCTTGTTGCAGATTTATTTTTATACACTTATGAAAAAGAATTTATCCAAAATCTTCAAAAGCAAAGAAAATTTGATGAGCTGAAATGTTTCAATAATACTTCTAGGTATCTGGATGATATTCTAACCATTGACAATCCTGCTTTTGAATTGTATAAGAATGAAATTTATCCACAAGAATTAACCATTAACAAGGCAAACCTTTCAAATACAGAAACACCCTTTTTGGACCTAAATATCAAAATTGTAAACGGAAAGATTCATACAAGTGTATATGACAAAAGGGATGATTTTGGATTTAACAAAGTAAATTTCCCTTGGCTTGACGGTGATGTTCCAAGATTACCGTCATACGGCATTTATATATCACAGCTCATCCGGTACGCTAGAGCATGTACTGATATTTTGGATTTTCACAGTAGAAATTTACAAATTACCAAAAAACTTTTAGATCAAGGTTTCCGCTTTCATAAACTAGTTAAGACTTTCTGGAAATTTTACAAAAATTACAGTCAACTTAAAGTAAAATTCGGATCTATACATGCAACAGAGTACATTACTATGGGTATTACACAACCTGTCTTTTATGGTGATATGATAAACAAAATAAAAAGGATCAAAGGTAGGCAGCATAACCATCGAAAATGCGTCAGAATCATCAAACGCCTTTTATACCGTGGATATGATCCTAATGTCTACAGTCTTGTACAAGCGCATCCTTGATACTTGCACTCTGACTGACTGTGACGACGGGACTCCATGACGGGCCCTGTCCAAACCTCTTTAGAGAAGACAGGGCCCCGACCACCTGTCCTCTCTGAATGTCAGTCGGACTCCTCGGGAGCTCGCTAAAGCCGGTAGAACACGGACTGTATTACGCATGCCCTCTTTTTATATCCATTTACTTATTCCTATGTGTCTCTGGGGCCTCTGCGTTTTGCGGTCTTGTTTGTGTGATGTCATCTTACAGTGAGGAGGTTGTTTTACACCACAACTGTACGTTCTTCGAGACCTCTGGGTAATTGGCGAAGTGAGAGGGTTGTGCGCACGTAATCCAGGATAACCACACCATTTGCTACTTGCGTGACAGATGGCCGTCCAAAGTCGGCATCGGTTACCAATTGGTCTCGTCGGTTTATGTGTAGTCTTTTGTGTTTGATGTTTACATGTCGTGTGTCTCTTGTCCGTCTCGTGCTGTACTCGTCTTTTGTGTTTTTGCATCGGGTGTTTTGGTGTTTTACTGTTGATGCTGCAGCGGGGTCTTGTTGGAGATCTCCTCCCTTCTTTTCATACCAAATTATACTCTGTTCCTATACAGACCAACAGCTGCATCTAAAATTTACCAAAACAAACGATTCCTGCAGTGTATTGATTTTAGAAATCCCTCACTACATCCACTTCCGTGCGAATGTTCTCCATCGGATTCCCTATATCGGGAGTTCGCTTCTTTTCATATGGTGGAGGTTTTTGTTTGTCTCTTTTGTTTCCTGTTTTATCCTGATTTTGTATGCCTTCGGTTTCTCATTTTTTGAATTATCGATTTGTGCTGTATACAGGGATATGGTCATTAACCATTTTTGTCATTCAACTACTCTCCTTTAAGGAACGTTATTAATGGTGACCTTAGTAAAGTAAAAACGACAAGTTGAGAGAAATGCTAAAAAAGGGTCCCAAATACAGAGAAAGTAACTCCTTTACATGGAACCAAGATTTCAAAATTATCATGGACTCTTTTGAGGAATATGCAAGACGTTGGGCAAAGAAAGGGGATGTATAGATCGGCATCCTTTCTTAATGGATAAAACCCATCAGAGGGTTACTTTAATCTAGAATTTACCAATTAAAATCAACTATGAACACCAAATTCGAGTCTATCTTTAAAGACCCTGAGGTTATCACAGAACTTACCCACCTCCAAGAACAGTACGTCATCACACCAGCAGACAAAGCCTCAAATAATTTTGAGGAGGACACTTCCTATATAATAGCTATATAAATCTTTTGTACTCGATCCTGCCTTCCACTTCTATCGAAATGCATTCAACCCGTGTATCTTTTACGATGAGTTTTCAATTTGGATATGTTTTATATATTCATCTTGAGATAACAAAACCAAAAGTCGTATAAAATGGACCGTGGGTTTAGCCTGTAGGAAGGAAAAAAGAGGAAGCCACGATCGAGTACAAACTGTAAGAGAGCGTCCGTCCGCCCTTGGGGATTGCTAATACAGACATATAGAAGAAAGGGTTTGTATTGAAGAAAAGGTTTGTGACCAAGCGATGATACCTCACCCCTGTGATTTATTTTGGATATGTCCCTGTTCATTTGATTTGTTCAATATTGAATAACATTATAATATCTAACAATGTTTCTTTATAGTTATATATATTCATTCAAATCAAAATAAAATCATTTTTTGAGTTGAAATCACTTGACATATATAAGTAAACTTACAGACTTTGAATTAGAATAAACATTAAAGTTCGTAATTATGTACATAGCAACATAAAATTTAAAAAAAAACTTATAACTGACATAAAGAACACTTATATTTTGTAGATTTGAAAACAATGCATGAATATTATTCTACCTACTCATGTGTATCATTTTTGTTAAATCAGAGTTTGGCAAAGCAGAGATTGGTACCACTTTAGGCTGCACATTGCAGAGGAGAAGGACGAGGTTATTAAGAGTGGCAGTTGCTGAAGTCTACTGTATCAAAGGTAGGTATTTAATTTGTCCATAAATCTGCTCCCGCAAATACTGTGAATTTTGCTTCTTATAAATTTGTATGATCAACATTTTTTTGTGATATCTACCAAAATAAAAATATCTTTATGTCTATCTAATAATGTAGTTCATAGGTATGGTAGAGAAATGGCTACTGTGACATGAAGAGGGGTTCATGCAACGTTCAAGAGCCATGGTGTCGCCATTATATCCTGGCTTTGGCAGACCTGGTACTGAGCCCCCCCCCCCCCCCCCCCACGTCTGTATTCAACGAGAGGTCCCTCTCCCACATGAAACTCATTAAGACTGATTTATGGCATGCCATAGTTTAATATTACATTTTCATTACTGACAAATCATATTTTATCAACTTAATATACAATTGAAATCTAAAGATAATTCTGCATATGCTATATTCATGCAGTAGTTTCTGTAGTATCACACCATGAATTTTGTATATAAATATTAATCCTGAGTTCTAAATATGTTTCAGATGTCACTCAAAACCTTGTCATCGATCATGAACATCGAGGCTGGATCGCCAGGCATTGAGGAATTCGATCCTACCGAAGAAAGGAGGGGATCTCCGAAGCTATATCACTCTGGATGGTAATTAACAAATTAATAATCTTTATAGTTAAAGCTGCACTTTATATTAAAAAATGAGCTAATTTTTCATATTACTTATTATTTTAACATTGTAATTATGACAAGGAAAATTAAATATATACTAATAAATTTAAGTGAGCAAATCATGTGTCTGTGGGCTGTTTATTTTATTCAAGTCCTGTTTATTTTATTCAAGGCCACACCGTCAGACAGAAGAAGGATACCTGATTTTGAAAGACACATAAACAATCAGGAAACAAAGCTGAAAGACACAACAGAGACTGTGACAGAGAAACATACAGAAACAGAGACGGTTTTAACTGAAACAGAGGGTGTACCTAGTGTAGGAGGCTATAGGGATGTAGTGGAAAGTGATGAATCAGATGTTGACAGTGAATCCGACAGCGAAATAGAACAAAATGAAGTAGGAAATGAAAATCACATCTCACAAATTGTCTACGAGATTGAGAGAGAATATAATTAAAGCTAAAGAATTAAATGGAAGAATTGGCAGATGATTTAGCAAATAAAATTCATTAAAATAATGATTTCTGTGCCTTTTTATTTCGGTCTATAGGAAAATACTGAGGTCGATAGGAACTAAAATTACTGCGGACCGAATGTCTATAGGATTTAAAAGGTTAGTTTCGCACACTGTTACTGCATATTTTCAAATAAAACTTTTAATGGCTCCTTTTTTCCTCAATCTTGACCCTTCGGAATTTTGCGTTTTCAATAAAGTTTATTTTCAGGGACACTGTATCTTTAAGACACTTCTTCTCTATGTAAGCCATAGCAGAACAATCCAAAGGTCATCAGACTTACCAGACAAATATGATTAAAATATCTTTTAGTTTGGTTTTCAAGTTTTTCTTAATATCAAACATGTTTAAATGTCTTCACGTGTCTGGTGTATGGAATTGCTTTGGAATTTTCTTCGGGAGGGTATAGAGTTGGAACCACTCGACATTATTCAAAGTAAAAAAAAATGTCTTGTATGCTGTAAAGACTTTTGCAACAAAAGAGGGGATCTCCAACAACACCAGGTTGTAGCACCCACAGCATAACCCCGAAACACTCATTGCAAAAAAAAACAAAGCAGACAAGCACAGAAAGAGACGCATAAGGGACAAGGAACGTCAACGCACAACACAGAAACATCAAACACAGGACTAAACATAAACCAACGAGACCAGTGGGCAACCGGTGCCGACTTAGGACGGCCATCTGCCACGGAAATAGCAGCTGTGGTTATCCTAGATTATGTGCACACAACCCTCCCACTTTGCCGATTACCCAGAGGTCTCGTAAAACGTACAATTCTGGTGTTAAACAACCTCCTCGCTATCAGATGGCCACACACAAACAAGACCGCAAAACGCAGGGGCCCGAGCAACACAGATACAGTCCCGATTACGTTAACTGTCTACCCCTCAAGGAGGAATTTTTGTTAGACGAAGGAGAAATTTTGTGTGGTAAAATGAAGACGAAATAATAGAAGAGGAATTTTTAAGCCGAAATGTACAAGGAAAAATAGAGGAGAAATTTGCGAGGTGAAAGGAGAAAGAGAAGAGGAATATGTAAGGCGAAATAAACGAGAACCCTGAAGCGAACTCGAAAGAGAAATATTTCTCCTTTAATTTCCACTTCGATTCTCTTCATGTTCTGTTACGTTTCTCTTACGATTCCGCTTACGTTTCTCTCTCAATGTTCGCCTTCAGCCTCGATTTGGTAATATATATGGGCGGGGCTTAATGCGATCAATGTAGGCTTAAAATCTAAATATTACAATATTTTTAAACGTTTATTTACACTCTTTCCTTTTATCACACTAATTATCGAATTATATGCTATGATAATTGTTTTAGTATGTCTAGATATATTGAGTCTCTGGATAAAATTTAATCATTCTAAAACAGCTAAATTTATCGTGTAAAATAGGTCCGTTTCAACAGGTTATAGAACTAATTTAACAATTATTTAAGAATATGAGTCAAGGAGCAAGTCATTTCATTCATCTCGATGTCAGTTCTCATTATTAACCCCTTTTACTTTACATGTATATACCCCGTAATCAATCGATTATGACAGGTGTCGTTCAGGTAGGCATGGTAGTCTACCTGTGTGGAGTCAGTATTTACGTCCAAAAGTGACAGTGTCTGGAATGGTCAGATATAAAATGTATAAAAATATTTAAGAGTGATAGTGTGTTTTATTATTCTTTAAACAATAACTAAAGGAAACACGTAAGGGAATTCCCTCTTACGAATATATTTGTTTTGTTTTTTTGTTTTTTTTGGTTTTTTTTTTTTCGGTAATTTGTGTTTACGGGGCAAACTTTTATACTCCATGCTCCCTTCCTTCTTCGCCAATACAAATTAATTTTCATAATATACCCATTTTGATTTTATTTGCGGGAGGTCAAATTCCATGCTCTGAAAAAGAAGTTCTTACTTCACTTTTTTTATTTGTTTTTTCTTTTTTTAAAGATTCTTCATCTTTATTTCGATTTTATCTCGTTTTTTCCTTGTACTTTCATCCATTTACAAAAATCCTTCTTTTGTCCATGATGTGATTAAAATTTCTCGCGGATTCCAACATAACATCGCTGGGTACCATATCGGGAAGGGATTACGGCCGTCTTATCAAACAATTGAAAATTTTTCTCGACGGACAAAAACTACATGTATATTCTTTCAATTTTTATTGGGGGCGCATTCCCGATACAACATGCTGTGCTTGATTGACGATCCTGGTATGTGAAGCCCTGGTCATGAGATGAATTCGGCACATTGTTGACATAATTTTTTTCATAAAAATATTAAGATGTAATAGATCTAGAGCCATTGTTTGAATGAAAGCGCGGATCTAGAGCGAGAATAGGAGGACTCCCCATCCTTTCAGAATTTGCCAAAAATTCTTATACATGTATACACATTGTACATGTATGATTATTTTTGCTTTGTACGTATAACTTTTTTTATAAAATAATAAACAGGATGTTCGCCATGATTTGCCCCCCCCACCCCATGAAAAAAATCTTATCACCCTCCTCTCCCCTAAAGAATTGTTGATGATCTCGGCATGTCATGCAGAAGAAGAGATAGCGTTAGAAAATGTAAATATTGATAGGGGTTCCTTTTTTTAAAGATATAGACGTAGGCGTCTGAATCATGCGCTCGGTCCAATCTTGAGTTCAAGTACGATCCAGAAGCCACCTTTTTTCAAAACTTTATCAGGTAAGTGCCCCCTTTCGAACCTCCGCAAATGGGAGGTATACCCCCCTACTCGGCTATCTGGCCTCGCATCCAAATAAAAAGCGTAAGTCCTTCCGGGCAGATGAGGTTCTTGATCCGCCCCTGCTTTTTGACTATGACAATTCTTTTTCCTTTTTTTTAACTACGAGCTTTCAATTGAAATAAATAACTATATGATAAAATAGCCTTCAATATGTCATTAGGAAAAAGGGTAAGAAAAAGACAAATAAAAGGTGAAGATAAAAAATAAAATCCATCTTTGAAAACAGTGTAAAATGAGAACGTACACTACATGTGCACATGCAAGCTGAGTACGTGAAAAGTACATTTGTAGCAGGTAGTTTACATATTTAATTACATCATTAAATTAGGGATGTATATATTTTTATATACGTCTCTGATTATATCAATAGGTATATTTGTAGCAGGCAGTTTACATATTAAATTACATCATTAAATCAGGGATGTATATATTTTCATATATGTCTCTGATTATATAAAGTCATAAATTCAAATTTTAAAATGTTTAACTTAAATTTATTGTGAAGATATTCTCTCCCTATCTAAAGTTGAAATGACCGCATGGTGATATCACGCTCCGATGATTTTCACACCTGGCAGGTAATGGATAAACGACAGATTCAGATTCAGATTCTTTATTGTCTTTATGCCCTACGGCACATCAGAAACATATATACATATATACAATTACATACACTAATATTTGAAAATTTTGTGAGCAAGTGACATCGTCTATAAACATTTACTTATGGAATCATCTATAAGAATCTAAATATGAAAATGAATCAAACTGTCTTAAAGTTACACCTACGACACCTACGTACATGTACCCTGCGCGGTTGATTTGCATGTGTGTATTTGTCAAAACAACGATTTGTTAATTGATATGTTACTTTTAAAAAAATCGATTTGTGCTATAGATGTACAAATTCGAAGAAAACAAACCACAATTTGTAACTTATACATACAAAAAGCTGCTTTTCGATTTACTAATAAATGTTAAATATGCAGAAAAAGTTCGTTTACAATATATCTAAATAAAACTAATTAGTCGTGTATTTTAATACAACACAAAGAAATTACATCAAATTACGTTTGTACCCTCTATTTAGGGAAATCCCCTAAAATGCAAATGAGCAAGTCTCGCTTTGATTGACAAGAGGACTGAAAGCGGAATGAAAGCGAAATATTTCGCTTTCGTTTCTCTTCTGTTTACGCTTTGCTTTTTTTCTCTTTCCTTTTACGCTTTTCTTCTGTTTCTCAAAAATTCGTGTTCATTTTTCTCTTCCAACACTGAGGGCGAAATTTTAAGGCGAAATAAAGGAGGAAAATTAGAAGAGAAATTTTGTGAGGGAAAATGAAGACGGAAAAATAGAAGCGCAATTTGGAGAGATGAAGGGAGAAAAAACGTTAAAGGGGGACAGTTAACGAAATTGGGACTGTATATATATGTAAATGGATATCAAAAGAGGGCATACGTAATAGTCCGTGCTCTGCCGGCTGTAGCGAGCTCATGTATGTTATCACCCGAGGAGTACGACTGACATTCTGAGAGGACAGGTTGTCATGGCCCTGTCTTCTCTAAAGAGGTTTGGACAAAGCCCGTCATGGAGTTCCGTCGTCACAGTCAGTCAGAGTGCAATTTTAAGAATGCGTTGGTACAAGACTGTAGATTGGTCAAGTACCATTTCAGCATGGACAAGACATGCACGTTTCAGGTACTTAACCCGTACTTATCTGATAATATTATGATTTATATATTCATCTTCAATAATAAAACATGTTATGATATTTTAAAATAATTTATTACTATGATCAATGGCCATTTACATAATCAAGTATATCCCGGAGCCAGGATGCAATGAAACATATATATTGTGTATAAGTATGGTATTTTGAAAATGAATAAATTTGACGAAGCATTAAAAAAAATCCAAATGTATTAAATAAACTGTATTTTAAAACATGATACCGAAATGCTAAAGATTTTTTTACAACGTGTAATAGTGTATAAGACCATTCTCTGTTTCTTCAGGGGATGCTTTCTCCTCCCGGGCACCTGATCCCACCTCTAGCTTGCTAGGGGTCCGTCGGTGCTCTATTGAGAGTACTGTTGAGATTGTCGTTAGGATCTTCTTGAATTTTATATCTACAAGTCTACATTTTCCGTTTATAAATGCTCAAGGCTCTTAAAGTATGATAAATTGATTATATAATAATTTAGTTTTTCTATTGTTCTCCTTATAAGCCGAGTGAAATAGTTTCAAATTATGTCAATATGAAACATGCAATTATTTTAATTTTCATTGATAATAAATTATGTTTCCACATCTATATTGATGTGTATATATTTAATCATCTTTATAAAACAAGAGCAAGATTTTCAAGTTGATTTGATGTGGTGAGAAAAATAGTGCATTTTCATGACTATGAGGTCTATACAAGGATCGCTAAAACCCGATATAGCGTCCGCATACATGTATTTTTTGTCGCTTTCCCTTAAAAATATAACCTTTTTTCGCCGCAATTTTCGTACATTCCTTAAAAAATCTCGATACTTGGTGGCTTATTTGCTTCATTCTCGTTAGAAAAACTACAAAAAGAATCTATACTACATGTACAAAGTAATTCGAATTATTTTTAGCCAGTTCCACGCTGCATCGCAAAGAGTTATTTTTAAGTGTATTGCTGATTAATACAAGGCCAATATCCACTAAGACGAGTTTATCTTTTTATCATCACTTGTGCGCTCTTTAATTCATTATCTCTGTAAAATTAATGTCGTCGGAATATTTCGTTCTAATGTCTTTTCATACCAAGCTCTTTCGTACTGATTGTTCTGAAAATCGGAACCATTCGTATCGATTGATTGATTAATTCGTATCGGTGCGAAAATTACGTATTTTGATATTAATATACAAATAATTGTGTTTGAAATCTTCTTAATTGAAGTGTATAATGCATGATTGGATACCCATGCTTTCTATCATATCTACGTGATTTCTGGAAAGAAAATTTATATATTCTCCCTTCAACGTTTCGACCTAAGATTTCATTTTTTTGATAATTTAATAATGGTAATAATATTTTAAATAGTCATTCAATATTCATATCGTTATTCTGTTCATTATATCCTAGACTGATCAACAAATTGTTAAATGGCGTATAGCTGAAAATGTGAAAAAAAAGATCTACATGATTTTTTATGTACAGCTTACATTTTGTAACTTACTGTTACCAGCAGTGTATTGTTATAAACGAAAATAAAAAAATCCCCAAGAACATGAAGTAAAAAGTAAGGGATTTTGCATCAAATCTTACACCCGATCTGTACTACCTTTGGTTAACATTATTCATGACAGTATAATGAGTGTAACCGCTTCCTCTGCTACTATATAGTAAAAAAGAATGTTACCCCTTCCCCAACCTACTTTCTGCACTACTTCAGAAACTTTTAAAATATCTTTACTACTTTCGCTCAATCCTAAATTTTGGTTTATGCAATAAAGTTAATATAGACAATTGTTTTTAGATCATTAGAGTACTTGAAAATTCTCATGATAGGTATATTAAGGAAGTCAAGAAGATTATCCGAAAGAACCCCATCGGAAAGCTCTGGATCAATTATGACGTCACATAGAAACGGCGACATTGGCGCGTTTTTTCGCAAGAAAGTTAGGATTAGGTAACGTAGAAATAAGGGGGATGGGGTAATAAAATCACTATTACTTAAACACTGACGGTCAAATTTCAATAGGAATTTATCGGTGGTTCACTTGACATATAAAGAAGATAATATCAAGTTTTTACGGAAAATAAATGATAGAGTTTCAGATAAACGGAATTTATGATTGAAAATAAGCAACTCAAAGACGTTATGAAAACAGACATAAATTTATCTCCTTTCGACAATTTCTTTTACAAGTCTTAGTGATCATGTATGATTCTATACATATCCGATTGCCCACATCATATCTAAATGAAAAATAGAGAACTTGTTAATATTCTGCCTCTACAGAAAGAAGGGAGGAGATCTCCAACAAGACTCCGTTGCAGCATCAACAGTAAAACACCAAAACACCCGATGCAAAAACACAAAAGACGAGTACAGCACGAGACGGAAAAGAGACACACGACATGTAAACATCAAACACAAAAGACTACACATAAACCGACGAGACCAATGGGTAACCGGTGCCGACTTTGGACGGCCATTTGTCAGCAAGTAGCAAATGGTGTGGTTATCCTGGATTACGATTAGCAGATTTGAAACTGTTTTTCATTACCTAAAGTGTATAAATTTTAACGTCACATTTACGGCCCACTTAGGGACTTCCAATGGGTATATATGTACGTTCGTAGCTTCAAAACTAACGGTAAAAAATTGATGAAACTTTGCATGTAGAAAAAGTATGTTTCAATTATGAACATTTTTTTAATTTTTAGGAAAATTAAATGATAGGATCATATTTAAGTCTGGCTGTCCTGGACCTCCTTAAATATTTCGGGATTTTTGACTATCAAATTATGTTATAATAATAATATAGTTTTCATCGTACCAAACAAGTTGCTATTTGACTGCCCGATAAAACCGACACTTCTTAGGCATTTTCTATGTAATACGCTGAAAGAGGTCTGTCGATGCTCAATTTGGTTCTCTATTGTGAGTGCTGTTGAGATTATCGTCAGGATCTTCTTTAACTTCTTTCTATATATTAACTTAAATAGATATTGTATCTATGCAGACAATGTTTTCCAGTCAACATACATGCATGTTTGCAAAAACATCTTGATTACTTTTCATTTGGACATTTTTTTCTTTTTTTTTCATTCCATGATACCAGTGTTCGACGGGTCATTGTCTAGCATGTAGAAAGAGATTGTGAAAGTTGTTAGGGGTTGGCATTAGATGAAGTATGGATTTTACAAACTCAGTGAAACATAGCTACTCAGAGCATCAAATACTCATGGTGTGCATTTTTGAAAACAATTTTGTCAAAAACATGTTCATTTTCTAAGGACATCAGTACTTGCTATATACATAAATACATTGTCGAGGAAAATAAAACTGATCTTACTTTCGTGTTTGGTTCAAGATGAAGTGACAAAGGCTGATGGGAGAAACATGAAATGCATGCATGTAAAATCGAAGTGTGTATTTAACATAAAACAAACATACTTTGTATCGAGACCACAAAGGAAAAGAAAGCTTTTAGAAGAACTTTAATTGGTGATGTCAAAGTTCCATTTATTAGCATTGAAAAACGTGTTTGTTTTATGCAAACAAGCATTAAGTCAACATTTATGGCATTTACTTGTTTATTTTTATCAATTCATTTTCGTCTTGGTCTCATGATAAAATATTTCGTTTTGACCATATTCATAAGAATCATATTTGCACAAAAACCGATAATTTTTATTTTCATTAAATCGAAACCATGCCAAATGAGATGTTTCGTTTTAAAGTGTAAAATTGACCGTTATGCGTACGTCTCAAATTTATTTGATTTTATTCATTTCGTGGTCGTTTTCTTCTCAATTTAAGCATAGAAGATATCACAAAATATTCAAACTTAATAAATGAATTACAAAACAAAAAAAATAAAAAATGTAGCTTCTGAAGTGAGCCGCGTGGACAGTAAGGGAGCAACCATTTGATTAGGAGGGGGAGGGGGGCAGTAAGACTTTTGCCAGCCGTAATTTTTTTACAACTGTCCTAGATACGTTATGGGAGAGGGCAATCTTTTTAATCAGAATTATTTAGTTCACTGATTACAAATTACTTTAATATTCTTTGATTGAGCGATTGGACATATGTAAATATTATTGAAACTAAACCGTATTCGTTCATTAGTAAAACGGGAGTTTATGCAGCCATGTACCGCTGCTGATTTTATGATTTTGTTTAAGATTTTTTTCTTACTGTTAACCTCTAAACAAATATTCGTTTGAAGTACTTTAAAATACCTTTGCTTTGGTAATGTCATGTTGCCAAATTAAAGAACTTCATTAAGAAAAGAAATACATTGCTTTAAATTCGTTGTATGAATTTGATTCATTAAGTTGATAATTATCACAGAGATTTGTATATATCGACGTTAAGTCATATTAACCTTTCGCACGTTTTGCACATTTTTTAAAGATCACACCGACTTATGCTGTCGTTATTTTAAGACGTGAGGAAAAACCTACATGTATATTGCTGTCAATATTTTAAAATATTCTATTCATAGCTTTCCGCACGTTAGTAATATGTTTTCAAAATATTTCAAGGACTTGGAAATACAGGCAATGCTGTCTTTATTTTTAATCATGGGGACTTGGAAAAACCAACATTGCTGTCGCTATTCAAAAAAATGCAATACTTGTAATAAATTGTCTTTCATTCCTTGGATACATCATGAAGCAAGTGGTTATTTTGCATTTATTTATGAAATATGCCAAGGTTTTTTTTTAACAAGTAAGCACAACAAGTATTAGCTTTTACAAAAAGCTTGCCGGCAGTTAGCTGACATTAAATGTTGTAAAATTCTAGTAAGGAAAAAATGGAATAAACGATTTTTATTCTTGTTAGACCAATCGCACATTTCCGGGCTTTTCCGTTTTTATTTCCGATTCAAGCTACGGAAATTTCCGAGGATCTGTGATTTGTTGTAGGACGTATCGGTACAAAGACTTTTCGATGCATCTTTCGGAAGAAAATACACTGATACGATATGACTTTCATTTGTCAAGTCATCTAGACTCTTCAGCGGACTTGATGGAAGCAATTTATGCACAGATTCAGAATAACCTTGACGAATATTTGCATATTTTGTAGTTGTCCACCAATCATATTGCCAAGAGTTATTTTATCCGTGCAAGTATGTCACGATTGATTACAGTATACCGGCAGTCATGACTGCCGGTAACAATGTCATCGTCATCAATGATGCAGAAAGCATCTGCAGGAAAAAAAAATTTAATAGTAAGTATACAGTATCATTTCCAATTCATCTGTTTAACATTTGCAAAAATATGGAAAAATTAAAATTTATTTTCTAGAAATATCATAGGAATAAATGCAACTATTACTGAAGAGAGTTTAGACTGAAGAATTCAAGACATTTTGTATGCCCAACCAATGTAATTCCATGAGATTAAACTAAGGATAGTATTCTAGTATTTCGTATGTAAACACTAATGGCGTCACAATGCATGAGATCTAACGAAGCATGCCGGTGCGGCTGTTCTACCTTGCAATCTGAACCCGTGTTGACCTTAATTTTAAAGTCACCTTTTTACCTAGAAAAACGCGATTTCAGAGAGCAAGAATGAAACAGTCAATGTAGTGCATATACAATGTATATAGAACAGATGTCACAATATCTTGTTTTACAAGTATGCAACACGCAGCAAGGCGAGAGCATTTATCGTACATGTAATGCGGGTTGCGTTAGCGCATTTCATGCGATAAATGCACTTACTGTGTGTTGCAAACCCGTAACAGAACATAAATTAAGAGTTAGTCTCAATATACAATAAATGTACTTTTTGTCGTCTGTTTGCTTTAATGTAGCTCATGAAAAGCATTTTGACAGGAGCATCACTGGTAAGAATTTAAAATTCGAAACATGTGTCTTGCGCAATCTCTCTGTTTTATGGGGTATGGGGAAACAGTATTCCAATTATTAATGGACATTTTTCAAGTTAAAGTGCTTCGAACTATGCACTCCCGAATTTTGCATTTAAGGGATCATATAAGTGAAATGTAGTACGAATAGAAAGTAAAATATGAACAAACAATAGACGAATTGTCACTTAGAAGCTTTAAACATATTTATTTGCACATGAAAATAAATAAATTCTCACACAGTATTCTTACGGAAGCCCTTAGGTGACAAGTATGAATTATAAGTTATTTGGCGACTGCCACATATATTAAGTGGCGACCGCCAGATAAATTATAATTCATGCTTGTCACCTAGGGGCTTCTGTATATTCTAGGTTCATTGGAATAACATTAACAATTTACGTTTATAATGTAGTCTCCTCTTAGTGCGGTGTCCGAAGTCAGCGAACAAAACAGATCTTAAACAACCGTTCCCAGAACACCGATAGTTGTTGCACAACTGTACCTATACTTAAAACATTGATAAGACGTTATGACTTTGTTCGAACAGTCCGAAATTTACCTTTGATTGTCCAATATCAAATCTAGGTCGCGTTTATTAGAAAAAATATACGCGACCAAGATTAAATATTGGACAGTCATAGGTAAATGTACTTTGACATCTACAGGAAAACGTTACAATCCTTATTTAGAAATCACGCGACAAGAATTCCATGTTTTTCAATTTTTCCTATTTTTTTTACGGAGTTGACAAAATCCAGCACAATCTTATATATCCTAAGAATTGGCCGTTGTGAAGGAAATGACAATGTAAGAGACACTATAGTTCAGTCCGTTTTTTCTTTGGTAAAATTTTTTCCCATCATATACATTTTCCTTATAATAAAGATTTGCTCGACTTTTTCTAGCCCGAAAAACCTTACCTAAACCAAGCCTTTGACGGTTATTTAACATCCCCACTAATTTCTTTTCGGTATTTAAAGGCACTATATTATTTCTTGCTTGTCCGGAAAACGGCACTTTTAGAGACCCGCCCTTTTATTCTATTTATCCAAATGAAGCTTCAACTTAATCGTCATCACGCAAAGTATTCTCGTTGATTTTTTCCCACAAATTGCATCCAAATTTAATCTTTGTTTACGGAATCTGCGTCATAACTTGTCACAACTTTTTTTTTAATTGAAAATTTCATCTCCGTCATCTTCTTATATAAACGACAACTCCACTGCTAGTAGCTAGTAGCTAGAATGTTAGAACCTGGAGTGATTACATTCCGTTACAGTAAAGGCAAGCATCACTGATTGGGATTTAAGGTATCCGTTGTACAAATAAATTTCAAGTGTATTATATAGTTAGAATTATTGTATAGTTTACCAAAATATACCTTATACAACATAAAAAATGGTGTCTTTCATCAAAGGTCGACACGCCAACCTTCGCTCAATCCACGGAAACTATCGAGACACTGCCGAAGATTACCGAGATAATTTCAACACTGTTTTAATGGACGAGACGTCCGCGAGATCTCCATTTGTACAATAGATATGTTAATATCTGAAACAAATGTCTGGTGCATAATGAATTGATTTGACTGGAAGCATCACTAGTGATGAAATTTTCTTCAAGAAGGTATAGAGTTGTAACACTTCCGTATTACTTATTGGACAGAGAAACGTCTTTTATTTAATCTTTGGCTACTATAGATAATAATTAATCAACTAAACTGAAATAAATATGATAATGGAAACTTTTTTCACTCAATACTTCTCCTATCAGGTACATGTATCAGACTCGCGTAGAAATCACGGACTCGTAATATACAAATATGTATATCCGTAAAGCGTCATATGGGAGAGATTCCTTTCAGGAGGGAGTTCGACTGGTTGTATTGGTTGTTAAACGTCTTCAAATTCAATAGCATCATTTAAGACCTGATAAATTTACAGCATGGACCAGACATGCACGTTTCGGTTACTAAACCCTCGTCAGTGATCCTCAGTTTAAACAATGTAAAATGGCCAAAAAGTATGAAATTATGTTCAAAAATGTACCAAAAGACGTAGCAGAATGGGTGAGATATGATGCTACAGGACCCACTGTTTAGAATTTCGAGAAATTTTGTCACAGAAAATTTCAAATGCGTTAAAGAGACAGACGATCAACGGAAGTTGATCGAACTTGGCTACAAGTGCCCTCGGGGACTCTTGGTCCACCAGCAGTGATACAATCAACGAATTACACATGTCCTGCAAAAATATTAAAGATACTGTGTCCCTGAAAATATTTTTTTATTGAAAATGTAATTTTTACTCCAAAGGGTCTAGATAATGGAAAAAATGGGCCATAAAAAGTTTTATTTGAAAATAAGCAGTAACGACTCTAATATTGTCGATTTTTTAACAATTTATTCTCCATATACCTCTATAGTAAAAACTCAATGCATTGAAGGTGACGCTAGTGGAATGAATTAGAGCTGCGCACCCCTAATTCAAAATGACGTTTTTAAAGGTCTGTAACTGCGAGAGGGTGCGTTAGATTTGCCTGAAAATTTGAATTTGTACAAATGAGAATGTATACTTTCATATGAAAAGAAAGATTTTGCATTACAAAATTTTGTAAAAATAATTTATTTTCAGGGACACCGTCCCTTTAAACATGTAATAAGAATGCTGACAGCTGTACATGCAAACACTTGTAGTGTTGTGATCTTTGTTAATCATTTCACCAATTTTTGAATAATTTCTATTTTTTACAGAACATGATTCAAGAAAGGGTAATCTTAGGAATTTTGCTGGATGTTTCTGGTTCAATGCAAAGGAGTTATGAAGGCATTAAAGGGGATATTGAAAAGACATGGGCACTGTCCATTTTTCAAGTAATAACTGATTTAATCAGATATGACTTGTTAACCGCAAACCTTGTCTTTGCCTTAGCATTTGGAGGAGCAGGAAATAATGTCATGTTTGACATTCTTAGAAGTTTAGATAAATTACTGAGCATGGGATGCAATGTTGCGGCAGGACGTCCTGCGACCGCCGCACACGTAGAAGAGTTTTTATCTTTTCTTGAGAAAAATGGAGTTAGAACCATTCGACGTTGGGTTGAAAAAGAAGTGATAAGCAAGGTTGTTGATGATACCACTCTCTTACTTGCTTTAAGAGAATTGAAATCAAACGAAGAGTTTAAGAATCATTTTATTCATAATGTCTTGCCTCCAGAAGCAAGGAACTGGATTTCAGACCCCGAGGAAAAAGAGAGTTTTGGTGCGAACATTGCAAATTTTGCTAAAAGTGTTGTCGCAGCTGCGGTTACAACATTTAGAAAGGCGTCTGAAAAACAGATTGCGGATATAGTTAAAACGGCTAGACCTCAATTATTAGAACAAGCTGGCTCAAAATCAGTCCTAACTGTTCAAGAGGCGATACGGATTTTGTACGGGGGCATTCGCAGCAATGAGCTTACAATAGAAAGGGGTAAGATATTATACGAATCTGTCAAGCCTTTTATTTTTGGGAACACACCTCTTCGAAAAACATTGATGAAGTCAATAGAGCTGTTCTCCGTTCAAAATGATGGCATGAAGAAAGTATTGTTTGTACTGTCAGATGGACGGCCAACAGACGGAACAGATATTAAAGACATCGAAAGGCACTTGAAAGAACAAAATGTCATTGTTATTTGTTGTTTCATTTCAAAGCAAACCCTCAAACCTAAAACACTCTACAGTAAAATGAGTCCAAGTTGGCCTGATGGAGCGAAAATTCTATTCAGATTAAGTTCTTCTATAACGACACAGCAGCTACCATGTGCAATCTTAAATAAACGGGGATGGACAATTGAATTTTCAAACAATGAAACAAGGTTGTTTATGCAAGTTAACCACCCGGAAAATATACGAGAGGCATGTGACTTAGCTCGGAGTGTTGTTCACAACCAGGATGCTCTGGCTGATTTACTTGCTACGGTGTCACTTGATCTTTATATCAATCAAAACAATGATGAAACGACTGCGTCGGAACAGGAGGGTGCCACATGCTATGCAAATGCATGCGCAACAGTTCTTCACTTGTCAATGAAACAAATATTAGGAAGAGACGGTGGTTACCCTGATTTTGACAAACTTAGAAAAGAGATGATCAGACGTTTTGGAGAGCAGGGAGCGGATCCAAGGGTAGTTCTTGAGAGCATGTGCGAAAAGTACCGCCTTAAGTTTAAAAAAGTTTCCGTTGAGGGCGCAAAAGCAGCAATCACAAAGAAACGTCCAGTTGTCGCTATGTACCGTCTAAATAAAAACCAATGGAAAAACTTTCGGAGGTTCTATGAGGAAAATCCAACTGGGATCCTAACCAAGAAGGATATAGATATCTCATTTCGATATCGAGATGAAGATAGTTCGGGGCATGCTGTTGTTCTCACAAGTTTTAACAAGCAATGTCTACGTCTAATGAACTCATGGGGAGAAGAATGGGGGGATATGGGATTCTTCAAGGTGAAATCTGCCGACGTGCTAGACATGACTTTTATAGACGTTTATTGGCTGAAAGATAATCTTACACCTCAGGAAAAAGAGTACTTTAAACAACATGGATCAACTGTTGCAAATAAGTTAATGCAAAAATTTATTGGTCTTCAGAGTCAAACGTACAGATGTCCCGAGTGTGGAAAAAACTCGCTGGTTACTGATTTTATACATCTTGGAACATTGGATAGCATGATGTGTCCAAAGTGTATACGCCTTTTCTCGTGCAACAACGCTGGGAACATACTCGCTATGAATATGTACCTAATGTCGTTATCAAGATAAACTTAACATTTTCGGAAAACTTGAAAAGAAATAAGGCCCTCTCTTTTACTTTCGCTGTTTGCTATTTGGCCCGGTTATCGCAATTTTAAATAATCTTATGTGTATTGTACATTAAACACTGCACCATGATATTGTTGGAATGACAAATATTGGAAAAAACATCCCTATCAAGAAGATCAAATTCGTTAATCGAGAAAAATCATCAAACAAAGGGATTTCAAAACCAGGATAAAAACATACCTAAGGCAAAGAACAGAAATAATAATAGTAAAAAATAATAATTCTACCAGATAAAGAGAAGTGAACTCCCTGCAAAGGAGTGAGATCAGCTGCCCATGAAGAGTGAGCATCTCCTGCTTGCATGCAACACCCGCTAAATCCAATAAATGAATCTTAGTTCATGTTACACAAGCGCGATACAAAGATATGGATCGTGACAGCGATAATAGGCCACAAAAGTGACCTATAACGCTTTACTTTCAAGACGTTAAGCTGTTTTGACCAGAATTTTGTTTTTCTCATAACGAACAAATATTGATAATGACCATATCTCCATACAAAATAGATCATTCATAAAATCATAACCAAAGGCATACAAAATCAGGATAAAACAGAAACCAAAGCAAACAAACAAAAACCTCTACCACATGAAAAGAAGCGAACTCAAAATATGGAAGTGAGACCAGGTGCCTAGGAAGAGTCAGCATCTCCTCCTTGCATGCAACACCCACCACTTTAATTCGGTTAAACAGTCACATCCGGTTACTTCCATTTCCAAGATAGAAATCAAACTATAGAATATGTTCGGGTCGAATCGGGGCCTTTTCAAGATAACAATGGTTGCGATGGACCCTGATAGAACATGTATAAATAATCACCGTATGAAAATAGTGTTACATTAAATGTAATTATCAATTATGAGGTCAGACTTATGTGTCTTTGAATGGATGCGCCAAGTTATTTCTTGCTTTAAGACCAGACTATGGAGATCTCGATTTCTTTTAATTGACAATGTTAATCGAGATTCCGTGTGACAGTTCTACCGAATTGAAGCGGCGGGTGTTGCATGCAAGCAGGAGGTGCTTACTCTTCCTGGGCACCTTGTCTCACTCCCATATCGGGAGTAAGCTTCTTTTCATTTGGTGAAGGTTTTTGTTTGTTTGCTTTGGTTCCTATTTCATCCAGATTTTGTATGCCTTCGGTTTCTGATTTTCTGAATTATCGATTTTGTGCTATATACAGGGATATGGTGACAATTATGGAAAATGACCATATTATCATATCCATATGTCATTATCCATATTAGTCACTGACCCACAAGAGCGAATTTAGACAAAAACTACCACATGGCATTTCCATTGGAGATGAATCGGAGGTACATTTATAGATGTCCTGTTCGTTTTATAATTTTACAAGGCTGACGGAGCTACCGCTAACATAGAGTTATTGTTCAAAATGTACAAATAAGATAGCGTCATGGCTTATTCGGTTATACAAACATCTGAATAGAATAACTAAAATGATGTCATTAAATATTTTGACGTCCTAATTTCCAACCATTTAAAGGATTAATACCATGCCGAAAGGAAAGTTCGTGCTAGTTTAAAATTAAACCAATCCTTCTTTTAAATGGTTTAATATTTAAGGTAGGGGAACTCTAATTTGTCAGAACAGTTTTTATCTTTGGTGATACATTTATATTGAATTATATACTCAGTTGATAATCGTCCATAATGAATCTCCCTTTCAAGGACGATAGGCAATTAAAACAATCAATGACAATGACAATGATTTATTCTCATTTCACATATAAACATATATGGTTGAAAAAATATTTACATATATGAATAGTACGTGAAATATAGAGCAAATTTCGGCTGAAGAGTTTCTCGATATATTATTTCAGCTTGTCAAACATATAAAGTCTATGAAATGTCAGCATTTATTTTTCACGATGTGCGGCGATAAAAATTCGCTATAGAATATACATGTAGTTCATAAACTCACGTTGGATAATCCCGATGATACAACAATAATTATATACTTGAGTAAAATTCAAACTTTTCTTTTATGGTCTGCATTTACACGCTTGGTTTGTGCATTTTGAAAAAAAAACTCCTTTTTCAAATTCGGCTCTACGCCGTTTTCTTTATGTTTGACTGACCTATCATAAAACGTTTCATTGTGTTGCTCAATACTTCCATTGAATATGCAAATCTGAATTAAAACTAATTTGAATTCTGCCGGCTGTTCTATTTAAAAAAAAAGTTTCTGCTGAAGATCGATTCACATGTTAATTTAAGCAATGTCAACATTTTAATTTTTTTAGGAATATAAATAATCTTTAGAGAATATATATTGAAAATGCCATGTATTTTGATAGTTTTGGGTAGTTATAGCTCCGATTTTTTGTTTTTAATTTTGTTGAGATTTTGTTTTCTTGTTACTTTATTATATACTTGACAAAATTTGTAAGTTACCATTCTACGGGTGTGAATTTTCCTTACTGTGGATCAGTTTCCAATTTTGTTAGAAAGCACAAAATATCCGAGTCAACATCTTTTGGCGTCGTTTTACATTATGACGTCACTGTTAAAAGACGCAATTCTATTGTGACCTAACAATGAAAAAGTGCGCAAAAATTGCCTACCTCGGACATTTTCCGTCATTTTTTCAGCCATTATGAATTTGGGCGAGTGCCCTATTGAAATGATTTGACCGATAATTGGTGTTTCATGTTTCTGTTGTGTGAGTTGGTTTTCCTTGTCACTCTTATGTCTCTTTATGTGAGTATCTGCTCTGTGTTTTTGCACTGTGTGTTTTGTAGTTTTGCTGTTGATGCTGCAACCGAGTGTTGTTGGAGATCCCCTCCTTTCCTTTCTATATGTAATAATACCCTTCTATTGTCATTTTACCATATTCTCCAAAGAAAGCATTTTCCGTTTAGGGAAATATCGGAATAATATTGGATGTAATAACTTTCACACTCTTTGGCCATATTGCATTGTTTAGATTGTAAATTACGATTGACGAGGGTTAAGTACCCGAACGTGCATGTCAGGTCCATGCTATAAAAAGGCTTTTAAATGATATTATTGAATTTGATGACGTTTAACATGAATAGTTACATAAATTCAAATTAAAAAGATCTTCACGGTGCACTATTGAGCGTTAATTTAATAAATCGCCAGGCTTGCTTGATAACATTCACATAGTTATCTATATAGATATTATATTACATGAATAAACAGACAATCTTGATGACAATTTAAACACAAAATTAATGTAATCCAAATGAGGTATAGCATAACAATATGTAAAACCAACCTGCGAGTTATTGCGAATAAAAGGTAAGTACACTATATTACATTGTTCAGACTGAGGATCACTGACGAGGGTTTAGTACCCGAAACGTGCATGTCTGGTCCATGCTGTAAATTTATCAGGTTTTAAATGATGCTATTGAATTTAAAGACTTTAACATTTGAACTACTTGGTGAGTGTCACTGCTGGTAGACCAAGAGTCCCCGAGGGCACATGTAGCCAAGTTCGATCAACTTCGGTTAATCGTCTGTCTCATCAACGCATTTGAAATTTTCTGTAATTTCTAAAACGTGGGTACTGTAGCATCATATCCCACCCATTCTGCTTCGTCTTTTGGTACATTTTTGGACAATTATAGTAATTTTCATACTTTTTGGCCATATTACATTGTTTAGACTGAGGATCACTGACGAGGGTTTAGTATTTAGTACCCGAAACGTGTATGTCTGGTCCATGCTGTAAATTTATCAGGTTTTAAATGATGCTATTGAATTTAAAGACGTTTAACACGTGTAATAGGTATAGTTTCAACGAATGGCCATCATTGATCAATTAATTGTATGTACATTGTAAGATATGGAATCGAAATGAACTTCAGCTATCTAACAGGTAATGGATGTGTCGTTTCCATGAAATCCCTGATTTTAACTATTTTCATCTAATATCGACTTTTTTCGATCGTTTCCATGGGAACGGATATTGAGTTCCTATCTTTAATCTTGCCTATGAATATATATTGTTTATCAATTGTATGTTCTACTTTTACATATTCTGATTCAAAAAAGAAATTTCATGAATTTTGTTCAATTTATAGGTCCTTAAATACTTTGTGGAGCAGCAATCTTTTTTGTTTGTTTGTTGAGTGCTTAACTTGAATTATAGTTTACCCTATTTTTATCAGGGTGATGGGATTATTTTCATGTCATTTTCAGTTTTCAAAATATTTCAACTCTTCTCAAAACTCTGTTTGATTAGACTTTTTCCCTTTAATAGGTTGTCTGCCCCACAAGTTGGAATGACAAATATGGATAATGACCATATCCCTGTATACAGCACAAAATCGATAATTCAGAAAATCAGAAACCGAAGGCATACAAAATCAGGACAAAACAGGAACCAAAGCAAACAAACAAAAACCTCCACCACATGAAAAGAAGCGAACTCCCGATATGGGAGTGAGATCAGGTGCCCAGGAAGAGTAAGCATCTCCTGCTTGCATGCAACACCCGCCGCTTCAATTCGGTAGAACTGTCACATCCGGTAACTTCCATTTCGGAAGACAGAGTACAATCTTGGGTTGGATGGTTCAAAATGTCTATGACAGAATATCACCCACCATTCTGGAAAGTGGGACATCATAGTGTATGACGAGTTCCCCATATCGACCGTAGAACTTCCTCAGTGACGATGTTAGTCGGTCACAAACATATCCCTGACTGAGAAGCTTATCTGAAAGACGCCTAGCTCTCAGAACAAAATCCGTATATTTCGTACTTGCTCTGGCATAGCGTATCAACTGAGATATGAACACGCCATAAGCAGGCGATGAAGGGATGTTGCTACTCAGAAAAGGAAAGTTTGTAATGCTGAAATTGAAGTCGTCACGTTTGTCATAGAGTGAGGTGTTCATGTGACCATCAGTGTCGTAGGACAACATTATGTCCAAATAGGATGCTGAATTATTTGTCTCTGTAGTTTCTTTGACTTCAAGCTCTGAAGGACAGATTCTGCTCAGGTAATCTGCGAATTTCGGATTATTGATGGACAAAACATCGTCTATGTATCTATAAGTGAAGTTGAAGTCAGAAGCTAAGTATCTTTTCCTTTCAGAGACCAAAGATTGAATGAATTCAGCTTCGTACGAGTAAAGGAAAATGTCGGCAAGGAGTGGGGCACAATTGGTCCCCATTGGAATTCCGACAATTTGCTGAAAGACCTTTCCTCCAAACACCACAAAAATGTTGTCGATCAAAAAGTTAAACATCTGAATAATATCTGTTACAGTGTACTTATTTTCAGAATCGGACTTTTCTTTTACAAAGTAGGTTTTGTCATAGTTCACAACAATAAATTTGTATTTGCGATTACCGTTCTTACTTGTAAACGCATTACTTATAATTTTTGCGAGTCTTTCTTTCAATTTAGAATGTGGAATTGTAGTGTAAAGTGTCGAAAAATCAAAGGCTTTGATCGAATGAACTTTACTAAAATGAGTGGATTTCAGATGTTCTAAAAGTTCCTTCGAATTCTTTAAAATCCACATCTGGTTGATACCACTGCGAGAATATACCGTCGAACAATATTTTTGAAGCCCAGATTTGATTTCAGATAAAACTTTTGTGAGTAAGAAATCCGTTATTAATTGCGTTACAGCCACAATAATTATTTCTCAGTTTGACTTATAGAATATATTACAAAATGTGTCCGTGAAACACTGATGCTCCCGTCGGCATCTTTTTCAGTGGAAACAGCTGTAATGTAAAAAGTCGGCCAAACTCTAAATTCAAGCTAGGTCAGAAGGAAAAAAATGTTGGTATCTATGGAGAGGTCTTGTCACAAGAAATACACATGTGACATATGAAATCCCTTTCACTTATCATTCAAAAGTTATGGCTAAAATTAAAATTTTTCAAAAGTCAAAGTTCAAGGTCACAAGGCAAGACATTTTGGTATCCAATGAAAGGTCTTGTCACAAGACATGCACATATGAAATATGAAAGCCCTATCACACACCGTTCGAAAGTTTTGGCCAAAGTTAAAGTTTTTGCGGACAGACCAAATCCTATATGCCGGATTACAGGGGCATAATAATTCAGGTTTTACCTCAGTTTCGATTGCGAAAGAACGAGAAAGATACATCATTCTCTAAATGTTAAAGGTTGTCAAAAGCAAAACTATAGTTCATATGTGCAAAAATATTTTGTTAGCATTTAAAAAAGTAATGGATGTAGTACGAAAATTCATTGCAGCAGTTTTTGAAAATTTTACAAAGAGATGTGGAAGAAAACTGTTTAGATCTCCCTTTTAAATCTTTAGCTATATAGTTTTGCCCAGTTGTGTCTTCACGCGCTATGTCTTGTCTTGTCTTGTTTGCTGTCTTGTTTCTATGGTCATCTTACAATGAGGAGATATTTTACACAGCAACTGTGCGTTCTTCGAAACCCTTTGGGTAACCGGAAAAATTGGGATGGTTGTGCGCACGCAATCCAGGATAACCACACCATCTGTTACAAACGTGGCTGATGGCCGTCCTAAGTCGACACCAATTGCTCATGGGTCTCGTTGGTTTATGTGTTGTCTCTTATGTTCGATGTCTCGTTAACTGTTCCTTGTCTCTTACTATGTGTGTCTTCTCCATGTTTTCACTTGGGGTGTTTGGTGTGTTGCTGTTGTAACCGAGTCTTGTTGGAGATCCCCTCCTTTCTTGTATTCATGATAAAACGATAAAATCCATTTAGCACTGTAGAAATATGTGGTGAGCTCAGTTTAGCATATATGTAAACATTGATCACTAAAATCATTGTTTCAAAGGAAAGTTGGCCGTCCTAAGTCGGCTCAACCGGCCCATTGGTCTCGTTTGTTTATGTGTAGTCCTTTGTGTTTGATGTTTCTGTATTGTGCGTTGCTCTATGTTTTGCATTGGTGTTTTTTTTTTTTTGGGGGGGGGTGCTTTGGGTGTTGCAACCTGGTGTTGTTGGAAATCCTCTCCTTTGTTTTTGAACCGAATTGAAAGAAATCGGCTAGTCATTTAAAACACATTTATTGTAATCCAATGAAATGAAGGGATCTCCTACAAAACTAGGTACAGCATCCAGATCATAATATCATCATGAAACGAAAGCACAAAGGACATACCCAGCAAAAGGGACAAAAGACTACACATAAACCAACGAGACCAATGGGCAACCGGAACCTACTTTTGGCGCCACCTGTCAAATGATCTAATTCCGTGATAAAGTACTTGTTAACTTTCGGACAACCGCACCACTTGTAACTAGTCGTGTTAAGTCGACATCGATCATGGCGCAGCAAAACACAGGAACCCAAGGAACACAGATGAATATGTAAATGGATAACAAGGAGGCGCACAGACCGTGCTGTGCTGGGAACTTTTTTTAGCGAACTCATGCATGTAGTCATGTAATCACCAGAGGAGACCGACCGACATTCAGAAAGGACAAGTGGATGAAGTCCTGTCTTCGCAAGAGGTTTGGACAGGACCCGTTATTGTGTCCAAGTAAGAATGCACAAATAAGGTTTCAAAACAGCAAACATGACACAAATCACAAGAACGCCGAATGAACAATTCGGCAGCTATGTCTAATATCTGGTTTTTTAAGTAATGGAGGTAGTGTTCGACACGTCAAAGTCACAAAAAATCGAAAAATTGGGTTTCACAGCTGTAAATCCTGTACAGCAAAAATCAATAAAACGTCATACAACGTCCGTTGACCTTGCATTTAAATCGCTTTACATTTCTTCGCCGCACTTTGAACTTGCAAGCCCGGTAAGGAATAGCCCCGAGGAGCTTCGAATATAGTTATATATATATATATTTCAATATGTCTCCGGTCACGAACGACGATGAACATGTGTAAAGCGATTTAAATGCAAGGTAAACGGACCTTGAATGAGGTTAATTAATTTTTTGCTTCATGAATTCAATGCATATGACATTCCTGTGTATGCATTTAACGCGACAGCGAACATCCAACCGAGTAAAGAGCTGATTTTATTGAATGAATCGGGCCGGGGTCATTTTTATCACAATTGGAGGTAATATAAGGAAGGTGTGGAGCAATCTACACTATCATTTGCCGCAATGTTTGTGCAATAGTCATATATTACGTACCTAATTATGTCAGCGTATTTATAACAATCTTTCTCGCGCTAGCGCGGGTCCTTTTCTAGTATACTACTAAGAAAGACAATATTCGTGTTTCTTTTTTAATTACAGGATATCAGAATGCCAATAGACATTGGAATTTTGCTTGACGTTTCGCGTTCAATGAAGAAGAGTTACAGAGATATTCCTGGAAATATTGGTGAACCGTGGGCAAAGTCAATATTTCAGATTATAATGGACTTTATTACATATGATTTGTTATCCGAAAATAGAGTCTTCGCCCTTGCGTTTGGAGGTACGGGTAAAAATGTAGTATTTGACATTTTGAGAACACTCGAGAAATTCAAGAGCGTAGGTAACGGTGATGAGTTCGGACTCCCTGCTAAAGAAGAGAACATAGAAGAGTTCCTATCTTTTCTGGAAAAACATGGAGTAAGATCAATTCGAAGATGGGTTGAGGTAGAAGTCATTAGAAAAGTCGTTGATGATTACACATTAAAGCTGGCTCTAAGCGAATTGGAATCAAATGAAACTTTCAGGAGAAATTTTATTAATGATATGTTACCTGAAGGTGCAAAAGAATGGATTCTAGAACTAAATAGGCAAGAACAACGGGCAAATATATGTTGCTGCATTGCCCGTATTACGCACAATATAGTTGCGGCAGTGGCGGCAAATTTTAGAAAGGCAACTAAGGAAGAGATAAAAAAAATAGTTGAGGATGCTAGACCGAAATTGTTGGAACATGCTACTTCACGATCAATTCTCCCGGTCCATGATGCGTTACAAATCATCAATAACGGCATTGAAATTAAGGACCTTACATCTGAAAGAACCAATGCATTATACAGTGCTGTTAAGCAGTTTGTTTTTGGAAACACCCCGCTATGTAGAGCGTTGAAAAGGTCAGCTAAATTGTTTAAATCAGAAGAACAAAGCCAGGGATTGAGAAATCTATTATTTGTTCTTTCCGATGGAAAGCCCACGGATGAAAAAAGATTTGATGTCGATGCTATCAAAAGAGATCTTGTTAAACAAAATGTTACCGTTGTTTCTTGCTATATATCCAGGGAAACAATAGAATCAAAAACACTCTATAGCACAATTAATCCTGAGTGGAGCGATGGGGCAAAGTTTCTTTTTGATCTGTGTTCCATTGTGCCGACACAAAGGATTCCGCTTGCAATCCTTGTGAGACGTGGATGGCAAATCGATATAAAAAACAATGAAACTAAATTATTTATGAAAGTGAATCATCCCGAAAATGTTCGAGAAGCATGTGATTTAGCCCAGAGCGTTGTCTTCAACCAAGACGCGCTTTCAGATTTACTTGCCTCCGTTTCTCTAGATCTTTACATCAATCAAAACAATGATGGACTCACAGCCTCCAAACAAGAGGGAGCTACGTGTTACGCTAATGCATGTGCAACAGTTCTTCATTTATCAATGAAACGGATATTAGGACGTGATAATGGCTATCCTGACTTTAATGAGCTACGACAAGAATTGATTGAACGCTATGGACAGAGTGGTGCAATACCTATCAAAGTTCTCGAAGACATTTGCCCAAAATACCGTCTTCATTGTAGAAATGTCGACGAAGAGGGAGCAAAGAAAGCTATTACAGAGAAACGCCCAGTTGTTGCTGTGTACCGTCTAACGAAAAAACAACGGAACAAGTTTGATCGTTTTTACGCGAGGAATCCTACTGGAGTATTGACCAAAAGAAACATAGATATCACAAAGAGGAAATCTGGTCAAAGATTACTGGGACATGCCGTAGTTCTTACAAGTTTTAACAGCCAGGGTCTCCGTCTTATGAACTCATGGGGAGAATCTTGGGGAGATGTCGGGTTTTTTAGGGTTCAGTCTGCTGACGTGCTTGGTCTGAAATTTATAGATGTGTACTGGGATTCAGATGATCTTTCTGAAAATGAGAAAGCGTATTACAAAGAACATGGTGCTGAAGTTGCTAATAGACTAATGGAAAAATATATAGGTCTACGGAATCAAAATTACGAATGTCCATTATGTGAAAGAGAATCACCGGTTAATAGCTTTGAGGGAACAATGCATCGTGCAAAATGTCCTAAATGCAAAAGAAAGTTTTCAAACAACAACGCTGGAAATTTGCTTGCTCTGAATATGTATCTGACATCGTTGGCTAGATAAAAAGAAAATTGCTGTATAATTTTGAGGAATTTGAAATTTTTTTAACATTTCAGGAATTTTACTATCCTAACGATATAATATTGGTTTGTAGCATTAAAGGAATTTTTAATTGAACCTTGATCAACACTTTATTTCAAAACATTCCCTCTTTTATAAGAAATGCGCAATAACTTTGATAGAAATTTTCTGCTTTTGGTTGTGTCTCTAAATTTGAAGTCATTTAGGGGGAAAAGTCGTTTATTTTATTTCAATCGGTTCGACAATAAAGCATACAGATTAAATAAGGCAATAATGCGCTAGAATTATTCCCTGATCATCTCTATCTGTTCACAAATGATGCACCAAAAATTTCATTTCAGAATGTTTGGAGCGGTCAGTTTTGTTTTTTTATGATGTCCAAACCATTCTCTTCGAATGAATTTTTATCACTTTTTCATCTTCGTTGCAAATTAAATGCATACTGACGTGCGCTCGACTCATTTTTCTTGCAGTCCATAGCCATTTGTACCAACTACAAAATGTAAAAGACCTTTTATGGAATTTGTATTAGCTTGAACAAAAGTTTAATGACTCGACGTCGTTGAAAAATTGAAGGGAAACGTCATTTTTACATGTACCACTCTTACGTCTTGATGGCGCTTCTTGTAATAGTGATATCGAAATACCAGTGTATCGTAACAAGCTCAAATTTCAGTATGACAACTTTCAAATACTGTAGAACAATAAAGTATATACATTGACTTTTTCTGCGTCCTAATTTAGATGTAATGAAGGAATCATCTGCGTATACACAATTTAATATATCTCAATTTTCGTATTACGCCGATAAGCGTCAAGACCCATAATTAAAGGCAATGATTTTTATGACAGAATATTTCAATTACCTTGGTATTGTATAGATTAATTTTAGGATCACTGACGAGGGTTGAGTACCCGAAACGTGCATGTCTGGTCCATGTTGCCAATTTATCTGTTCTTAAATGATGCTATTCAATTTGAAGACGTTTACATTGCAATCAACCTCATGAATGTTTTGTACGAGAATTGTTCACTTACTGTCACGCATCTCTGAAATATTGCAGTTGTCTACGAAGTTTTCGAACAATCCTCGACCAACTCATAAATCAATATCCAAATTGTATCTTTTGAGATAAAGAATAGCCAATTATCATGATATTAGAGCGGTTTGATTAACTAGCGACCTTTCAGTCTCGACATGCTAGTGGTAAATGACAAATATAGAGCAAATTACAGTACAAAATCGATATTTCAGAAAATCATAAAACCAATGAGTTAAAGAAGATCCTGACGATAATCTCAACAGCACTCACAATAGAGTACGAAATTAAGCATCGACGGACCCCCAGCAAGGCATACAAAATAAGGGTAAAACAGGTACCCCAAAAAATCAAACAAAAAACTCCACTACTCAGCTACGTAAAGGCAATCATCTTTTACACGCTGCAATATATAAAGGATTTTTGAAACATTTTCATAAATGAAAAAAGAACATCCTCCAACAACATTTCGTTTAACACTTATCTCGAATTACAAATTCAGCCAAGATTGATGCCATGTGCCACATCACAAATCACGTGACCAATATTTACAGGATACAATTTCTGTATCATATATAACGAGCTGGTACATCGCCATTCCAGCAATTACAATCTATGCTTACTACCAAAATACCACTAAGGTATTGCCATTCATGAATGCAAGTGCGCACTTTTCTTCTTTTTTTTACACTTTTTGAACAAAAGACGATTTTTGACTCATCTTGACTTAGTAGAGGGGGGGGGGTCGTCGGCGCATCCGCGCTATAGGTAAAGTAAAATGGAACAGGTCCATTCCCACCTAACTATATGTCCTACATCAACCAAACTTGCATGGATGATGCATCTGAGGATGCTTACTACCGTGCATGGTACGAATGTTGCATCTGACCCATATCCATGCTTGAATGACAAGGTTAAGTAAAATAGGACAGGTTATTTCCAGCCTTATTACAAATTTATGAGTCCTAACTCAACCAAACTTGTATGGATGATGCATCCGAGGATGCTTACTACTGTGCATGGTACAGAGGCTGCATCTGACCAAAATTTCACACTTGAGTGAGCAGGTTAGGAAAAATGGGACAGGTCTATTCAAGCCTTACAATAAGTCCTACATCAACCAAAATATTTCTTGTATATCAATTTGTCATATCAGGTTTTATCCTGGTTTTGTATGGATGCTTTTTCGACTAACGATTTTGTTCTTCTTGATAGAGATATTTTTCCCCATATTTGTCATCTGCATTGATTGGCTTACTTCTGTCCTCACCTGAAATGTGTTCTTATTCTCAACAATGAAGTCACTTATGGATAACAGGAGAGGTAGAATGGCAAAGAAGACCATTGATGACTTGTTGGTGATACAGACCATACGTTATTTTTTACATGATACGATGTGATACACGCATGATACGATAGGATAAACAAACGAACACGATAGACCTGATACACGATAGGAAACGATAAGAAAGGATACGATACGATGCACGTTACACGATACGAAAGGATACACGTTACTTGATGCACGATACGAAAGGATACACGATGTACGATACGATATATCCTATGCATGTTGACCTGGTAACATTTGAAGGCATCGATCGGTCAAGATTTAACCGGCTATTCTTCACCTACCTTAAAGTTGTTTATCCCCAATTACAGTAAAATTAAGTATTATGAAGTATAATGAAGAACGTATATGTATATCTATTATTCCTCAACAATGCATCCTTTCACTAAAGAATCCATAATGAAATCAAAACCACGATAAACGGAAACGAAATTCCGAAGATCTGATTGGCTACCTCATTCTCTATAGAATATACGTTACACGATACAAAAGGCTTCACGATACACGATAGGATAGGATAAAATAAGATACGATATGATACACGTTAAACGAAATTATAAACGCACGATACGATACACGCATGATACGATACGATAAACGCATGATACGATACGATTAAGTTGACAAAAATAACGTTTATGGACTGTAGCTGAAGGATCCCTAATAATTGTTATAGCTGAATTACAATCCTAATAATCATACTACCATACATTAGTTGATGGAGATGTTTATTGCCTTTGTTTAGTATGATCCCATTTCTTTAATTTACAATACAAACAAATTCAGCAGATATCGTATGCATGTATTCTTTTGTTCCAGAAAACCCCAGATTCAAGGCGTTTGAACTACAAAAGAAAGGCTAAAACCTCACAGACTGCTGTACAGTGTTTCTGTAGTGGATGAAGTCTCCAGGAGTCTTATATTTACTCCTTTGACAGAAAGTTTTGGGAGATATTTGATAATGTTGATGGTTAACCTGTAGATGATGCCAAAGATTTTATGTTATTTATCATAAATATCGACGGCGGGTGCGGCTAGGGAGATATTTGATAATGTTGATGGTTAACTTGTAGATGATGCCAAAGATTTTATGTTATTTGTCATAAATATCGACGGCGGGTGCTTAAACATCGGCGGCGGGTGCGGCTAGTCAACAGGGGATGCTTACTCCTTCCGGGCACCTGGTCCGTCGATGCTTAATTTTGTGCTCTATTGTGAGTGCTATTGAGATTATCGTCAGGATCTTCTTTAACTCATTTATGATTTGGATGGTTCTGATTATCCTATAGTTTTGATTGTGAAAACTTTGGGTGACTGGTAGATTTTGGTACTTAAGTAACCCGGCTGGCTAATGGTCAAAACAAGTTTCATGAAGGCTTATAGGTAAAAAATTTACCCGAACTATTGTGATAATTTTCCATGAAGTGTTTGGACAATATTCGGGATTCTATGGCTAATGTGTCAGAAATGGGGTAAAAACCGATCCAACGACCTTTGACTTTTTATGACAAGTGAATGACAAATATGGATAATGACCATATCCCTGTATACAGCACAAAATCGATAATTCAGAAAATCAGAAACCGAAGGCATACAAAATCAGGACAAAACAGGAACCAAAGCAAACAAACAAAAACCTCCACCACATGAAAAGAAGCGAACTCCCGATATGGGGGTGAGATCAGGTGCCCAGGAAGAGTAAGCATCTCCTGCTTGCATGCAACACCCGCCGCTTCAATTCGGTAGAACTGTCACATCCGGTAACTTCCATTTCGGAAGACATAGAGTACAATCTTGGCTTGGATGGTTCAAATGGTCTATGACAGAATATCACCCACCATTCTGGAGAGTGGGACATCATAGTGTATGACGAGTTCCCCATATCGACCGTAGAACTTCCTCAGTGACGATGTTAGTCGGTCACAAACATATCCCTGACTGAGAAGCTTATCTGAAAGACGCCTAGCTCTCAGAACAAAATCCGTATATTTCGTACTTGCTCTGGCATAGCGTATCAACTGAGATATGAACACGCCATGAGCAGGCGATGAAGGGATGTTGCTACTCAGAAAAGGAAAGTTTGTAATGCTGAAATTGAAGTCGTCACGTTTGTCATAGAGTGAGGTGTTCATGTGACCATCAGTGTCGTAGGACAACTTTATGTCCAAATAGGATGCTGAATTATTTGTCTCTGTAGTTTCTTTGACTTCAAGCTCTGAAGGATAGATTCTGCTCAGGTAATCTGCGAATTTCGGATTATTGATGGACAACACATCGTCTATGTATCTATAAGTGAAGTTGAAGTCAGAAGCTAAGTATTTTTTCCCTTCAGAGACCAAAGATTGAATGAATTCAGCTTCGTACGAGTAAAGGAAAATGTCGGCAAGGAGTGGGGCACAATTGGTCCCCATTGGAATTCCGACAATTTGCTGAAAGACCTTTCCTCCAAACACCACAAAAATGTTGTCGATCAAAAAGTTTAACATCTGAATAATATCTGTTTCAGTGTACTTATTTTCAGAATCGGACTTTTCTTTTACAAAGTAGGTTTTGTCATAGTTCACAACAATAAATTTGTATTTGCGATTACCGTTCTTACTTGTAAACGCATTACTTATAATTTTTGCGAGTCTTTCTTTCAATTTAGAATGTGGAATTGTAGTGTAAAGTGTCGAAAAATCAAAGGCTTTGATCGAATGAACTTTACTAAAATGAGTGGATTTCAGATGTTCTAAAAGTTCCTTCGAATTCTTTAAAATCCACATCTGGTTGATACCACTGCGAGAATATACTGTCGAACAATATTTTTGAAGCCCAGATTTGATTTCAGATAAAACTTTGGTGAGTAAGATCGATACAGATTTGGTAGAACATTTTGAGGAACCAGCGATGAAACGTTGTTTGTACGGATTCTTATGCATTTTAGGTATGCAGTATAAGTATGGTAAATCTAAATCTAAATTGTTAGTTTGGAAGCCAAAGGAAGAAAGTGCTGATTTGTGGTTATCTATTATTTCTGAGGCAGAAAGGTTTGTTGGGGTGTAAGTGGGATTTCCAGGTGTCGAATTTAAACCCAACTCTTTAACTAGACTTTCGAAATAGAACTTTTTGCAAGTAAATGTGTAATTATTTGAGGCTTTATCCGCTGGTGTGATGACATAATGTTCTTGGAGGTAGGTAAGCTCTGTGATAACATCAGGGTCTTTAAATATAGACTCGAATCTGGTGCTCACGGTTGATTTTAATCGGTTAATTTTAGATAAAAGTAACCCTCTGATGGATTTTATCCATTCGGATAGTGTGTCGAGCTGTACATCCTCTTTCTTTGCCCAACGTCTTGCATATTCCTCACAAGAGTCCATGATAATTTTGAAATTTTGGTTCCATGTAAAGGACATACTTTCTCTGTATTTGGGACCCTTTTTTAACAAATCTCTCAACTTGTCGTTCTTGACTATACTAAGGTCACCTGTAATAACGTGTCCACAAGGAGAATAGTTAAAATCCGATGAAGAACATTCGCAAGGAAGTGGATGTAGTGAGGGATTATGCAGATTATTCAGTATTACGAAATCAAAAGTATCTCAATGCAACATAGTGCCAAACAGGGAATGCTTACTCCTCCCAGGCACATGGTCTCACTTGTAGCTTGCTAGGGATCCGTCGATGCTCAATTTGTGCTCTATTGTGAGTGCTGTTGAGATTTCTTTAATCATTCTCCTTTCAAAACCATTAGAAGCAGAACCAATGGACACAAAGTATAAAGATAATTTGCTTGAGAAAGTAAATGTTGACATACTGGATGAGAACTTGCTCGAGGAGAAGCCATTCATAGTATCAATTAGGGTAGATTAACTAAATTTTCGTTTTATGAAAGAGAGGACAGAAGAAGAGGAAGATGACTATCGAACGTTGCCTGAAATGCACCTCAATCTGAAGGAAACTATCAAGTTGACACACTACATGTTCATGCACGTAAAAGAAAACAGTATCTAAAATAAAAGTTTAACGTCTTCAAATTCATTAGCATCATTTTAGGGCATATCAATTTACAGCATGGACCAGACATGCACGTTTTCGGTATTTAACCCTCTTCAGTGATCCTAAATCTAAACAATGTAATATTACCGAAATCTGTGAAAATTATGTCCTGAATATACCGAAAGACGTACAAGTAGCAAGATGGCTGGGATAGGATGCTACGGCGACCCGGGTTTTAGAAAGTTTTGTGAACAGAAATTTTCAAATGCGTTTGAAGAAACAACCAGCCGAAATTGATCGAACTTGGCTACATGTGACCTCGGGGACTCCTGGTCCACCAGCAGTGACACACACCAAGTGGTACAAATGTTTAACGTCTTCAAATTCATTAGCATCATTTGAGAGCAGTTAAATTTACAGCATGGACCAGACATGCACTATCTGAGGTTATGTCTATAAAGAAAGTGTTATGGTGACCACGTCAGGGGAGAATATTCAAAAGACTGACTAGAAAATCCCTCATTTCAAAAAAGAACTTTCATTTGATGGATCAACAGTCTGCCCATGAACATGCAGGTAAGGAAAAGGTAAGTGATTCAAATATTTTAGATTACCAAGAATCTGCAACTGAGCGAAAGCTATTCGCTGTTCAACATGAGCCAGAGCGAAAACTATCCGCTACAGAGCCTGAGGCGTAACAACCCCATGTGCATTCTGAGCCAGAACTTTCATGAAAGATCAACAGTCTGTCCATGAACATGCAGGTAAGAAATAGGTAAGTGATTCAAAGTTTTCGGATGACCAAGAATCTGCAACTGAGCCAAAGCTATTCGCTGTTCAACATGAGCCGGAGCCAAAACTATCCGCTGCAGAGCCTGGGGCACAACAATCCCTTATACAATGTGAGATAGACCTTTCAGTCATGATCCCAATGAAACTAAGGCACAATCAACATATGAGGTACATTTAGATGCAGGTAAGGAGAAGGTAAATGTTTCAATGTTTTCAGATGGCAGAGAATTCGCTACATCAACTGAGCGAAAGCCATGAGCCAGAAATATCCACGATAAAACCAAGAACGACAGCAGACAACAAAATGCTTTATTATCATAAATACAAGTGCATTCAAGAGAAAATTTTCAAGACATAACAAATATAGGATGCATGTTGAATAACATGGAGGACATGCCCTCTCTCTAATAACAAAAACTATTTTACATAATCTTTTTAACTCATTAACATTACTACGATTCATTAATTCTTTAAACTTGAAAAGATTTGGTCTGGTAGTGAAGTATTGATCCAGAGCTTCAAGTCTGATATTTTGTATGGTTTGATCAGTACAAAGGAATGGATATTGAAATTCATCTGCAATAGCGTTAGTATCACAAAGTGTGCACATTCATTCGTTTCTTTGCCAGTTGTTTCAACGCTCAACCCATTAAAGTTTATTCTTTAACCCATTAAATGACAAATATGGATAATGACCATATCCCTGTCTACAGTACAAAATCGACAATCCAGAAAATCAGAAACCGAAGGCATACAAAACCAGGATAAAACAGGAACCAAAGCAAACAAAAACAAAAACCTCCACCATATGAAAAGAAGCGAACTCCCGATATGAGAGTGAGACCAGGTGCCCAGGAAGAGTAAGCATCTCCTGCTTGCATACAACACCCGTCGCTTCAATTCGGTAGAACTGTCACATCCGGTTACTTCCATTTTGGAAGATATAGAGTACAATCTTTGGTTGGATGGTTCAAATGGTCTATGACAGAATATCATCCACCATTCTGGATAGTGGGACATCATAGTGTATGACGAGTTCCCCATATCGACCGTAGAACTTCCTCAGTGACGATGTTAGTCGGTCACAAACATATCCCTGACTGAGAAGCTTATCTGAAAGACGCCTAGCTCTTAGAACAAAATCCGTATATTTGGTACTTGCTCTGGCATAGCGTATCAACTGAGTTGATGTTCGAAATATACAAAACAGTTCTCTTTTATTTTAAAGCATTTCATCTAAATAAGGTTCAAATTTTATATCATTTTCAATTGAAAATATATCGTAAATAGCACATGGCTTTTGAAGAGTTATTTTCTATACATACATAACCTCAGAATGCATGCATTTTATATATTGTTTTCATTTTTCGTGCATGAACATCTACAGCGGGTGCGGCTAGCCAACAGGGGATGCTTACTCCTCCCCGACCCGGGCACGCACCTGGTCACACCTCTAGCTTGCTAGGGATCCGTCGGTGCACGATTCTGTGCTCTATCGTGAGTGCTGTTGATATTGTCGTCAGGATGTCCTTTATCTCATTTGTGTCACTTTGCCGTGTGGAGCTCGTAAAAAAGTTCCCCGTGAGGGTTTGAAAGTAAGTGTATTGAATATTTTTCCTGACGTGGTCTCCATAGCACATTCTATATAGACATAACCTCAGACAGTACATACATTTTATAATATTTATTTCGTGCATATCGGCAGGTGCGGCTAGCCAACAGGAGATGCTTACTCCCCCCGGGCACCTGGTCCCACTTCTAGCTTGCTAGGGGTCCGTCGATGCTCAATTTGGTTCTCTTTTGTGAGTGCTGTTGAGATTATCTTCAGGATCTTCTTTAACTCATTCTTGTTCACAAGCACGGCACTAGATACCCGTTCTCCGCACTAGTAAAGAAATCTTTTAAACAATACAGTGGCAAAGAATTGGAGAGATATACCACACATTCATTTAGAGTCGGCGCAGCAACAACATAAAAATATCGGGTTTTGATGATGACACAATTGAATCTTTAGGACGTTGGAAATCGAATTCATTTAAATTCTACAACCGAGTACCTTCACCTTACTTTAAGTATTTTCAGATTTTGACTCTACTAAGAAGGTCTGGATAATTGGATCATCTCTGGTTTAATATACATTTGTCAGGAAAAATCGTCACCAAACTTCACTCCTAACCTTGATTTGAATCGACGTGGTGCTTCAGTGTGGTGGCAAGGACAAAATGGAATGAATATTGGCAGTTTGTATTTTCTCACTTTTGAAAATCCACCCGATTTTGTTATGATACCCTGTAAAGGAAATGATATTGCAACAAGTGGACCTGTTGGTGATTTGAGATTGCAAATGATTGAAATTTTTAATAGAATTCAAAGATTGTTGCCAAATTCCAAAATTGTGTATTCTCAAATATTGCTTATACTAAAGTGGCGTAGTTATATAGACAATAAGTCACTGAACAAACCACGCCGAAGAATTAACAACAAAATTGCTCATTATGTCGTGTCAAATGGTGGTTACCCGATTTTGTTATGATACCCTGTGGTGGAAATGATATTGCAACAAGTGGACCTGTTGGTGATTTGAGATTGCAAATGATTGAAATTTTTAACAGAATTCAAAGATTGTTGCCAAATTCAAAAATTGTGTATTCTCAAATATTGCTTAGACTAAAGTGGCGTAGTTATATAGACAATAAGTCACTGAACAAACCACGCCGAAGAATTAACAACAAAATTGCTCATTATGTCGTGTCAAATGGTGGTTACTGTATTAGGTATCCAATGTTAAGGTTGCAAGGTAAAGACATTTTTTATATGACGGAGTACATCTGTCGCCCCTAGGGCAGGGAGTGTTTTGAACATTTTTCTCTGATATTGTCGCCACAGCGCATGTATTTTATATATTGTTTTCTTTTTCGTGTATGAACATCGACGGCGGGTGCGGCTAGCCAACAGGGGATGCTTACTCCTCCCGTGCACCTGGTCCCACCTCTAGCACCTAGAGGTCCTTCGGTGCTCAATTTTGTGCTCTATTGTGAGTGCTGTTGAGATTATCATCAGGATCTTCTTTAACTCACCAGGGATTGACATTTTTCTTTTTACAATTGCAGTATTTTTTCACAACGGATATCAAAACGTATCCCCCTGTCGGAAGTTTAGGTTCATAGCTGTCCATTCAGTTGTGCGGTCACTATTTGACTGCATCACGGCCGCAGTAATTGGCTTGCTACGGATTAAATTTTAAGTTTTGTACAAAGCTTGCAATTAAACTACAATGTTCACTGATTTTTTGCCATATGATGGCATATCAAAATGCAGTCGTATTGATGTTTTATGAGCATTGCTTATCCCGATATTTTTCTACGATATTTGCTACATTTGGATTCATTTCAAGATTTATAATATTTTTCGTGCTATTCAATGTCACTGTGTATAGCCGATACCGGATATTGGTACTATTTGTCGGCGTATTGGTACTACTGAGGCGAGAGATTTTAACAAATGAGGTGTGAGTGTCCCTTTCTAACATCGTTTTTTATTTGAATCTGGCAGGTCCTTTCAAAAGCAACTGTATAATGCATTACTACAGAAAGTCATCCTTGAAGTTATATGAGTAAGATATGTCTAAGTAGAAGACTTTTTAACTTTTAAAAGCAAAATGCATCACATAGTACCGTAAAATTTTCCATACTGAGAACTTTATTTGGATTTAAATTCGCATATTGCACTTTTTTCTAGACTTGCAATATATCAATGTTTTACGATTTGATCACTGTATCATGATTTCATGGATTTGTAAAGATCTTACTAAGAACAACGTGTATTTTCCCCAAAAAGATACACGCCAGGTGTACGGCATATTGCTGGACGAAAAAGAATTTACTGTACGGCATGTTGAAATAGGTAGTGTACGGCGACTTGCTTTTGGGGTCGGAGTTGCAAAGCAATTTCGGGGCTTATGGGACGAAGATGACAATCCACCTACTATGTGTACCTGTCCGTCACTTGATCCATCATCTGTCTTTACACATTTTTGTTACGAAAGAGTTCAAGGGTGTGAATGTATTCATAAAACATTGGTACTCACAACAGGACAAGAACCCCAATATGCTAATTTTATTGTTTCTACCATGCGCGGATCCAGAAGGGGGGACCGGAGGTCCGGACCTCCCCCCCATGAGATTTGCCAGATGTGGGGTCCACGGACCATGGTCCCCACCTCTGACAGATCTCCGGGGGGGTGTCCAAATACGACATAAGATTAAATTCTTTCATATGGATTTTTTCCGGCTCGCTTTCGCTCGCCAAATACATAAAACTCTTGTATGAAAGGATACATCAACTAAGACATACTTATATTGAATTGATATTAAAATTACTTTTATCAGTTGTGTTAATTACCATACTTTCCATATGCTTGCATATTCAGTTTTATGTATTCAGTTCGCATTGTTTACAGGCGATTAAAATGTGGAAATCCATGAGCTTCAGGGGGCTTCGCCCATGGTCCCCCACCAGGGCTTCGATAAAAGAAGATTGAAGAATATTGAAATTGATGAAGACAATTATATTATCTGACAGGTAGTAAATATTTACCAATATTTACTCTTTTTTATATGGAAAATGATCGTTTTTACCAATGATTTGCAAATTTTAGGGGGGGGGGGGGGCGTGCGCCCCCTACGTCATCCCCTTCCACATGTGGAAAGCAGCACCTGTATGTCAATAAGTGGTTTTAGCTCACCTGAGCGAAGCTCAAGTGAGCTATTGTCATAGTGTGGCGTCGTCCGTCCGTCGTAAACTTTTCACATTTTCGACTTCTCAAGACCCACTGAAGGGATTTTGATGAAACTTGGTAGGAATGAAGTACTCATGGCTCCCTACAGGTGGTGTTGTTCTTCGTCCGCTTCCGTCAACAGGTGGCGCCACCACAAGCAAAAGCAGGTTAGGGGGTACCCTCCTTTGACACACCAAAGCACATATCGACAAACCGAAAGCATCAGGATGATCTAGAGAGAACATGTGGTTTTATGCCCTCAATAACTGTATGTTTGCCATATTTAAGGCAATCAGTAGTTTCATATTGATTTTGGTTGTAATTTTTATTTTCATGATTTTATTTCTTATGTTAAGAAAGAGAGGGAGGGGGTATTTTCATACAAACTGGACATCTTATCCAGAACCACGGAAGGGATTTTAATGAAGCTTGGTAGAAATGATAGTACTCATAGTCCCCTACAAGCTTTGTTTTGTTTTGTTTTTTTCGTCCGGTTCCGTCATTAGGTGGCGCCACCACGGGCAAAAGTAGGTCACGGGGGTACCCTCCTTTGACAAACTTCTTCAGAACAGAAGTACATATCGACACGACAAATCGAAAGCATCTGGATGATCTAGAAGGATGTCTTAACAAGTGTTGTTGTTCTGGTTTCAGCCCGAAGTTAAATTTTTGACGTGTTTATGACATCTTTTCGGACTTTCTCAGAAATGCTCATTTTTTTATGGAGGGGGATTAGGGTCAAATCTTACATGCTTCATGATATGTTGCTTCATTCAATGTTTGATTATTCCATGTTCATTTGTCTTGCTTTCATTTCAAATTGACTTTATCTTTCTTCTTTGTGTGATTTTGCTTCCCTGCATTTTACATTTGTCCTTCGTCAATGCATAACTGTCATTATACCATGCGTTATGACATCCTTCTTTCTGCCATTATCCTTTCGTCTTAATGCTATTATTGCTTCGTCAATGCTAACTTCAATTTTGATACCAGATGGCGCTTCGCGCGACCGCATGTGCCCGTTCCTTGAAATGAACTTTGAAACATCCCCTGTCGTTAGAAATTTCTTTTAAATTCTACTACAGTATCGTTCGAAAAGTAATTATATTATAGCACAAGAGGACAGAAGTAGATTGGCTGTATAAAAATTTGAAAAATATTATGAAGTACATGTAATTAGTAAATATTTGATTTTGTATGCATCAGATTTTTGTAAGTTTTAAATCTGACTGTAAAATACACATGTATGTGAAGAATCTCTGTTGTGTAGTGGTTATCACATTTGCATCTGAATTTTATTTTACACCTTTCCGAATGGGTTCGATACCGGACGAGGATACTTTTTTTTCCTTTTGTCAATTTTAAGTATAATGTAACTTGTCCATGTTGTCCGTCTGCCCAGTAGAGGATGTCGAAAAAAATTTGGGTTACATATAAAAATTAAATGTTTCAATGCATTTTTTCAGTTTTTCTTTGGGGGGGGGGGTCATTGTTTTGGAAAAAAATATCAAATGATGGCTTTTTGTTTAAAGTTGTCGAGTCTGCTTCGAATCAGTAAATGAAAGTCAAGTTCAAAACTAACAAGGCATCGTGCTTCGTCGATAAATCACCTCGTCGACGCGAAATATAGGCAATGATGGCTTTTTGTTAAAAATTGTCGAGTCTGCTTCGAATCAGGAAATGAAAGTCAATTTGACAAACAGAAAAGCCGAAACAATGTTCGATCCCCCCCCCCAATAAAAATTGGTCGATGAAATATCTTCCGACAAAATATTGGGTCAACATGAAGATGACCATGCAAATTATTCAAAATTATTCAGATGGCAATTTCTCGAGACAAATGTACGTACAATGTAATATCTCACGAGTACTCGAGGCTCACGTGGTTTTGGGGCTTTGTATATAGCATTCATACGCATATGTATATACATCTTTAAAGAAAAATAGAAATTTAAATAATAAGTTTATCTGCATGAGTCTTTAGTTTGAGGATTTTATCTGTAAGGAATCCTAGTACATTGTTTTCAACTAGCCGTACAGTTAGCTAATAACATGCCGTACACAAACAATTTCTTTGTTGAGCTCGTATGTAAAATATAGATGCAATTTCTACATTACCCTTGATTAATATTTAATAGTTATGAACTTCTACATAGACTGTGCACAGAATCATGATCTGCAATAGTATTTTCTTTCGTTAAAAAGAATATAAACTTCATACATGTGCAATTTTATGTGTACTAGGTACCCCATTTTGTGTTATTTTACTATTATCGTCCGATCAAATCCTTTGAGGGTTTCGATGTTGAGTTTACCATCACAGAATTATTTGCTTGAAGTTCACTCCATATAAGATCATATTTTCTTCACAAATTATTGTCAAATGCTAAAGGTGATACCTATGTCATACTTGTTTACCGCCTCGGTAGTACCAATACGCCGACAGATAGTACCAATATCCGGTGTACGGCTATACACAGTGAATGTGAAATATATAATTATATTTTTTTGTTCGTTTGAATAAAATGCGAATATTACGAATGTTCATTTGAACATCTGAAATTGAATATGACTAGTCTCTCTTATTTAATATCAATTTGAATGAAATTTTAATTATCCATTAACTGCAAACTTTACGACAAAATTTGTTTTTGCTGCTGGTGGGCTATGTTTATTTTTTATTTTTGCTCGTCATATAAACTGCGTCAAAATTCGGAGACTTTAGCATTCATTTGCTGCTGATGTGCGATGTTTGGCTATACAACTAAACTATTTTCACTATATTTTTGCTCGTCAAAGCAGTTGCCTCATTGAGACATTTTTGGTTGCTTGCTACTGGTTGGCGATGTTTAGTTGATAGCTAAAGATGAGGCGCTTTTTTTCTAATGTTTGCTCGCCTCACCAGCTGTCTCTTAGAGACTTGTGTATTGCTAGTAACTTAGGTCTCTGTTCTCATGACTCGAGCTTCCATTTTGTCACAGGAGCCCCTTTATGGACTTTGAATGTCTCGATGCGTAATTTTGTGCTCTATTGTGAGTGCTGTTGAGATTCTCGTCAGGATCTTCTTTAACTCATTTGTGTCACACTTATGCATTTGCCGTGTGGAGCTCGTAAAAAGTTCCCCGCGAGGGGTTTGACAGTAAGTGTTTTGAATATATTTCCCTGACATTGTCGCCATAGCACTTTCTATATAGACATTACGTCAGACAGTGCATGAATTATATATATATTGTTTTTATTTTCGTACTGAAACATCGACGGCGGGTACGGCTAGCCAACAGGGGATGTTTACTCCTCCCGGGCACCTGGTCCCACCTCTAGCTTGCTAGGGGTCCGTCGATGCGTAATTTTGTGCTCTTTTGTGAGTGCTATTGAGATTTTCGTCAGGATCTTCTTTAACTCATTTGTGTCACACCTATGCCCTTTGCCGTGTGGAGCTCGTAATAAAGTTCCCCGCGAGGGGTTTGACAGTAATTGTTTTGAATATATTTCCCTGACATTGTCGCCATAGCACTTTCTATATAGACATTACGTCAGACAGTGCATGAATTGTATATATTGTTTTTATTTTCGTGCTGAAACATCGACGGCGGGTGCGGCTAGCAAACAGGGGATGCTTACTCCTCCCGGGCACATGGTCCCACCTCTGCTAGGGGTCCGTCGATGCGTAATTTTGTGCTCTATTGTGAGTGCTGTTGAGATTCTCGTCAGGATCTTCTTTAACTCCTTTGTGCAGCTGTGGCCTTTACATACCAAAATATTCCAAAAACTCCATAAACGTTAAATATGATAACTGAATTTGATTATTAAACAATATTGAACCATGTATTTTCTAAATAAAAGTGAAGTTTTCAAATCTTATTTTGTATCATTTTTCTCAATATGGTGAGCTATACAGGTCCATTTACATTAGTCTGTCAAAAGAAGTAGACTTTGTCTCCGTCGGTCGTAATTAAATAAATGTTTAGTAATTCATTTAAAGTCTATACGTTAAATCTAGTTAGTAAATTTTATTGAACCGGTATTATTTTTGATAATTTATTCGAACACTCTATGTTCCACCAGTCGTATAATTTTATGCAAGAGTAGTCAAATTTGCTTACGTGGCTTTATCTGCACCCATATATAGTGGCCTGGTGAAATATCTACCCAATCCTTTGAAATAACTCAACCCATCGTCCCAACCTTTTTTGAAAAACACATACTTGTTGTTTCTTTCTTGTATGTGTTTGAATTTACGTCAACCTAGAATAATGCAGCTGCTTCGAATATGTATGAGAGATGGCCCTTTTTTTCTGATGTTTGCTCGCCTCACCAGCTGTCTCTTGGAGACTTGTATATTGCTAGGAACTTGGGTATCTGTTCTCATCACTCATGTTTCCATTTTGTCATAGGAAACCGTTTATAGATTTTGAATGTCTCGGTTCCTTTGTGCAGCTGTGGCCTTTCCATTCCAAAATGTTTCATAAACGTTAAATGTTATACCTGAATTTGATTACTAAACAATATTCAACCATGTATTTTCTAAATAAAAGTGAATTTTTCAAATCTTATTTTGTATCATATTCCTCAATATGGTAACAACAGCCTCAATCAGAGAAAGTTTACCTACATTATGAAGTAATTAACTCCCTCATTACAAAGAAAAACCCACTTCAAGAGTCTATTGGCTTATTCGTCACACCTATTCAGCGATTGGCGTAGCATACCTGTATTTCACATGTTCATGTTTACTTATGTTTTGTTATACGCAATGCATAAACATTCGTGATATCCCTTTTGTTTTGTTTTGTTTAGTTTTTTTTTTTTTTAGTTTGAGTTGCTCTTTGTTTAGATCAAGTGAGTTTTATCACTAAATGAGACATATGCACCCCCCTCCGAAGACCGAATGTCAAAACGGTAATCAATAAAAGCCAAGTATACATGTGCGCGTACGTATCTGTTAAATTGATCCCCTCCTTTCATTGATGTATCGGAAGCATAATTTTGTTCAAGTTGATTTATTTTTTAGATTAATATTTTTGCGAATCCATCATATCCGTAAAATTGCTAAACATTAATCGTCAGCAAAAATAACCAGATTTACGGTAGTCTGTCAAAAGTGGTACACTTTGTCGCTGTCGGTCATAATGAAAAAAATGTAGCAATGCGTTTAAAAGCATGAACGGCAATCGCAAATACAAATTTATCGTTGTTAACTATGACAAAACCTACTTTGCAAAAGAAAAGTCTGATTCTAAACATAAGTACACTGAAACAGATATTATTCAGATGTAAAACTTCCTGATCGACATCATTTTTGTGGTGTTTGAAGGAAAGGCATTCCAACAAAGTGTCAGAATTCCAATGGGAACCAATTGTACCCCACTCCTTGCCGACATATTTCTCTACTCATACGAAGCTGAATTCACTCAATCTTTGGTCTCTGAAGGGAAAAGATACTTAGGTTTCTGACTAGCTATACTTACAGACATATAGACGATGTGCTGTCCATCAACAATCCTAAATTTTCAGATTACCTCAGCATAATTTATCCGTCGGAGCTTGAAGTCAAAAAACCTACAGAGAAATAATTCAGCATCCTATTTGGACATACTGCTGTCCTACGACACTGATGGTCACATGAACACCTCACTCTATGGCAAACGTGACGACTTCAGTTCCAGCATCACAAACTTTCCATTTTTGAGCAGCAATATCCCTTCATCGCCTGCATATGGCGTGATCCTATCTCCATTGAATAGGATACGTTATGCCAGAGCAAGTACCAAATATAAAGAAGTTCACTTGTTTTGAGAGCTAGGCGTCTTTCAGATAAGCTTCTCAATCAGGGATACGTTTGTGATCGACTAACATCGTCACTGAGGAAGTTCTATGGTCGATAGTTCTACGGCCGTCATACACTATGATGTCCCGTTGTCCATAATGGTGGATGATATTCTATCTTAGACCATTTGTACCATCCAACCACAGAATATACTTGTATCTTCCAAAATGGAAGTAACCGAATATGACATTACTGCTGAATCGAAGCGACGTGCTTGGACATCGACGGCGGGTGAGGCTAGCTAACAGGGGATGCTTACTCCTCCCGGGCACCTGGTCCCACCTCTAGCTTTCTAGGGGTCCGTCGATGCTCAATTTTGTGCTCTATTGTGAGTTCTGTTGAGATTGTCGTCAGGATCTTCTTTAACTCATTTGTGTCACACTTATGCCCTTTGCTGTATGGAGCTCGTAAAAAAGTTCCCCGCGAGGGGTTTGACAGTAAGTGTTTTGAATATATTTCCCTGACATGGTCGCCATAGCACTTTCTATATAGACATAACGTCAGACAGTGCATGAATTTTATATATTGTTTTCATTTTCGTGCTTGGACATCAACGGCGGGTGCGGCTAGCCAACAGGGGATGCTTACTCCTCCCGGGCACCTGGTCCCACCTCTAGCTTGCTAGGGGTCCGTCGATGCGTAATTTTGTGCTCTATTGTGAGTTCTGTTGAGATTGTCGTCAGGACCTTCTTTAACTCATTTGCATGCAAGCAGGAGATGCTGACTCTTCCTTGGCACCTGGCCTCACTCCCATATTGGGAGTTCGCTTCTTTTCATGTGGTAGAGTTTTTTGTTTGTTTGCTTTGGTTCCTTTTTTATCCTGATTTTGTATGCCTTCGGTTTATGATTTTCTGAAATATCGATTTGTACTCTGTATTGGGATATGATCATTATCCATATTCGTCATTGTGACATCGTCACTGAGGAAGTTCCATGGCCCATATGGGAAAATGGTATCACACTATGACATCCCCTTTTCAGGAGTCAGGGAGTTTACTCTCTTCATATGGTAGTTTTTTTTTTATTTCTGTCCTTTTGCCTTAGTTCTGGTACCTATAGTTGAAGAGATATAGCTTAATTTAAAGTTTAAGAAAAGTACTTCAATTCCAATGTCAAGGTCACAATATCAAAGGAATGGTTTTGTCATAACTCATTAGTAATCTACATGTTAAATATTAAAGCCCCACCTCATATGGGTCAAAAGATATAGCCAACTTTTAAACTTATTAGTTTGCCTTCCCCTCCCTATCGATTGATCTTAAAACATGAGAAAGTTTAAACAAACCCTTTATATATACAAGTATTAGCTTTTCAAAAAAGCTTGCATGACCTTAACAAAATAACAGCGACCCTCCTCACTCCGTAGTCTTGACGTGATGGACCCTTGGGAAAATTAAACAAACACGTTGAAATAAACTATAACTCAGTATAGTATACATTTCTGATAACTCCGTAGTAATGTACAGAAGTCCCCCCACCCACCAATAAAAAACAAAAACACGTGTATCTGATGTAAACAAAATGAGGGCTTCTAATTTTTCAAGTGGTCCGCTATAGTGTGCAATAAATATCTACTACATCTACCATCAGACACAATACTCTCATGTTTGCAACTTGCCACGATGTTGTACATGTACGTTTTTGAGCTGAAAATTAAAATGAACAAGTGACCGCGTATCATATAAACGAAAGAAAGTTATACGAGATTCGTTCCTCAGACGACCGCACTGGGATTTGAACCCCGGTCGTCGGCGTGAGAGATTACCTCCTTGACCATTCAGCCACCTAGACATATCTTTAACTCAAGTTACAAACCTTCAAATGTGATTCTTTTGTTATTCATCGGTCATTTTATTTCATAAAGACCGCGGACGATTCAAAATATACAAGGTTTTATGAACGTTCAGTGAAGTGTGGAGGTCAATAAAAAAACAATGAGGGGCGGAGAAAAGAAAATTATTTCAGTCGCGGGTGTGAATTGTTTAGATTATAATGAGTACTCGGCCATAGTATAGAAAATATTGTGTTACAAGTCTGCGAAAGACATCTATTTATGAGAAATGTTAATAGAAGAATAGATTATTCTATCCCGAAAGATTCAAAATGCCATTTCAAATAAATCTAGATCCCCATAGCGATTCTTAACGACCAGTAATTCTAAATGCTCTCTAAATAAATGTGTATCGAATAACTTGATGGACAAAATAAAGAAATAGTATCCTCACTTGATTAGGAAATCTTTCCTTATCTCTATTTGTAATTATTATAATCTAATCACCTATTTAAAAAGTTTATGGAAATATAACTTATTTTCTTCTCTGACCGAATTCAGGGTACCTTTCAGAAAATCATCGGGATGTATAACAAACTATTTTACTACTATGGCCTAATAATCGTTACCGCTGCATATTGCAACCCGATAATTTGCATGGTCAATTTCATTTTGAAAAGCAGGGGTGTATTAAATACATTGATTTTTATTTTTATGAAAATTTAAGAAAATCTGCGGTTTGTAAGTCGGATAAAGACCTCGCGGAAGTCTGTATGAAGGTAAGATGCCCTCGGAGAGAACATGGTGGTGTTTAAAGACCTCGGCCTTCGGCCTCGGTCTTTAAACACCACCCTGTTCTCTCCTTGGACATCTAACCTTCATACAGACCTCAACTAGGTCTTTATCCTATACATAATCTTCGCTTATTTTTATAAGCGTACATGTTAAAGGAGCGATAACTCTTTCAAAGAGAATGCTGTTTTTGTCTGATCTTGTGAATGTTTGTAAACGGCGCTTTCATCATTATTACATGCAAAAGCCGCATTGACTTCTTGTTTTGTTTCATGCATTTCAAATCTAGGTGTGCCTGACCTCACGAGGTCAGGCAATAAATAACCTAGCATACTCGTATTAATCACTTAAGCTGTACAAAATTTGATTACATTTAAGGAAGAAATAACATTTATATGATTTGTTGTTTTAGTATTACCCTTTTATTGAAAGATTGATGGAATGACAGACGGACATACGATGCCCCCCCCCCCCCCCCTTGGTCAAATGATCATGGGCATAACAAGAAAAAAAATCTATGGACAACACATGTAGCCGAGGGCACATGTAGCCAAGTTCGATCAATTTCGGTTGATCGTTTCTTCAACGCAATCTAAATTTCTGTTATCAAAATTTCTTGAAATTTCTAAAAAGTGGGTCCTGTAGCATCATATCCCACCCATCCTGCTACGTCTTTCGGTAGCCTTTTTCGACATAGTAACTTTCATACTTTTTGGCATATTACATTGTTTAGATTTAGGATTTAGGATCACTGATGAGGGTTAAGTACCCGAAACGTGCATGTCTGGTCCACGTTGCCAATTTATTTGTTCTTAAATGATGCTATTCAATTTGAAGACGTTTACATTTATACCACTTGGTGAGTGTCACTGCTGGTGGACCAGGAGTCCCCGAGGGCACATGTAGCCAAGTTCGATCAATTTCGGTTGATCGTTTCTTCAACGCAATCTAAATTTCTGTTATCAAAATTTCTTGAAATTTCTAAAAAGTGGGTCCTGTAGCATCATATCCCACCCATCCTGCTACGTCTTTCGGTAGCCTTTTTCGACATAGTAACTTTCATACTTTTTGGCATATTACATTGTTTAGATTTAGGATTTAGGATCACTGATGAGGGTTAAGTACCCGAAACGTGCATGTCTGGTCCACGTTGCCAATTTATTTGTTCTTAAATGATGCTATTCAATTTGAAGACGTTTACATTTATACCACTTGGTGAGTGTCACTGCTGGTGGACCAGGAGTCCCCGAGGGCACATGTAGCCAAGTTCGATCAATTTCGGTTGATCGTTTCTTCAACGCAATCTAAATTTCTGTTATCAAAATTTCTTGAAATTTCTAAAAAGTGGGTCCTGTAGCATCATATCCCACCCATCCTGCTACGTCTTTCGGTAGCCTTTTTCGACATAGTAACTTTCATACTTTTTGGCATATTACATTGTTTAGATTTAGGATTTAGGATCACTGATGAGGGTTAAGTACCCGAAACGTGCATGTCTGGTCCACGTTGCCAATTTATTTGTTCTTAAATGATGCTATTCAATTTGAAGACGTTTACATTTATACCACTTGGTGAGTGTCACTGCTGGTGGACCAGGAGTCCCCGAAGGCACATGTAGCCAAGTTCGATCAATTTCGGTTGATCGTTTCTTCAACGCAATCTAAATTTCTGTTATCAAAATTTCTTGAAATTTCTAAAAAGTGGGTCCTGTAGCATCATATCCCACCCATCCTGCTACGTCTTTCGGTAGCCTTTTTCGACATAGTAACTTTCATACTTTTTGGCATATTACATTGTTTAGATTTAGGATTTAGGATCACTGATGAGGGTTAAGTACCCGAAACGTGCATGTCTGGTCCACGTTGCCAATTTATTTGTTCTTAAATGATGCTATTCAATTTGAAGACGTTTACATTTATACCACTTGGTGAGTGTCACTGCTGGTGGACCAGGAGTCCCCGAGGGCACATGTAGCCAAGTTCGATCAATTTCGGTTGATCGTTTCTTCAACGCAATCTAAATTTCTGTTATCAAAATTTCTTGAAATTTCTAAAAAGTGGGTCCTGTAGCATCATATCCCACCCATCCTGCTACGTCTTTCGGTAGCCTTTTTCGACATAGTAACTTTCATACTTTTTGGCATATTACATTGTTTAGATTTAGGATTTAGGATCACTGATGAGGGTTAAGTACCCGAAACGTGCATGTCTGGTCCACGTTGCCAATTTATTTGTTCTTAAATGATGCTATTCAATTTGAAGACGTTTACATTGCTACAACTCATCGAAATCATGTACATCTCGAGAGTACTTCTCGAGTCTACTTTGTCCCTAAACATAGCTACCGGGGTAACATTGCTCTCTTCATTCTCTCCTCGGCTATCTTGTATGAATTCTGATTCGATGAACGTTCAATTGGAGATAAAGATGGTATCAAATCCTCCAGAAGATTTTTCTCCCCCGATTTTCCGGATTCACCTTGGTTAAGTTCCTGTCTAACCAACATCTGTACAAAATTATCTTGTGAGACATTATTTTTAAATTAGTTTTATCAACTAAACCTGTTAATCTAACGTTGTAAATTTTTAAAAATTCTACAAAGGTACCGAATGACCGTATTATACATGTACATGCCAATTAAGATAATCTTGTCTGCCCTTCATCAAAATTAGCCATTTAGTTAATTCAGTATACTTCTAAATTTAATAAGTGTAAAATGCAGTATCGTAATAATTCGAAATAAAACAGCTCTTGTCATTTATTGACGCGAGTGACCTATTCTATTATATGCAACGTAAAGTTCCTGTTAATTTGATATGATCAAAACAAAGAAATTCCTTCTTATAAATGGCTTAAATATACGTAGATAATGGAACAGAAAATAATTACATATTTCTTTTTTATCACAAGATCCTACATCGTACACCTTTGTATGTCACGTTTTGTTATGCAGTGAAGAAATTTTATTCAATTAATAAAAAGTCGTTCATTTATTTTAAAATCAATTTGATATAAGGACTTGTGCAAGTCTACTTCAAATTATATAAACGTGTAACAGATTCAAGTGGAGCAAGTCAGATCCGCTCTAAAAATATTATAGTATTAATGTTTTTTTTTTTAAAGAAAAACGAAGTGCCTAAATCTGCTGTCAGAGGGAAGTCTAATGAACAAACATTTCGAAGATTTCTTAATACAGGGTACTATTGCGGTAAGTCAATTATTTGAAATTCAATGTTAAGGATGTAAAGTAATTTTATAATTTATAATTTCCTATTGAAACATTATTTCTTAATGGCAAAAATCATATTTGTAAATATCAAAAGAGTGTATGTTTATAAAAAAGGGCTTCCTTAAAGGCTTAACAGCAAATCACTGTAAGGACCAATAAAAAGAATGAGATGTTGGCACGGCATGCCATGGATTTAAGAGAGTTTTGGTATGGAAAATCAACATGAAGCACTCGTATGCAAATCAACCCCAGTTCTTCTTCAAAAAGGTTGTTGTTGCCATGATAACCGTGTCTGAAGTTTCAACAATCGGGAAAATTTATAGGACGAAGCATATATATAGGCTTCGTTACCATGGAAACGGGTACTTTTTTATCTGAATTTTCTTTGATTATTTTCTTTCAATCTTATTATTATGCATATTTGTATAGTTGTTTACACTCATCTCGGATTCCTTTTGTATACCAGATGAAAAACTGGGCCAAAACAGGGTATCAAAATGTTCTGTTTCGGGCACTTAAAGACCCTTTTTTCTTTCTTTTTTTTTTGGGGGGGGGGGTTGTTTTACAAGGTTGAAAATGTCATAAAAGCACCAGTTTTTGAAGTCCAAATTCTAGTTATCCATTTAGTATCATCTTTGCACTATACGTTAATTTAAAAATTTAATTGGGCTTATTTGTCCCTTTATATGCAAAACAGCATCAAATTTAGTTGCTATGGCAGCAATCGGCTGAAAGGTTTCCATACTATGAATTTAGACACAACCTCTATCAAACTATGTACGCATGATATTGGAACAGAAGTTCATGTATACATCTATCAAAGGCGTTTTAATATGAAGATGATCTTGAAATTATTTCAAGGTTACCTTGAAAATATTTCAAGGTTACCCACTACATTTTCAAGGTCATTAAACTTTAAGTGACCAGATTTGACAAAAAAATCCTGACCTTTCATGAAATGAAGGTGCCAAAATTTTAGAAACCTTGAAATATTGAATTCATCGGTGATCTGCCATTAAATGATAAATCTATCACTAATTTCTTAGACCTATTGATAACGTTTCTTCACATCTTAATGAATATCTAAATTCTTGGTGAGTATTTTGATAAAAAAAGGACGAAATCTTTAAATCCCTTTAAAGGGACGGTGTCCCTGAAAATAAATTTTACAAAATTGAGGAATGCAAAATATTTCTTTTCATATGAAAGAGTTAAAGATGATCCTGACGATAATCTCAACACTTACAAACTATTTCTTAATAATCATTGCAAAACCGGAAGTACCGATTGATACATGCGCAGATCTCCTCTCGCCTCGATCTCGCCGACGTTATCTCTATAGACGCTAAGAACATGGCGTCCGCTAGATGTGAATTTAGATTTTTGCCTTTTAAGTCATCAGTTACCTCATCAAGTAAGGCGAAATTTACGCGTAAACGGAGCGAGTTAGATCTTGCCATGGGGGAATTTTTCCCTGGGGAAGGTAGTAAATACCTGATACACGAAATTGCCAATCTTTCGACCACTGATGTGTTTTTCATAGGCGGATCTCGGCGAGGGGAGGACTCGCTTTGGGGCGATTCTAAAAAACTTACAAAAATTTCTTTTGAATCAACGGATGATGATGTCTACATTTCATCAATTTCCCCAGTAGCCATTAAAGGATCTAAAATTCCTCCATTGTCATGTCCAGGTTTTGCAAGGGGTAAAGAAGAACCAGCTGACATGCTTATTTGGGGTGGCCTTGACATCAACACATACAGTGTTATTAATGATCTATACAATATCAGCAAAAAAGATAATAGAAAGTCCATTCTTCTGTATGATGTAACAAAGTATGCTGGAGCAGTTAAATATGCCTTCCAAGTCCTAGAGCTGCTCATTCTTTCAATAAAATTCCATAAACAAATACCTTTATAATGTATGGAGGGTACGAAATGAAACAAAGGCAGCTTGATTCAATAGCATTTGCAAATCCATTCACCCAATCATGCTTTGATGGATACTTCTATAAGTTTGACCTTGACACAAATGAATGGTTTAAACTGAATATTCCACAAATCACTCCACGCTGTTTTCATACAGCAGATTTCGTATCAGATACTCAATTGGCCATAATTGGTGGGGTGAGCTATGAAGGAAATGTACCAAAATATAGACATGCTGTCCATGAGGTTCTAATGCTCAACATGGATAACCTTCAAATCTTTAACATTCAGTTTGAAATGTCCCCACAGTTTGTTTCATTCCATGCATCTTGCATATCTGAAGATTTCTTGTACATACTCGGAGGATTTGCTCTGAACCAAAGCATAATAAATGCAGATCAAGAACATATCAGATCAAGATCACTTTTAAAGTTTAATTTTAAAGAAAATACAGTGCTTCAGTTTGATGCAGACGAGGGTTACGAATCAAGTGGGGGGAGTATAATTCCGGTTGATAAAGAAACTTTAATCATAACATGTGGCTCAAGCAGGCAATATTTTGCTTTCACGACAAAACCATTTGTACCAAGTCCCTGTGACTTAATCAAGCAAAATAAATGCATGATAATGGATAGTCCAGAAATATCACCTATCCAGTGGATTATGTGTGAAGGGAATTGTAAGGAATGGCACCATTTCTTTTGTTCTGGGTTAAAAAACATTCCAAAGGGAAAATATGTATGCAAATCATGCTCAACATCAACCAGAAAAGGAAAAAAGCAATAAAGACCTATTCTTAATTAAAAATACTATTGTTAAACAACATTGTTGTAAAATGACACCAAGTGTGAACGACAATTGTTATGAGCTTTCTATAACTTTTCAAACTTATTTCAAAACTTTCTTCTCCTAACATATCAAACAATTTATGTGTGATACTCTTATCAATATAATAACAGTGTGAAAAAAAATTATATGTATACACAAGAATTCATCAACCATAGAAAGTCAGCAAATACCGTTCACACTTGATGTTTCATCACTTTGAAAATTGAAAGAATTCTTACTGTTTATGACATATGATTTATTGTTTTGTCTCAATATGGTACATAGTATATAAATTCCATATGAATATTACTAGCAGTAAAAGTACATTCAGTAAATTAGTTATCACTAGACTCAACATTATTGGGACAAGAAGGTCTTTTATGGCCCAAGCTATAGCACAATGAACATCTGTTATGTTTGTGAGTAGTGTTTGACAGCGTTACCAATGCTTTACTACCATACAACCAGTGTAGTTGTAAAAAATCTCTCAATCCTCCTATGACATCCCCCTTTCTTGAAAAATTGTTTACGAAAGTATCGAAAAACCTTGTTTCCCCCCTCATTCCCCTCCCCTGATAAACTTCTCACACTTCCAGGACCCCTTTCATCTTCTATGAATTCTTGAACATGCTCTATGACCTTGTGTAAATAATTTGGCCTTTCAACATCTGAAAAATGTTCTAGCAAAAATCTCCCCATAGACACTGCATTTTCCTTGTAATTTTTCAGATCATCCGGATATTCTTCCCTTGGAGACCTTGACCTGTAAATTTTCCTTAATGTCCTAAATTTTCGTAAAATTTCAAGAACTAATTGCCTTCTACTGGAATCAGAGATAAGACTGACAGCAACATGCTCATTCTTTTCATCAAAGAGGGTCCTGGCATAGTTGCCTGGCATCATTAAAGCTGGATTAATACCAGTTGCTATCCTCATTACATTGTCAAATTTAATCTCTGCAGCACAGACCAAAGGTTTGATATCTTGTTTAATTTCCCAAAATGACACCCCTGCTATTTCTCTGAGAATTATTTTTTTTGAAAAAAGATGACATGTTAATGTCAGAATGGGTAGCATCAATGCCTTTCTCAATTGCATCTGCAAAAATGATTGGTGCAGATTTAACACCAAGGGAAACTTTATCTAATTCATTTGAACTTAATTTGTCAGGGTTACATTGAATGTACTCTGCAATTCTTTGAGTGTCAGTATAGGTGCGAGTTATTTTGAAAGTACCCAGCATTGATTTGGCCTCCTCTCGGGTGGCAGTGCATAATGTACACAAAAACCTTGAACCACTACCTGCAAGACCTGATTCTGCTCTGTCAAATTTTTCATCTATCATAGAATTAAAAAAATTTATTTCATGTCTTCGCCAAAATTCCTTTCTTACATTAACTCTTATTATTTTACCCTTTAGAAAATTCCTTTCTTGTTCTATGGGGTACATACAAAAGATACATGATGATTTGTGATTTTCATCAGCAATGGCCTCTAACAGAGGTCTATTGGTTCTAATAGAATTAGGTTTTTCCTCTTCAAAAATAATCAGTTCTGACCCATTTGGCATTATTGTAGTAACTTTAATAACTGCAAATGCAAACCTGAATGCTTTGTCTGGGAGAGCACATTGACTTTTTACCCAATAGACTGACACACCCCCCCATCCCATCTGCCCCATCCTTTATATATGTCTTAAGTAAGATATTTTGATCATTAGGATCCAAATTTTTGCGAGAAAGTCCTTCCTGGATAAGGGGATCCAACTCTTCAAGGGTTTTTGCAATTGCCTCTGGGTAATTGTACCTGACACCTTTCAAATTTTGAGTCGGAAATTCAGGCAATAGTAAACATTCAGTTAAATCTATGGGTTCAAACCCTGTTGATTGTTTCAAATGCTCAGTGCTATGAACAGGTTTTGCAGGTGTGTGGTAAAGGTCACCATGACCAAAAAAGTCTGATTCAACAGTAAATCTGACCGATTGTGGCAAAAATTCTTTTTCTACCATATCTAATTGGTGTGGAGAACAAAATATATGACACCCTTTCTCCTTAAGAAAATAATATTGAGCTCTGTAATTCCCCTTACTTTGAAGAGTGTCAACTCTCAATACTAAGCATTGTGATGGTGATAAATTATCTATGTTCCCTGCCCAGAGACTATCAATGCTGGGTGCTCTATTATCATTTACATCTTCGAGATGCTGACGTAACATAAAAAATAAAACATCAGTTTTATTTTCTTTGTGTTCACTGCAAAATTTACTAACATCAGCCAATACTGACTTTAGACGATACTGTTTAACATATTTTCTTTTTGCAGAAAACAAAGGCATTTTGTCGTCAACAAAGACTCCAGTCTGTCTTTTGTTTGTTTCATCAACAGGCATGATATATTTGCATTTCTTTTCATGTGTATCAAGCTCTCTTAAACACATCAGTTCATTGCATCCATTCTCAATAAATCTACATTTGATTTTTATTATGTCATATAGTGTTTGTAACTGAGGGGGTAGGGGAATCAAATCACAAGGAACACTGAGAACAGATCTACACATAGGGCATGAATTACGTGAATTGCACCACACTTTTATACACGATTCACAATAAATATGTTTGCAAACTGTGTATACAGACTGTTTTGGAACACCTAAACATATGGAACACTGTAGAATATTTGCCAAATGTGTTTCCTGAAATCGCACCTGCGAATAAGACTCAACCATAGCAGTGAAACATGAAAATGTCACGTTCTCTTCAAAACTGTGAAATAAATCTTTGGACACCGATTCCTTACTGGGATACACACTACTACTGATGGCTGAAGTTGATGATTTTGGAGTTGTCTTTTTTTTTAACATTTTCATCTGATTGGTAACTAATGTCACCCAGAGACCTTTTTTTTGGGTCTTCCTCTTTTTACATCACAGATAGAGCACCTATCAGAATGTTCCATAAATGACCATGACGGTAAAAAACGGTTACTATCGGAATGACGTGCAGCTCGTAATCTGCAGCATGCACATATCACAGTGGGATGAATATCAGCAACATCTTTGTCTATATCAATATTGAATACTGCTTGAATAATGTTTTTCAATAGGACACATCTAAAAGATTTCTTCCTTGATATGTTACAACCACAGATCCTGCACATAGACTGGAGTTTCTCTCCATGCGTATCCATTATTACGTGTTATGTGCTTTGGTGTTCTGAAAAATATTGAAAAAAAAAATAACCATCTATTCTCCATATTAAACTTAAGTCCCACCCCCAAATCATCATTATCATCCTTCCTCCAAAAATAGAATGAAAATTATGCATTTATGATGATCAATTACAAAAAAACATCCTCTAAATCTACATATTTTCATTTGTGAACGTTTTTCAAGCGAAGACAGAACATTTAAAATGTTTTGTACCTGTCGAAAATGAACCTGTATCCCTTAGTAACTATATATAGAATCAATCAGTGAAGCCTAAACTATGTGCAAAAAAATACGAGATATGTGGATAAAAATGCAGTTAAGTACGTTTCGAGTATAATTGCCGATGTCCAAAAAGCTCATAATTTTGCCCGATATAAATGATTTTTTTCAAAAATACCTAAAAATGACAAATATTGGCCGATTTACCTGTAATTTTTTGTCATGGATTCTTCTCTTTCTCTTTTAACCGGAAACAACGACTGCGCATGTATTTTGGAAATTCCCTTCGCTCAAATTAAGTTGCGCATCTATTAATAGCAAGGGTCGATCTATAATTAGTAAAGAGGAGATAATCTAAATTTTACACAGTTAATGCCCAAAATGGCGTTTTAGTTATTTGCAAAGAAATTTGTATGTGCTCAACAGCACTCACAATAGAGCACAAAATTTAACATTGACGGACCCCTAGCAAGCTAGAGGTGGGACCAGGTGCCCGGGAGGAGTAAGCATCCCCTGTTTGCTAGCCGCACCCGCCGTCGATGTTTACGAAGCATGGAAATGAAAATATATAAAATTCATGCACTGTCTGACGTTATGTCTATATAGAAAGTGCTATGGCGACAATGTCAGGGAAGTATATTCAAAACACTTACTGTCAACCTTACTGAAAGTATACATTCTCATTTTTTAAAAATTCAAATTTCCAGGCGAATCTAACGCATACATTCGCAGGTAGAGACCTTTAAAACACGTCATTTTTAATTTGGGGTGCGCAGCTCTAATTCATTTCACTAGTAGCGACACCTACAATGTATTGAGTTTTTACAAAGAAAGTATATGGAGATTTTATTTTAAAATCACCAATATAAGGGTCGTTACTGCATATTTTCAAATAAAATTTTTTATGGATCCCTTTTTCCCCTATCTAGACCCTTTGGAATGAATTTACGTATTCAATAAAGATTATTTTCACTGTATCTTCAAGAAATACTCATTATACCGAATTTATTTAAAATCCATGACATGCCGTGCCACTCGATTTTGGTCCTTACAGAGAACTGCTATGAATTTTAAAAATGAAATATCTTATCAGTATAATGCATTGCAATTAACAGATGTATGTTAATCACCGTAGATTCTAATTTAAGGGAGTTGGGAGCTCACTACTCTTCATATGGTAGATTTTTTTCTGCTCCTTTGCTCTGGTTTTATCCTGGTTTTGTATGCCCTTGGTTAGATGATTTTTCGATTAACAATTTTGAACTTCTTAATAGGGATATGTTTTTTTCATATTTGTTATTTATGTACAAGCTTTGTGCTTTCAGGCTTGCGAACTCTTTCCTACCATTATGTTACCAGATTTATTTGTTTCATCTAATCATTGAATTTGAGATAAAAAATCACAAAAGTAATTCTTGTTTTCAATCTCAATATTATCATGAGTTAAAGAAGATCCTGACGACAATCTCAACAGCACTCACAATAGAGCACAAAATTGAGCAAGCTAGAGGTGGGACCAGGTGCCCGGTAGGAGTAATCATCCCTTGTTGGCTTGCCGCACCCGCCGTCGATGTTCATGCATGAAAATGAAAACAATATATAAAATACATGCACTGTCTAGGTTATGTCTATTCAAAACACTTACTGTCAAACCCTTCGCGGGGAACTTTTTTACGAGCTCCACACGGCAAAGGGAATAAGTGTGACACAAATGAGTCAAAGAAGATGAAAGGAGGGAGGAGATCTCCAACAAGACCCCGTTGCAGCATCAACAGCAAAACACCCCGATGCAAAAACACGAAAGACGAGTACAGCACGAGACGGAAAAGAGACACGCGACATGTAAACATCAAACACACAAGACTACACATAAACCGAGGAGACCAATGGGCAACCGGTGCCGACTTTGGACGGCCATTTGTCACGCAAGTAGCAAATGGTGTGGTTATCCTGGATTACGTGCGCACAACCCTCTCATTTCTCCAATTACCCAGAGGTCTCGAAGAACGTACAATTGTGGTGTAAAACAACCTCCTCACTGTAAGATGACATCACACAAACAAGACCGCGAAACGCAGAGGCCCCAAAGACACAGATAAATATGTAAATGGATATAAAAAGAGGGCATGTTTAATACAGACCGTGCTCTGCCGGCTGTAGCGAGCTCATGTATGTAATCACCCGAGGAGTCCGACTGACATTCAGAGAGGACAGGTGGTCGGGGCCCTGAGTATCATGTTTCAATCGTCGCAACATTTCGTACAGAAAGAACACTTAACAAAAATGTCCCACTCATATAAGACTCCGCTCAAGCTCTTATATTGACGGATCCGCTATTTGATTTTCTTAAAAAAAACCATTATTTTTCCTTATTGCAGGATTTCATAATGCCCGCACTCTTAGGAATTCTACTAGATGTTTCTGGCTCAATGCAATCAAGTTATGAAGATATCGACAGTCAAGCAAGCCATCCATCGGCGATGTCCATTTTTCAAGTTATGGAAAACTTAATCAAGTATGATCTGTCATTTGAAATTCAAGTATTTGCCCTTGCATATGGAGGGAAGGGCAAGAATATATTCGATATCCTCCGTACATTGAAGAAATTTCAACATGTAGGTTTACATAGCAATTTAGAACTTCCCGCCAAAGACGAACATACAGAGGAATTACTATCCTTTATTGAAACAAACGGAGCCCAAACAATCCGAAAATGGGTTACAGTACAAGACGTTAGAGACGCGATCACAGACAACGTTTTAATCCTGTGCTTGAACGAGTTGAAAAATAATGAAAAATTCAAGAATGCTTTTATACAGGAAATCTTGCCTGAACAATGCAGAGATTGGGTTCCACAAGATTTCGATCTAAAACCTATGAAGCATCTTTGTTCCTGCCTTACATGTTGTACTCAAAATGTAGTTGCAGCCGAGCTGCAAAATATAGAAAGGCAATGAAGGAAGACATCGAGGACGCTGCTAAAAAGACTCTACCTTATTTGCTGATGCATTCAAATGCCGCAAATCCATTTCTTAGAGTACGTGAGGCATTAGAGATTATTCAAGGATATACAAAAAGCACAGAACTTACATTAGAAAGGAGCAAAGAATTATACGGAGCGATCAAACCTTTCATTTACGGAGGAACCCCTCTCTACGAAGCTTTACAAATGTCCACGGTTTTTCTACACAGGAATGATCAAGGGATGGGGAAAGTATTATTTGTTTTGTCGGATGGGTATCCTAAAGACGAAGAATACATTATAAAACGGTTGAAAACTTATGACAGAAAAGAGATTTTGAAAAAAATATAAGATTATCATTCCGAACAAAATGTTACTGTGGTCTGTTGCTTCATATCACGTTCACAAGAAACACAACCGAAGGCGCTTTACAGTTAAGGAAATCCAAATTGGAGCCAAGGAGCTCAATTCCTCTTCGATTTAAGCTCCACTCTGACAACTCAGTCGCAGCCGTGTGCAATATTGATGAGGCGTGGCTTGAGTATCGATATAACTAACAATGAAACTAAATTGTTCATGGAAGTTAACCATCCTGAAAACGTAAAAGAGGCATGTGATTTGGCCCGAAACGTGATTTGCAGTAAAGACTCCCTCTCTGAGTTACTGGTGAATATTTCTCTGGATAGGTATATCAATCAAAGAAATCAAGCAGTAACAGCTCCAACACAAGAAGGTGGTCCATGCTACGCTAATGCATGTGCAACAGTCCTCCATTTGTCTATGAAACGAATATTAGGTCGAGACGAATATCCTGATTTTGAACAACTTAGAGAGGAATTGATTCAGCTTTACGGAACAGAAGGAGCAGACACTTTAGCTGTCCTTCAACAAATTTGTCCGAAGTACCGCCTTCAATGTAAAGAGATGAATTTGCAAGGTGCGTTGAAACGTATAATTGAAAAGCGTCCCGTCCTTGCTATCTTTGATTTAACAGATAGGGAATGGAATGCATTCGACAATTTCTACGATCAGCATCCGACTGAGATACTAACCTGTCTGGAAATTGATTTGGCAGAACGGGAGCCTCATGAGGAAACCATGGGTCATGCTGTTGTACTGACAAGTTTTAATAGCCAGTGTTTGCGTCTGATGAACTCTTGGGGAGAAAAATGGGGTGATATGGGATTCTTCAAAGTGCAGTCTGCTGACGTCCTTGCTTTAGAATTCATAGACGTCTTCTGGACATCTGACGACCTTTCTATTCAGGAGAAGACATACTACAAAACACACGGAGCCACTGTAGCGAAAAACCTTATGGACAAATTGATTGGTCTGCAGAATCAGACGTACATCTGCCCTCTATGTGATCAAGAATCATTGGTCGAAGAGTTTAGAGGAACCTTGACGTGTAAAATGTCCCATTTGCGGCAATGGGTTCGCATGCAAAGAAGATAGAAATATACTCCCTTTGAATCTGTACCTAACGTCACTAGCAAAATAAATCATACTTCTTTGAAAATTCATGTAAACATGTCGGGCAACTCGGTTCGATACTGCAGTATTCAAATTCAGCCTTAGTCACAACTGACTGTGGGCGATGGTTATCGTACGTGTGGTACGATTTTAACAATCATGACGGCCGTAGCTGATCGTAGGGCTTACCAGTTAACAAAATGGGTTCCCAATTCTAGCTTGCTAGGGGTCCGTCGATTCTCCATTTGGTGCTCTATTGTGAGTGATGTTGAGATTGTCTTTATCTCATTGCAAATGCGTCGTACGAAACAAATAAGTCTGACGTACGACGCGCGTGATCAGTCCGCAAGGGGTTCTACAATCAGTGTCCCTCTTCAATCGTACGATGCACGTAGACAACGTACTTTCTCCTTGCGATTACCGTGCTACCCGTAGCAGTCTCCTTGTGGTTGCCGTGCAACTACTTAGATTTGCATACGCGTCTCGCGGCACTCACAAGGACATCGTACAGGCACCGCACGTCCTTCAAAAGTTTTATATGACATTATCGTTTGATGTCCTTTTTCAACTTCAATTACAATAAACATTTCTACTAATAGTTTATCTTTCAAACAAATCCCAATTCAACAAATTGCCTTTTATTTAATTTATCTGCCATATTTCATAATAGTTTTAGTCCTCTTCGTTTTTGGTATAAGAAAAAGAATTTCAACCAGAAAATCCATACTCCTAGTTTGGGTTAACTATTTTTACCAGCAGAAGGATAGACAGACGTACAAAAAGACAAACGATTTGGTCTGTGTAAGTACCAGAATGAAATGGAGAACGCCAAAGCAAATTATTTTGTACAAGTCTTAATCATAAGTGGACGTTTTCCTAAAATTAACTACTGATACAAGGAGATTTAAGATGATTTACGTGTTACTTTACTACTCTGTGACCTTGTTGCCACATAATGAATTACGAAAAACTTGACTCTTGTCCTTGACCTTTTGAAATATAGAAAATAAGCTTCTCTGGGCGGATTCTCTAAACAGAGCACGATATGAGGTTTTTAATATTTATTCGAATGGGGTAGGGATGTTGAATCAGATAAGTTGTCATATCCCTCTTTAATCATATTTGCAGTGAAAATAGTATTTTCGATCTCCCAATCTCTCTCTCTGAACACGAATCTTTAAAAAGAAAAGGGGACATGGGGATCAAATAAGACCTAAATGTCTAAAACTAAGGGGTATCTCCCTCATTGCATAGCTCTGTCCTTAGCTGGGTTTCTGCATAATTTTCCTCGGTCATTATTAGAATTAACCTCCTTGCACCTACCCTCCAACGATTTTTGGCCATATTTTTCACTTAAATACGCTTCTGATTAAACCCTACACAAAATTTTGAGCCGCTCATTTTGGCAAGAAAGAAAAGGGAAGGAGGGAATGATAGCTCTGTATTACAAATGGCGCCAGGAAAATTCAATTTGGCTTTATTTAAATGTTTGGCATAAAGTATTACTGACGAGGATTAAAATATCCGAAACACGTGTCTAGGTCAACAAAATTGGTATTATAGAACATATATTTCAATATTGGCAATCCTATGGTCCCCTGTTGTGTAATCGCTGTTGAACGCTTTAAGACATACAATATATCCATACTGATATTTACTAATAGATTTTATTTGGATATGCTACTGAATCGTCCCTTCAGGAAATTTGGAGCCGCGCGCTCTCTGTAATGTAAACGTAAAAATCTAACTTCAAAAAATTAAAGAGGGCGCTATGAAACTATTGATGGTGGCGCCGCTGAAAGCATCACTGATGAGAATTTAATATTCGAAACACGTGTCTGGTGCATGTAAATTAATTTGGAATTTTCTTCAAGAAGGTAGAGAGTTGGAACCCTTCGACAATATTAATATAGACACTTATTTCAAGTTGCAGTGTGGAGCAGTTAAAATCGTTCCCCGTGGCCTGATGTTTGTCAAGTGTATTTTAAATTACTTCTCTCCAGCTCTGTCACCTGAAAGAAGCTTTGATTTGGCCTTGTATCAATGAGACATAAAAATATTTTTTTGCTATTTCGGATACTAGCCATTTCACCGATAAATATCATCGAAATTAAAGGAGTTTAACATCCTAGCATCATCCCTCCAATGCTATTTTGAACATATATTTTATTTGGATATGCTAATGAATCGACCCTTCAGGAAATTTGGAGCCGCGCGCTCTCTGTAATGTAAATGTAAAAATCTAACTTCAAAAAATTAAAGAGGGCGCTACTGAAACTATTGATTGTGGCGCCGCTGATAGCATCACTGAAGAGAATTTAACAGCAATTCTCTGTAAGGACCAAAATGGATCGGCACGGCATGTCATGGATTTTGATGATTTTCGGTATAATGGGTATATATTAAGTACTGACCATGTAAATGACACTTTTTGGCCAATGTGACCTCTGGTTGCCATGGTTACGAGGTCATTCTATGACAAATATGGATAATGACCATATCCCTGTCTACAGTACAAAATCGATAATTCAGAAAATCAGAAACCGAAGGCATACAAAATCAGGATAAAACAGGAACCAAAGCAAACAAAAACAAAAACCTCCAACATATGAAAAGAAGCGAACTCCCGATATGAGAGTGAGACCAGGTGCCCAGGAAGAGTAAGCATCTCCTGTTTGCATGCAACACCCGTCGCTTCAATTCGGTAGAACTGTCACATCCGGTTACTTCCATTTTGGAAGATATAGAGTACAATCTTTGGTTGGATGGTTCAAATGGTCTATGACAGAATATCATATTTATAGCACTGTTGGGACCATGAAATTAGCCATCTCGGGAGACTTCGTTGCCATGGATACCACTGTAACAGCTTGTTCATCTTTATATAATCTATTCTTCCTTACTTCCATTCTTACTTAGTACACTAAGTTATGTGATATTTATTACAGGAAGCTTATTGTATTAAGTCAAAATAAGTCAAAATGAAGCGAAAAATAGAGGTAAAAATAATGGCCAATTTAGTGTGTTTTGACCATTTTCAATCTTAAATATCACTAAAGGCACCAATAGGAGAACAATGCTTTTCATCAAAGGAAATATATGTTTATTGACAAATAAAATGAACGAAAAATTGGAGTGGGTATTTTAAGAGTTTTACCTAAATTCTGTCGCCAAAGACCGTTGCCATGGCAACATAAGACCTTTTTGCTTGCTTTATAGTATCTTTGAAATTGATTTTATTCCTCTTTTGAGTTACATAAGATTGTCAAAATGTATGCATGTATAGATATGACTTAAATCTTTTACATAAGAACAATTTAAATGTTCAAGGTCATTGGCTTGATATTCAAGGTCATTTATACTTTGCGACTTAAATTTTGCATAAAATATTGATTTTTTACATTTTTTCTTACCGATTTTAATCATTTTTTACTTGAATATTTTCATAGGTCATATTTTTTATAAAAGCAAATGAAAATAAAAAAGAAAAATCTTAGAATTTATTGAACTGGAGAAATTTAACCGGAAAATATTTTTTCGTCAAAAAAAACAAGAAAATACAGATTTCGTCCCTTTTTTTTCAAAATACTCACCAAGAATTTAGATATTCGAAGATGTGAAGAAACGTTATCAACAGTTCTAAGGAATTAGTGATACCTTTATCATTTTATGGCAAATAACTGTTGAGTTCAATATTTCAAGGTTTCTAAAATATTGGCACCTTCATTTTATGAAAAATCAGGATTTTTCGTCAAATCTGGTCACTTAAAGTTTAATGACCTTGGAAATTCAGTGGGTGACCTTGAAATAATTTGAAGGTCATTTTTATATTAAAACCCCTCTGATAGATGTATACATGAACTTCTGTTCCAAAATCATGTGTAGATAGTTTGATAGAGGTTGTGTTTAAATCAATCGTATGGAAACCTTTCAGCCGATTGTTGCCATAGCAACTAAATTTAATGCTGCTTTGCATATAAAAGGCCAAATTAGCCCAATTAATTTTCATATTAATGTATAGTTCAAAGATGATACTTATTAGATAATTAGAATTTGGACTTCAAAAATTGGTGCTTTTATGAAATTTTCAACCTTGTAAAACAGTAAAAACATGCAAAAAAGGGTCTTTAAGTGCCCAAAACAGAGCCTTTTGATATCCTTTTTTGGCCCAATTTTTCATCTTGTATACAAAAGGCATCCGAGATGAATGTAAAAAACTTTACAAATATGCATAATGATAAGGATTAAAAGAAAATAATCAAAGCAATTTCAGATTAAAAAAGTACCTGTTTCCATGGTAACGAAGCCTACAAATATGCCTCGTCCTATAGATTTTCCCTATTTTTGAAACTTCAGACACGGTTACCATGGCAACGGGAACCTTTTTGAAAAAACTGGGGTTGATTTACATACTAGTGCTTCATATTGAACTTCCATACCAAAAATCACAAAAATCCATGACATGCCGTGCCAACATGTCTTGAAATTCTTTGGTTCTTACAGAGAATTGCTGTTAATATTCGAAACAGGTGTCTGGTGCATGTAAATTGATTTGGAATTTTCTTCAAGAAGGTAGAGAGTTGGAACCCTTCGACATTATTTACAATGTAATTTACAACAGTCCTCAATATTATTGTAGTAATTTAATATACACTAAAATTATCATCATGTGCGTGCCCTTGATTTTATCTTAGAGGGAGGCTCCAAAAACAGAGAATTCTTCCCTTAATTATGGTGAGGAATAATTTCAGAAAGACAGACATTGGAAAAAGGAAAAGTTACTATAGAGAAGTTTTAGGAGAAAACTTGTACATTTCAGAGTACACCATTTTACAATTTCATAGGGGGTGCCCCTCTCACTTTGAATCTACCACTGAACATGACCACGTACAAATTTATATGGCATGTTGGACCAGTCCTTCGTTATGAATTTAGGCATTTTTACGTATAATTTACAAAAGGCCGAGTTTTTCCCCTCCTCACGTTTTAGTAATATGATATATCTGTTAGTTATAAATGTTATCATCAGTCCCAGCTGTGTTGAATTTTTCTAACATTCTGTTCCAAGCTCACTTGCTATTGTCTCCAACAATTGTATTACAATATTGAGGAGAAGCCTTGTTGGAGAAAAAATATACGCCTAGGAGGATTTTTCAAGAGAAGACGAAATTTCAACCTTTTTGCAATTATTTGTCTTTTCTCTAGTTTCTTTATCTCCTCGTCCTCTTTCACTTCACACGTACGATTAAGAAGACAGTTTTCTCTGACACGAGCATTTTAGATCGTGCCGTTACCGTACGGATACCATAAGTGAACCGCACATCAATCGTACGATTTCAGATTTGATAAGTGAATTGTGACGATTGTTGAGCATGTCCAACAGCCACCGTAAGTGTCTACATGCAGTCTACGTCCTTTAAAAAACGCACGTTCGTATGCACGATTTTAACCAAATTCTGCACGCAGACCACCCGTACAAATACATACGTGCAGTTGTGACTAAGATTTAAGGTGTAACAAATCAATTATAATTACAATTTCTTGAAATTACTAAAACGTTGGTCCCGTGGCATCATATCCCACTCATCTTGTTACGTCCTTTAGTACTTTTACTTTTATCTTAACATTTTTTTGGCTTTAATACATTGGTTCGAATGAGGATCACTAACAAGGGTATAATACCCGAAACGTGCATGTCTGGTCCATGCTGCAAATTTATCTGTTCTTAAATGATGATATTAATTTGAGGACGTTTAACATAGACTGAGAATTTAGGTAAGATAGACACAATATAGCCCTCGGTCTTCGGCATCGGGCAATATATTTGTTAACAGGTCCAACAAAACATTATTATCCTCATTCCAAGTCAAAAATTGTACAGTATCAATGCTAGGTTTACACTTAGCCACGATGTCCACGATTGAGCAAATTCATGGAGTTCCACGATTCTATAAATAAAATTGGTCTTCACACGCTCTCCGACGCTCCATCACGCTTTGATACGCGCTGTAGCGATTTGTTACGATTGTAGATAAGATCTGTTACGATTTGCATCCCGTTCTCTCAAGCTTCGTTACGTTCCCGTACGATTACCACGATGAGTTATTACGATTTGCCACGCTCTATCACGGTTCCCTACGCTTATCAAGTTTTGTTGCGATCTGTTATGATGTAGGACTTCGATTTGCCGCGATTTAACACGATTTGATATGAATTAGACAACCAGTTTCAATACCACTTGCAATATCCGAACAAGATTAAGCTTAATATCAAGGAGATGAAGATTTTATATCGCAAAACGCTGGAAATGTCATTGATGAACCTTATTTGATCTTTCTTTTTTTCGATTAGGCCATTTCCTGCTTTTATTCTGTTTTGCGTCTTTTTGAAATTGAAAAAGCTACCAGCCAGCCAGGTAGAAGAACAAACAAGAATATAAAACAAAGTTGCATTTTCACAATGTGTGATGTACTAAGTACTATATGAAATATGGCAGAAACTTGTTTCGTTTGATTTTATAGGTCAATAAAAGAATGATATATGATACAATGTACTAAGTCTTTTAAGTACTTAAACATTTTTACATGAATTTTTAAAGATTACGATTTCTCTTTAATTTTTGTAGAAATTATTTAATTTTCAAAAGATTTAATCATTTTTATTTTGCTTTGTTTTGTGACTTTGGGCTCAAAACCTACAAGCACGAGGACGCAAAACAGAAAATAACAAAGAATTGGCCTTATTAAAGGTAACATTTTTGTTTAGCATTTCAAATCTTTGATTGCGTGTATACATTTAACTCATTCGAAGACAATTAATGCAGCACCTCACTGATTATCAAGACTTCTTTTTTCAGTCTTCTTCATATGTTAGAAATTGTTGCGGATGTTAAAAACTCTTGTAATCCATTAAAAACGGGTTGTCTTATTATAATATTATTACAGGAATATTGGAATCGCAACAAATCTTGTAGATCGTGGACTGGATCGTGGAAACCGTAACAAATCGTCAAAGAGCGTGAGTGAAATCGTAGTGGATCGTAGGAGAACGTGTTTCACCAAGATCTCCTACGATCGCATATTACGATCTGTTGCGCTTTGTCAAGATCTGTTACGATCTACTACGCTCCACTATGCTCTCTCACGATGTGGGGATCAATCGGGACAATCGTGGCAAATTTTTTGAGAATCAAAAATTTTGCCACGATCTCCTACGATAATCACGATTTCACCACGCTCTCTTACGATCGTCACGATTCAACTCAACGCTCTCATACGATCTCTATGATTCACCTCAATCGGGGCGACCGTGGCTAAGTGTAAACCTAGCATAAACGTCTTCAAATTCAATAGCACCATTTAAGAACCGATAAATTCGCAGCATGTACAAGACATAATGTGGACATTCTATGTAAAGATGCTTTGAAATACTTTTTTCAATATTTCTCGACTTTGAGACTGAATAACTAATAGGTACTTTTTATGTTAACTTTATTATTATTCTTTTATTGATTTTAATTTAAGTATAATATCCTAACTCTGCTGTCTAAAACGGTCTACTGGGAAAAGATATACAAATAAAGCGCATCAGGCATAAACGTTTCTGATTATAATAATTATCAGTGGTCCTTCAAGGATACTAATTTAGACAACCTAACTTAATCCAACGGCGCCAACTCGCTAAGAATGATTAAAAGAAAACTTAGTATCCCCAATCCGACGTAGAAAGCAGCTGTCTGGAAATCATTTGACAAAAATGCCGTACGAGGCATGAATGTTTTACGTCAGGTACTACACGACAACATTATTTAATGACATAACACGCATCAAAACATTTTTTGTGGCGCACAACATTTCTCATGAGGAAATACAATGCCTATTGAAAACTCGTAGATCAAAGTTAAAAGAATTCAAAGAATATTTTTTGGACATCAAATATTTAAATTTCTATATAGAATGTAATATACATATACCATTTTGCTGAATTCTTCTGTTTAATGCAATAGTGGTCAGGACGTCGCTCTTAATTTCATCCTTTAGTAGGATAAAGCTTAATTCTACTACCAAGGAATCCAGTAACTTTTGCCTATTCTCACTCCCATATCGGGGGTTCGCTTCTTTTCATGTGGTGGAGGTTTTTGTTTATTTGCTTTGGTTACTGTTTTATCCTGATTTTGTATGCCTTCGGTTTCTGAATTATCGATTTTGTGCTGTATACAGGGATATGGTCATTATCCATATTTGTCATTTTTACCACTGTCCATGTGTCACTGCTGTCGGACAAATTGTCCCCGAGGGCACTTGTCGGGCAGTCTTTTGCTTCAATGGATAGTACACAGGAGACCTACAAAGTGGCTGGGGCGTCGCCCAATATAAAAAGGCCCCAGCCTGTTGCGTCTACGGACACATACGCAACAGGTAATTTAGGTGTCCCTAGAATTAGTCTACATGACATTAAAGACGAAACATTTGTAGTAAGTAGAAACTATGAATTTTGGTACAAACATGCAGATGGGTATATTAAAATCAAGCCCTGTAAGATTGAAGTGGTCGATATACTAAAAGAGCAAAATTTTCACCAAGCGATTGCTCAGTTTCTAAGTGCGGTACGAAGAACTGCAAAACTCGTAACATCCTCATAACAGACACTTCATTCTCAAGTAATCTCACAAAACAAACATTTAACACGCATAGTTTTGAAAACCTAAACTGTATGACATCTAACGTTGTGTACGGAATAGAGTGCTCACTTTGTGGATTGATTTATGTAGGTAAAACCAAAGGTAAGCTCCGGACCAGAATGTCAGGACATCGGTCAAAAATAAATAATAAAGGAAGTCAACTTCTTTATAGGCATTTTTACCAGGCCGATCATTCTGTTTTATCTATGAGAGTCAGAATCCTGGAGAAAATATATCACCCCACACACAATCAAAATTTGAGCACACCTTTCCGTCGCAACAGAGAAAAGTTCTGGATAAAAAATCTTAACACTGCAGCGCCCTATGGATGCAACGATAATATCAGCAGTTTAGGAAACTTAACAAGTCCCGGTTGTCAATCGGTAAATGTGACTAGCTTATTCAACAGACCACAAAGAAGACATCGAAGTCATGGCATTCGTAAATACAATAGGCCTGAGATACATAGTTTCTCCTTCGATTACTTGATTCCATTTTTGAATGAGCCTCTAGGCCTGCATTATATTCGTACCAAATTATACTCAGTTCCTTTACGGAAGTTACACAAAATCTACGAATATACGAAGGACCTCACATATACCGATACACATTCCCCAGAATACAGACTACAAGGAGTCATCTTGGACATTTCTACTTTTCGTTTATTTCAAGCAGTCAGATCAGATAAATCAGAGGAGAAAACAAACCGTCCTTTCATTAAAGTAAGATTTGCAAACAAAGGTATTGATAAATTGAATCTTGGTCAAATTTTGAATCACAAAACTGGCACAGAAAAAATCCCACCATATTTCAAAAGAAAAGAAACTCCTTGTATTTCCTATAGCTACACACCAACAGTTGCATCTAAAAATTACAATTACAAATGATTCTTGCAGTGTATTGATTTAAGTAATCCCCCACTACATCCACTTCCTTGCGAATGTTCTTAATCGGATTTCAACTACTCTCCTTGTGGACACGTTATTACTGGTGACCTTAGTATAGTCAAGAACGACAAGTTGAGAGAATTGTTAAAAAAGGGTCCCAAATACAAAGAAAGTATGTCCTTTACATGGGACCAAAATGTCAAAATTGTCATGGACTCTTGTGAGGAATATGCAAGACGTTGGGCAAAGAAAGAGGATGTACAGATCGACCCCCTTTCTGAATGGATAAAATCAATCAGAGGGTTACTTTTATCTAGAATTTACCGATTAAAATCAACTGTGAACACCAGATTCGAGTCTATATTTAAAGACCCTGATGTTATCACAGAGCTTACCTATCTCCAAGAACATTATGTCATCACACCAGCGGACAAAGCCTCAAATAATTACACATTTACTTGCAAAAAGTACTATTTCGACAGTCTAGTTAAAGAGTGGGGTTTAAATTCAACACCTGGAAATCCCACTTACACCCCAACAAACCTTTCTGCCTCTGAAATAATAGATAACCAAAAATCAGATCTTGCTTCCTTTGGCTTCGACACTTACAATTCAGATTTAGATTTACCATACTTATACTGCATACCTAAAATGCATAAGAATCCGTACAAACAACGTTTCATCGCTGGTTCCTCAAAATGTTCTACCAAATTTGTATCGATCTTACTCACCAAAGTTTCACTGAAATCAAATCTGGGCTTCAAAAATATTGTTCGACAGTATATTCTCGCAGTGGTATCAACCAGATGTGGATTTTAAAGAATTCGAAGGAACTTTTAGAACATCTGAAATCCACTCATTTTAGTAGAGTCCATTCGATCAAAGCCTTTGATTTTTCGACACTTTACACCACAATTCCACATTCTAAATTGAAAGAAAGACTCGCAAAAATTTTAAGTAATGCGTTTACAAGTAAGAACGGTAATCGCAAGTACGAATTTATTGTTGTTAACTATGACAAAACCTACTTTGTAAAGGTAAAATCCGATTCTGACAATAAGTACACTGACACAGATATTATTCAGATGTTAAATTTTCTGATCAACAACATTTTTATGGTGTTTGGAGGAAAGGTCTTCCAGCAAATTGTCGGAATTCCAATGGGGACCAATTGTGCCCCACTCCTTGCCCACATTTTTCTTTACTCGTACGAATGTTGAACGGATTTAAATTCAATAGCATCATTTAAAACATGATAAATTGACAGCATGGACAAGACATGCACGTTTCGGGTACTTAACCCTCGTCAGTGATCCTCTGTTTAAACAATGTAATATGGCCAAAAAGTATGAGAATTATTATGATTGTCCAAAAATGTACCAAAAGACGTAGCAGAATGGGTGGGATATGATGCTACAGGACCCACGTTTTAAAAATTTCAAGAAATTTTGTAACAGAAAATTTCAAATGCGTTGAATAGACAGACCAAGCTGAATTCATTCAATCTTTGGTCTCTGAAGGGAAAAGATACTTAGCTTCTGACTTCAACTTCACTTACAGAATTTATCAGGTTTTAAATGATGCTATTGAACTTAAAGACGTTTAACATTTGAACTACTTGGTGAGTGTCACTGCTGGTGGACCCGAGGGCACATGTAGCCAAGTTCGATCAACTTCGGTTGATCGTCTGTCTTTTCAACGCATTTGGCATCATATCCCACCAATTCTGCTACGTCTTTTGGTACATTTTTGGACATAATAATTTTCATACTTTTTGGCCATATTACATTGTTTAGACTAAGGATCACTGACGAGGGTTTAGTACCCGAAACGTGCATGTCTGGTCCATGCTGTAAATTTATCATGTTTTTAATGATGCTATTGAACTTAAAGACGTTTAACATTACAGATACATAGACGATGTGCTGTCCATCAATAATCCAAAATTCGCGGATTACCTGAGCAGTATCTATCCTTCGGAGCTTGAAGTCAAAGAAACTACAGAGACAAATAATTCAGCATCCTATTTGGACATAATGTTGTCCTATGACACTGATGGTCACTTGAACACCTCACTCTATGACAAACTGGACGACTTCAATTTCAGCATTACAAACTTTCCTTTTCTGAGTAGCAACATCCCTTCATCGCCTGCTTATGGCGTGTTCATATCTCAGTTGATACGCTATGCCAGAGCAAGTACCAAATATACGGATTTTGTTCTGAGAGCTAGGCGTCTTTCAGATAAGCTTCTCAGTCAGGAGATGCTTATTCTTCCTGGGCACCTGGTCTCACTCCTATATCGGGGGTTCGCTTCTTTTCATGTGGTGGAGGTTTTTGTTTCTTTGCTTTGGTTCCTGTTTAATCCTGATTTTGTATGCCTTCGGTTTCTGAATTATCGATTTTGTGCTGTATACAGGGATATGTTCATTAGCCATATTTGTCATTCAATATGAGGTTTGTTGGAATGGAGATATACCTCAGTCACACCTAGCAGGATAAGGCGACCGGACGAGTCACGGATTACAAAGTTTTCGTCCGGTGATGTCCGTTGGCAAGTTTTGAGCATAAAGCGTCCATAACTCTACGTTATGTGTCAGTTGATATCCGTTTTGTCCGTTACATCTCCGGTAGGAGTCCGTTGATATCCGTTAGACTCGATTGAGTTACAGAAGATCCTGACGATAATCAAGACAGCACTCACAATAGTGCACCAAATTGAGCATCGACGGACCCCTCGCTAGCTAGAGGTGGGACCAGGTGCCCGGGAGGTGTAAGCATCCCCTGTTCGCACCTGTCGTCGATGTTCATGCACTTCATGTTCATGCGCCGTCGATGTTCATGCACAAAATTTTGACATATTTACGAGTTATCTGAATTGTACACATATAGCATGTATTTTATAGGTTTCTCTTTCTCAATATAAATCTTTTGATTGTGAATTTTAGAATCTGATCGGATTTTGTATTTGATTTTCTTTTTTCGGCCTTGAGCATCACTGATGAGACACGACTTGTCGAAATGCACATATGGTGCACTTTAATGTTATAAACGAATATTTATTTCACGAAGGGACAATCTACCAGACGTGAAACGGATAAAACGGGGATGTAAGGGACAGCTACTGGAGGTCAGCGGACGAGTAACGGATGTCGGGTTCTTACACGTTGCATGTCCGTTTTCGTTGCTTTTCTGTTACTCGTACAGTGGAGATAGTTACACGTCCGTTACCTTTCCGGTAGGTATCCGGTACTCAAACGGTATGTATCCGCTCCAAACTAGTCGCATGAGCCTTGAGCAGTGACAGCGTTGTTTTTTTTTTTACAAACAGACGACCGACGGACTAATAAATGAAATGAAAGACCTCACTGAACACCCCGGAAAGAGTTCATGGCAATGAAAACCAAGGAAACCAAGAGAAATAAATAAAATAAAAGACCTAACTGAACACCATGAAAAGAGTACATAGCAATGAAAACCAAGGAAACCAAGAGAAATAAATGAAATAAAAGGCCTCACTGAACACCCCGGAAAGTGCACATGGCAATGAAAACCAAGGAAACCAAGAGAAATAAAATACCTCACTGAACACCCCGGAAAGAGTACATGGCAATGAAAACCAAGAGAAATAAAAGACCTCACTGAACACCCCGGAAAGAGTACATAGCAATGAAAACCAAAGAAACCAAGAGAAACAAATGAAATAAAAGGCCTCACTGAACACCCCGGAAAGAGTACATAGCAATGAAAACCAAAGAAACCAAGAGAAACAAATGAAATAAAAGGCCTCACTGAACACCCCGGAAAGAGCACATGGCAATGAAAAACAAGGAAACCAAGAGAAATAAAAGAGCTCACTGAACACCCCGGAAAGAGTACATTGCAATGAAAACCAAGGAAACCAAGAGAAATAAAAGACCTCACTGAACACCCCGGAAAGAGTACATGGCAATGAAAACCAAGAGAAATAAAATACCTCACTGAACACCTCGGAAAGAGTACATGGCAATGAAAACCAAGGAAACCAAGAGAAACAAATGAAATAAAAGGCCTCACTGAACACCCCGGAAAGAGTACATGGCAATGAAAACCAAGAGAAATAAAATACCTCACTGAACACCTCGGAAAGAGTACATGGCAATGAAAACCAAGGAAACCAAGAGAAATAAATGAAATAAAAGGCCTCACTGAACACCCCGGAAAGAGCACATGGCAATGAAAACCAAGGAAACCAAGAGAAATAAATGAAACAAAAGGCCTCACTGAACACCCCCGAAAGAGTTATACATGGCAATGGAAACCAAGAGAAATAAATGAAATAAAAGACCTCACTGAACACCCCGGAAAGAGCACATGGCAATGAAAACCAAGAGAATGAATGAAATATACCAACCTATCGATTGGATTCTGTCAGTAAATGTACAGTCGATCGTTACTGTAACTCTGATCTGTGATCTTTTGGAGCTGTTTACATTAGAGAAAAGGGAAGGAACTCCAACATTGGAGTAAAGAAACAATTTTGTATGGAGTCATCTCTTGACTACAGATTGTCATGCCGGCTACAGATTTCATACAACAACTTGAATTAATAGGGTAGATAAAGGTTGTCTTCGATTACTAATACCCATATTTGTTAGTTTTTGTTTTATTCCTTTTTTCTGTGCGATTTTCTTTAGCGACGGATGTTCCTCGCAAAAAGGAGATACTTACTCTCCCCGGGAGCAAGGTCTCTTCTCCATTAGGGATTCACTTAAATTCTATTCTTTGCATTATTTTTGAGTTGTGGAAATATGTTCTATGTTTCTTCGTGACCAATGGGCAACTTTGGACGGCCATTTGCCATGTAACAGAAAGGAGGGTATCTCCATCAACACACTAAAAACCCAAAAACACCCACTTCAAGGACACTAAATGGACACCCTCTGAAAGAGACGAAAATGGTAAACCAACGAGGCCATGGGTAATCGGTGCCGACTTTGGACGGCAATCTGCCACGTCAGTAGCAGTCAGACGGCGTGGTTGTCCGGATTACGTGCACATAACCCTCTCACGTTTCCGCTTACCTAGAAGTCTCGAAGAACGTATAATTGTTGTTCAAAATAATCTCCTAACTGTAAGATGACCAAACAAACAGACATCATGACGCAGGGGCACAAGAAACAGACAGATGATTATGTAAATGGATATAAAAACAGAAGACGTGCGAAATACAGTCCGTGCTAGCAAATGGTGTGGTTCTCAAGATTACATGTGCAAGATCCTCCCATTTTCCCGGTTACCCAAAGGTCTCAAAGAACGTATAATTGTAGGGTAAAGATACTTCACTGTAAGATGACCTTATAAACAAGACAGCAAAACGCAGGGGGCCAAACAAAACAGAAGAATACGTGTACGGGTGCACGGAATACAAACCGTGATCAGCTGATTGTAGCGAGTTCATGCATGTAATCACCCGAGGAGTACGACGGACATTTAAAGAGTCTTCTTTAAAAAGGTTTGCTAATGGCAGATGGCCATCTAGAGTGGACGCCGGGTGCACATTGGTCTCCTTCCTTTTATGTTCTGTCATTAATATTTGATGCTTCTGTACGTCTGTTTCGTATTATGTAATAGTGAATATTGTTGTGTCTTTTTTGCCGTTTTATAAAATTGATAAAGGAGCTGATACACAATGATCTGTACGCAAGAAAAACTTGATAATTACTAAAATGTAATGTATTTGGAGACTCCTCATACAACTTTTATTTTGGTAAGCTTTTTTCTAGATACTTAAATTACAGTCTAAAAGAGTAGGGGGTAGCCCTGTTGAAAAGAAGCTAATATCGATCAAAAAACGTTGAAAATGAAGAACAATCTGCCTAATATGGATAACTATAAACTTTAAAACATAGTTATAGTCTAAACAAGATACTAGAAATTAAATTCAAAAGACTGGTCTCAATTTTTTCCATAAATTTTAAAATCTTGAATCTGAAATATGGTTGTATTTTGTATTCATTGACTACAAAGTAGGCATTTTACCGCGAAATACACATTGTGTAGAAATAAACTGCACATTCCTGTTTATTTCATTCAAAAATCTTTTGCGTTTCATGTGAACAAGTTTAGAATAAATAAATGAATAACTTTAAAAGGGAAAAATTAAATGTTGCTTATATTATGGCCTAAAACACAGATTTATAAAAAGCCCCCCACCCTTCCTTTTTCAGTTTTTTGTCTCTGGGGCATCGTTCCCCCCTTAGCTACAGAACCCCACTTTGTCAAAAGATGTGTATTAATGATATACACCTTCTGTAAAAGTGGCGTTCTGTAGCTGAGGGGGGAACAATGTTTTAAAACACTTTTCCATTGGTTTCTATAGAAAAAAAGACATATTTTGCCCCAAAATTTAGGAAAACTATGCATGATAAATCTTATGCAACTGCTGATAATGATGAAACAAAGAACTGGCATCAATTTTGTGAAAGATTTTTTTTTAAGTTCCCATTTTGAAAATTCCACTTTTTCAGGGCAGATTTTACACCTTATCTTATCAGCTCCTTTATGGCGAGTTCATATCTCAATTGATACGTTATACCATATCAGACATACATATTTTGTTCTGACAGATATCTGTCTTTCAGATAAGCTTCTCAATCAGGATACGTTTGTGACCGACATCGTAACTGAGGAAGATCTACGATCAAAACGGGGAGAACTCGTCATAAACTATGATGTCCCATTGTCCAGAATGGTGGATGATATTCTGTCCCCGATCACCTGTCCTCTGAATGTCAGTCGGACTCCTCGGGTGAAAACATACATAAGCTCGCTACAGCCGGAAGAGCACGGACTGTATTACTTACGCCATCTTTCTATATCCATTTACATATTCATCTGTGTTGCTTGGGCCCCTGCGTTTTGTTATCTTGTTTGTGTGTGGCCATCTAACAGTGAGGAGGTTGTTTTACACCAAAAGTGTACGTTCTTCGAGACATCTGGGTAATTAAAGAAATGAGAGGGTTGTGCGCACGTAATCCAGGATAACCACATCATTTACTACTTGTGAGGCAAATGGCCGTCCAAAGTCGGCACCGGTTACCCATTGATCTCGTTGGTTTGTCTGTAGTCTGTTGTGTTTGATGTTTGTATGTCGTATGTCTCATTTTCGTCTCCTAGTACCCTTGTCTTTGTGTTTTCGCATCGAGTGTTTTGCTGTTGGTGCTGCAACAGGGTCTTGTTGGAGATGCCCTCCCTTCTTTTGCATGCAAGCAGGAGATGCTGACTCTACCTGGTCTCACTACCATATTGGGAGTTCGCTTGCAGTGGAGATTCTTTGCTATGTTCCGGTTAATCTTGATTTTGTATGCCTTCGGTTAGAAATTGTCTCAAATATCGATTTTGTACTGTGTATAGGAATATGGTCATTATCCATATTTGTCATGGACAAGAATCATGTCCCAATATAGGGAAGAAAATGGAAAATTCGAAGATCATTAGTAAAGGGCATACAAAATCATGATAAAACAGGAACCAAAGCAAACAAAAAATTCTAACATATGAACAGAAGCGAACCCCCAAGAAGGGAGTGAGACTAGGTACCCAGCAAGAGTCAGCATTCCCTGCTTGCATGCACGACCTGTCACTCCAATGGTTTGAATTTTTAAGACATGTAACATTTGTACCATTTTGTGAGTGTCACTGCTGGCCCCGAGTCTGATCAACTTCGGTTGATCGTTTCTTCAAACTTATCAGAAAATTTCTGTTTTTAATTTGTAAGAAGTGGGTCATGTAAGTTAAAGAAAATCCTGACAATAATCTCAACAGCACTCACAATTGAGCACCAAATTGAGCATCGACGGACCCCTAGCAAGCCAGAGGTAGGATCAGGTGCCCGGGAGGAGTAAACATATCCTGTTGGCTAGCCACACCCGCCATCGATCCCGCCCGTCCTGCTACGTTATTTGGTATATTTTGGACATGACATTTTGTTTGGCAAGAAGTACTACTTACGAGGATTAAAATATCCGAAACACGTGTCTAGTACAACAAAATCATTCCAAGGAATGCATGTGTCGCCTGCGAAACATAGCGACACTCAGGAATCACTTTTATAGAGTGTGACATCCAAGTGTGACAGACGGACAATGGACAAAGTGATCCCTAAGTGTCGCTATGCTTCGCAGGCGACACAAAAATTGGTACTAAAGAACATATATTTCAATATTTACAATTGACCGTCTTTAGCCATATTTCATTGTTTCGACTGATGTTCATTGACGTGTACATGTAGCAGTGACCCACATTTGTGCCTTTCAACAAAAATGGGTAAACAATTTCAATTAATAGTTTCACCCAAGAGACCACTACGTCAAACCGTAATGATTTTAGTCATACTGAGAATCACGTATGAATTTTCATTGCAAAATAGCTTCCAGAGCATTTTTTTATTTAAAGGTAGATCAACTGTGTCCCTGAAAATTAATTTATTTAACAAAATTTTTTAATGCAAAATCTTTCTTTTCATATGAAAGTTTACATTCTCAATTGTATAAATGCAAATTTTCAGGCGGATCCAACGCATTCATTCGCATTTATAGCCGTTAGAAAACGTCATTTTGAATTCGGGGTGCGCAGCTCTAATTCATTTCACTGGCGCCACCTACAATGTATTGCTTTGTGTTATGATAAATAATTATACACATTGCTTTGGTTCCTGTTTTATCCTGATTTTGTATGCTTTCGGTTTCACCGTGGGGTATCACGTGATACACAAATGATATGTTCCACGGGAATCCCCTTTGAATGAACCAAGTTAATACTGTCTAAATCTACTTTATATGAATTTATTTTAGGCCTATCATATGGTCATTATTATCAATTATATGATGATAATTTATTCTGGTCAAGAATAGACATGTATTCGGAGAACACTTAAACAGAAATTATTCAATGCTCGCCACATGTTATGATATAGTGCACGGACAGATACAAAATTTTCTGTTTAAGTTTTCTCCAAATATAAGTCAATTCTTGACCAGAATAAATTACCATCATATTATTTATAATAATGACCATATGATAGGCCTAAAATAAATTCATGTAAAGTAGATTTAGACAGTATCTACTTGGTTCAATCAAAGGGTATTCCCATGGAACATATCGTTTGTGTATCACGTGATACCCCACGGTGGGTTTCTGAATTATCGATCTTGTGCTGTATACAGGGATATGGTCCTTATCCATACATGTATTTGTCATTCAACAATATTATGGTCGTTACTGCATATTTCTACATAAAACTTTTTATGGCTCTATTTTTCCTCAATCTAGACACTTCTGAATAAATTTTACGTTTTCAATAAAATTTATTTTCAGGGACACTGTATCTTTACTTCTTTTTTACCTTAAAAAATATCGCACACAGAAATTGTTAATTCAAAATGAATAAATCACGATGATTTTTTTTTCAAAAGCAGGAAAATAAAATTTGATCTGTAGCGAAAGGAAAACTCGGAATACGTCGATTTTGAGATCCTGAATACGGACCGCAACTATTTGGTTTTTAAACACGGATTTCAGGTCACGTGGTACAAAAGTGGGACTGTTTACATTTCGCAGTATGGCAGGTTGTTGGGCCGCCTGTTTTGAATTGTAATTTTAAGAGTAAAAATATATGAGCTTCCCGGACAAGCTTGCTGCCTTTCGAAATGTTACGAAAGTATGGATTGACATTTTTACATAAGCATTTATTTTAAGTCTTAGATTGAGATAAAGTGACTCGAAGTGAGCAGTACTTGATTACGCTCGATTTTCCATGTTCAAATCCTAATATCGGCGATGATTTGTCATATAATGATCTTCTTATGTTGTAGATTTCTTTTATTCTGATATCTTTATTCATTTCTACTGTTGGTATCACACGATTTTCCACTATTTGTGAAATTCCCTAGATATAACATTACGCGCTATCGACAGGTGTCCCACCTTTTTTCAATGGCGCACGTAAAAGTCGAAAAATTCCGGTCCGTAACAGGATCTCAAAACTCACGTTTTGAATGTTTTTACATGAAATGGTCGATATGACGTCATAGAACACTAGGTTTCTGTGATGTCACAAAGTTCCTTATAACGACTTCAGACGGGTAACATAGGCTCATAACTAGGGCTAAACAACCGATGAGGCTCTTAGAAATCTATTTACAGTGTGACGATAGATAATGCAATGAAGTGAGTTGTTACTCGTTTTCAAAGTCATAGTCTAACGCTACTCAATCCGAGTGACATTGTACAAAATTTTGCATGACGATTCTATTAATGTTAAACGTCTTCAAATCCAATAGCATCATTAAAGACAAGATAAATTTTCAGCATGGACGTTTCGGGTACTTAACCCTCGTCAGTGATCCTCAATCTAAACGATGTAATATGGCCAAAATGTGTGAAAATTATTGGTCCATGCTGAAAATTATTGGTCCATGCTGTAAATTAACCAGATTTTAAATGATGCTATTGAATTTAAAGACATTTAACATTTGAACTACTTGGTGAGTGACACTGCTGGTGGACCAAGAGTCCCCGAGGGCACATGTAGCCAAGTTCGATCAACTTCGGTTGATCGTCTGTCTCTTCAACGCATTTGAAATTTTCTGTTAAAAAATTCTTGAAATTTCTAAAACGTGGGTCTTGTAGCATCATATCCTACCCATCCTGCTACATCTTTTGGTACATTTTTGGACAATCATATAATAATTTTCATACTTTTTGGCTATTTTACATTGTTTAGACTGAGGATCACTGACGAGGGTTAAGTACCCGAAACGTGCATGTCTGGCCCGTGCTGTAAATTTATCAGGTTTTAAATGATGCTATTGAATTTAAAGACGTTTAACATTTGAACTACTTGGTGAGTGTCACTGCTGGTGGACCAAGAGTCCCCGAGGGCACAAGTAGTCAAGTTCGATCAACTTCGGTTGATCGTCTGTCTCTTCAACGCATTTGAAATTTTCTGTTAAAAAATTCTTGAAATTTCTAAAACGTGGGTCCTGTAGCATCATATCTCACCCATTCTGCTACATCTTTTGGTACATTTTTGGACAATCATAATAATTTTCATACTTTTTGGCTATATTACATTGTTTAGACTGAGGATCACTGACGAGGGTTGAGTACCCGAAACGTGCATGTCTGGTCCATGCTGTAAATTTATCAGGTTTTAAATGATGCTATTGAATTTAAAGACGTTTAACATTTGAACTACTTGGTGAGTGTCACTGCTGGTGGACCAAGAGACCCCGAGGGCACATGTAGCAAAGTTCGATCAACTTCGGTTGATCGTCTGTCTCTTCAACGCATTTGAAATTTTCTGTTAAAAAATTCTTGAAATTTCTAAAACGTGGGTCCTGTAGCATCATATCCCACCCATTCTGCTACATCTTTTGGTACATTTTCGGACAATCATAAATGTAATGAAAAAATGTAACATAAAATATCTAATGCGTTGAATCGACAGACGATCAACCGAAGTCATACATTTGCCCTCGGGGACTCCTGGTCCACCAGCAGTGACGCTTACCAAGTAGTTCAAATGTTAAACGTCTTCAAATTCAATAGCATCTTTACGACCAGATAAATTTGCAGCATGGACAATCTCATCCGAGGAAAATTTCAGAGTTCTCAGTCTCAAGTGCGAGACAGGAAATGATTGGCTGCATCACATTATTGATTACAATGTTTATTCTCCTGACACCGTGGAATCACCATCGTCGGGTCAGGTCTTGAATTATCAAGTCTTGTTGTGAGTCGAAACTGTTGATAAAAAATGTCAAATATAAATGAAATGTTTTTCTCTTATTTCCGAATAGTTTTAAAATACGTTGTTATAACGTAAACACTAACAGAGTAACTACATTTAAATCTGCTGGACTATTTAGTATTTACTTGGTAATTGATATACGATTTAGATTCTAACATGTTCGAACCATACCCCGTGTAGTTAATTATCCAAATTAAAGTTCATGCAATTTCTAAAAAAGTAAAGGTAACGTTTCTTTTTATGTAATTATATATCTGAATAATCTTGCAATCTATTGGAACCATGCAAAGTATATGTACAAAGAATAATAGAATGTTCAGGGTTAAAAATAAATTTTAAAAAAATTAGGCGGTATGGATTGGGGCAAAACGGGGCTGTGGAGAGGAACTCCATTACATGGAAAAATGACGGAAAGTATAAACTTCTGGGGATAAAATATAACCTCCTTAATCATAATTAATATGCTGAAAATTTCGACGAAAAATTATTGTCCATTCAAAATTTGCTTTCATTGTGGTCCTTTAGAAACTTATCACTAATGGGAAAAGTTACGGTTATCAAACAAATGGCATTCCCTATTATAATTCAAATTCTAACAGTACTTCCAAATGCCGTGAAGTGCTTACGGAAGCCTTAGATAATTATACGAAAAGATGGTGTAAATCAGAAGGAGTCGAACCGCATGCTCTGAATGACTGGAAAAACCTCATTTTAGATATAACGGATATTCGAATAGATAACTTCCATAAAAACCCTCATCTTTTTCAAAATCCACGTTCCAAATCAGAAAGATATTTCAAATCCAAACTAAGTAATTTACAGGTACGATGTAAATTTATTTTGGTCTATTAAGAATTCAGGGGATGTGATTGAAAAAATGTAATCTGGAAATTTCCAAGCCAATACGATTTCTTCATACGACTTCTCTTATATGTACACCACACTTCCTCATGACAAAATTAATGATCGATTATCTAATCTCATTAAATGGTGTTTTGATCGAGAGCGAAAAACTTACATTTGTACATCAGAATCGAAGGGTTTCTTTTCCTCGACAGACTACAAATCATACAAATCATGGACATGTAGTGACCTGTGTAATGCCTTGTCCTTCCTCTTGGACAATATTTATGTTAGATTTGGTGAGGATCTATACAAGCAGGTTGTAGGAATTCCTATGCGTACTAACAGTGCGCCTCTTGTTGCAGATTTATTTTTATACACTTATGAAAAAGAATTTATCCAAACTCTTCAAAAGCAAAGAAAATTTGATGAGCTGAAATGTTTCAATAATACTTCTAGGTATCTGGATGATATTCTAACCATTGACAATCCTGCTTTTGAATTATATAAGAATGAAAATTATCCACAAGAATTAACCCTTAACAAGGCAAACCTTTCAAATACAGAAACACCCCTTTTGGACCTAAATATCAAAATTGTAAACGGAAAGATTCATACAAGTGTATATGACAAAAGGGATGATTTTGGATTCAACATAGTAAATTTCCCTTGGCTTGACGGTGATGTCCCAAGATTACCGTCATACGGCATTTACATATCATAGCTCATCCGGTACGCTAGAGCATGTACTGATATTTTGGATTTTCACAGTAGAAATTTACAAATTACCAAAAACTTTTAGGTCAAGGTTTCCGCTTTCATAAACTAGTTAAGACTTTCTGGAAATTTTACAAAAATTACAGTCAACTTCTTTTAAAATTCGGATCTATACATGCAAAAGAGTACATTACTATGGGTATTACACAACCTGTCTTTTATGGTGATATGATAAACAAAATAAAAAGGATCAAAGGTAGGCAGCATCAACCATCGAAAATGCGTCAGAATCATCAAACGCCTTTTATACCGTGGGTATGATCCTAATGTCACCAGACGGACACTAGGCTTGGTACTTGACCAATCTACAGTCTTGTACAAGCGCATCCTTGAGACTTGCACTCTGACTGACTGTGACGACGGGACTCCATGACGGGCCCTGTCCAAACCTCTTTAGAGAAGACAGGGCCCCGACCACCTGTCCTCTCTGAATGTCAGTCGGACTCCTCGGATGATTTCATACATGAGCTCGCTACAGCCGGCAGAGCACGGACTGTATTACGCATGCCCTCTTTTTATATCCATTTACATATTCATCTGTGTCTATGGGGCCTCTGCGTATCGCGGTCTTGTTTGTGTGATGTCATCTTACAGTGAGGAGGTTGTTTTACACCACAATTGTACGTTCTTCGAGACCTCTGGGTAATTGGAGAAGTGAGAGGGTTGTGCGCAAGTAATCCAGGATATCCACACCATTTGCTACTTGCGTGACAGATGGCCGTCCAAAGTCGGCACCGGTTACCCATTGGTCTCGTCGGTTTATGTGTAGTCTTTTGTGTTTGATGTTTACATGTCGTGTGTCTCTTTTCCGTCTCGTGCTGTACTCGTCTTTTGTGTTTTTGCATCGGGTGTTTTGGTGTTTTACTGTTGATGCTGCAACGGGGTTTTGTTGGAGATCTCCTCCCTTCTTTCCAAGTCCTTCAAATTCAATTGTAAAAAAGTTTAAATCTTTTTTATTTTTCTTTGGAATTGTAAAATAGATAAGGTCAAAAGAAATACCTGATTTCAAGACTACGCAAGTGGGGGCTTAAAGGTTCCTGATATTTTCTAATATTGTAAAGCTTTAAAAATAATATGGATAAGAAAAATCCTAGACATACACAATTTTTCAGATTGGAGAAGAATCATTGTTGACGACATGGAAGATTTCTCAGGAGATAAATTATATACACTAACAAATTTGGACTCAAAAGAATATTAAATAAATTCGATTTTGGAATGATGTTTTAATATCTGGTCCGATTTGACAGAAAACTCTCCAAAACCCCTGAAAATATTCTCTCTAACCTCTTTGGTATAATGAAAACAAAAATAGATAAGGCTCCTCTTTTCAGACAGTGGTATCTTTTACGTCAATGATATTATAGATAGTGTGGAAAATATAATGAATTTTGATTTAATAAAAAGTTCCTATAGTTTAGAAATTGATATCTTAACTTTAAACAGTTTGATAAGTTCAATACCAAGAGAATGGAAGAGAATTGTAAAAACATATGGGAAAAAAACTGAATAAAATACATTATGAATCTTTTAATTATCTAAAAAATACAGAAAAGCCAACTCCTTATTTTTACAAGAAAATTATAATAAAGTGTTGTCAAATCATTACAAGTCATGAAAAATTGGAAAAATACTTAATATTCAAATCTATCAACACAGATCAGTGGAAACACATTTATTCTTTGCCATTCCTTTTTTCAAAAGATACAAAATTACAAACACTTCAGTTTCGTATTATTCATCATGTTTACTTCTCAAACTCTAAATTGTTTAAAATAGTTTTGCTTGAACATGAATATTGTACCTTTTGCAACGGGCCTCGAGAAACACTGCTCCATCTTTTCTGGGACTGTGTGCATAGCCAAACTATATGGACATATTTGATAAATTCCCTTCAACAAAATTATAATATCAAACTAGAAAGGAACCCTTATTCATTTCTATTAAGAAATTTAGACTCAACATATCGATCTGGCTTAAATCTCATTATCATTCTTATAAAAAAATTTATCACCTTATGTAGAAAGACAAATAGAATACCCATGTGGAACTTATGTAAATCTTACTTATACAATTATATGAATGCCAAATATGGATAATGACCATATCCCTGTATATAGCACAAAATCGACAATGTAGATAAATATTCCCTGTACTTGTATCACCCATCTGCAGCAAATAAAATCCAGGAAAGATGGAGTAGTGTCTCAAAAATTTTACAATGAAATGTTATTATGAAATTGTAACAAAATATCATATTTAAGTCTATCACCTGTTTTTAAAATGTTGATGGAATATGTATACCAATGAAATGAAAATAAGAAATCTAAATAAAAAAAATTGATATGCCCTTCAGTTTGAAAAGCTTTCTATTCAAATGTCTGCGGAGTAATTAATTTTGATGTTCTGAAATAACGGAAGCAAAATTTTCAAATAATCTGAAGATCTGTTACAGCCACAACAACCTTAGAGTTGATACATGAACACGGGTTAAAGATCCATTTATAACGGCCACAGAGTTACTGTCATACATGTATTAGGGAAGACGAAGTATATTACTCTTCTGATGTTAGTCCAGTCATATTTTTATTTGAAATCGAACTAATTGCAAAAGAAATGTTTAAGTGTTATGCTGTACGTTGAGACACTTGGAACAACATATCAAAAGTCCTCTAAAATCCTCTTGATGGAAATATGATTTTTTGGCCTCACAAAAATACGATTTTTTGCGCAAATTAGAGAAATTATGATTTTTGGTGGTTAATTTCTCCATAAATCATGATTCATAGCATACCATTTTTCTTCATTGGAAAGACTGGCTATAATATTATCTGCTGAGGCCGAATGTAGGATAATTATGTCTATCATTGAACATTTTTATTGGTTTGTAATTGCCAAAAGTAGTGTCGAAATTTGATAAAATGAGTGTATCCCCCATTTTCAGAATCAGATTACATTGAAAAGAATTGAAACACCATCTCATTATCATAAATGGGTAAAAACATTTCTAGCATATATTAAAATGATTATGCATAAACCTTTGTTACACAATGATTCTTCTTTTAAAAAATCGCCCACAAAACCAGCTGGTTCCATCATTAGCTCATATATTCATCAAATTATAACAGAAAGAGAGAAAGTAAAGCTTACGTTCACCCTGATTGTTGAAGATTAATTCAATTTAAATAAGTTTGTTAATTATTTGGAGTCAAATGAACTAAATGAATGTGATTTTATACTGTTGACTGCTGACTTCGTCAAAATCTAGTATCAAAGTAGACAATTTTGATCTTTTTGGAGAACTGTTGAAAAAATGGCAAAGTCCAAGGCTTTTTAAGGTTAACATTCATAATATTTCAAAAATATGTTGACCGATATGCTATAAATTTTGCATGACAGTCATTGGTGAAAAAAGCTATCAGAAGCTAGAATTTCATATTTATGCCGGAATATTATATTTAAAAAATCAAACATTGTTTAATTTTACAATGGAGGCATGTGGAACTGACTTAAAATTGTCCATAATTTTTTTCTAGATTAGAAAATGTTAGAGGACTTTTTTTGAAGATCTTTCAGTTGGTATAAAGAACATACATGTATAAAAACTAAAATGACCATGCACAGTTTTTAAATAAAAAAGTCCTCCTCAATAATGTGTTTAAAAAGCCAGGACTTAATCAATTTTCTCACTTTAAGTCAAAATATCATTCTGACTCAATTTCATACTTAATTATTTCCTACATTACTTAAAATTTACTTTTTCTTTTATAATATTTATAAAGTGTATTGAGCATGATCATGAAATCAAATAAAAAATCTAAGCTTACCCATTTCATTTTAGAGAATTAACTGAATCAAACTGACAAAATATTCATTTTCATTAAATAATTTCATAAAAAGTATGGTCTCGACCGAATTCTGAGATAAATAAATCCGATATCATAGATATTATTTCACTTATTTTGATGAAGTATAAAAATATTTAGTACAAACGTTCAATTAACAGAAAATAAAGCTTTTTGTTGTTTAACTTGATTCCTAACAAAGACCACAAACACGTGCTCGAGGCGGTTTTGCTAACTGCAAATTGCCATTTTTACCATTTTCGTTTGGTCCGTTTTCTGTTTTTCTTACAACTACAAGCTTGAATTTTATTAAATGTCTTATATAGTTACTAAAGATGTCATAAAAACAATTTTATGCTAAACTGAATCTTTCTCTTGTTGTTCTGATCAACTAAATATGCCACATTTGGTCTTCTTGCATTTTGACTATAAATGAAGGGGGTCTAAATACTGCACTTTCCGTGAAGTATCGAGTGAGGACTTTTAATATGTATTTTGTACGTGTGTTTAGACATTGAATAAAGTCTTAAATATTCTTTTGCAATTACTTCGATTTCACCCCATTTTTGGCATAATATGACTGGATTATGTCGCTATTTTAAGTTCTTTTTCAAAATATCGTAGAGATTTGATCTTTTTCGAAGGTAAGTAATAATAAGATATGATAAACACTTTGTTTCAAATTATACTTAATACAAATTTTAAGGAATGGTTTGTTTGATTTTATTTCATTTCAAAACCTTCTTTCTAATATTTATCAATCTCACATTCACGGTGGGTAATCTGGTAACGCAGAACATTTTTTTCTTTATTTTTGTGCAAACAGATACTTAATAACAAGAGGGGGAATGTGATGTTGCGATGTAAAAATGCCTTAACTATGAAAGAGGGGAGGGGATCTCCAACAAGACCCTGTTGCAGCACTAACAGCAAAACACCCGATGGGAAAACACAAAGACGCGCAAAATATTAGACGTAAAACAAAGGAGGGGATCTCCAACAACACCAGGTTGCAGCACCCACAGTAAAACAGACATACGACATATAAACATCAAACACAAAAGACTACACATGAACCAACGAGACCAAGGGGAAGCCGGTGCCGACTTTGGACGGCAATTTGTCACACAAGTACAATGTAGCAAATGCTGTGGTTATCCTGGATTACGCGTACGTGCATACAACAAACTCTCACTTTTCCGATTACCCAGAGGTCTCGAAGAACGTAGTTTTGATGTAAATCATCCTCCTCACTGTCAGATGACCTCACATAAACAAGACCTCAAAACGCAAGAGCCCAAGCAACACCGATGAATATGTAAATGGATATATAAAGAGGGCGTACGTAAGCGTGCTCTGCCGACTGAAACGAGTTCATGTATATTATCACACGAGGAATCCGACTAACATTCAGAGAAGACAGGTGGTCGGGTCCTGTCTTCTCTAAAAAGCTTTGGACAGGACCCGTCATGGAGTCCCGTCGTCACAGTCAGTCAGAGTGCAAGTCTGAAGAATGCGCTGGTGCTAGACTGTAGAGTGGTCAAGTACCAAGCCTATTGTCCGTCTGGTGACATTAGGATCATATCCACGGTATAAGAGGCGTTTAATGATTTTGACGCATTTTTGATGGTTTTGCTGTCTATCTTTGTTCCTTCTAATTTTTCTAATAGATCAAAATTTCAAAAGAAGTTGACTGTAATTTTTGTAGAACTTCCAGAAAGTCTTAACTAGCTTATGAAAGCGGAAACCTTAACCTAAAAGTTTTCTAATAATTTGTAAATTTCTACCGTGAAAATCCAAAATATCAGTACATGCTCTAGCGTAGCGGATGAGCTGTGATACGTAAATGCCGTATGACGGTAGTCTGAGAACATCACCGTTAAGTTAGGGAAATTTACTATGTTGAATCCAAAATAATCTCTTGTCATATACACTTGTATGAATCTTTTCGTTTACAATTTTGATATTTAGGTCCAAAATGGTGTTTCTGTGTTCTTAAAGTTTGCTACTAAAATATAATGACTATTTCCCTCTTTTAAAGAAGGGAACATATCACCAAAAATAGCACCATAGGTAGACATCAAGTGACGCCATGTTGATGTTATTGACAAAAAATGATAAAAAATGCTCGAAGAAATGTCAAATGTAAGGAATATGAAGATTTGTAAACAAACATAATTCAAAAAGGAGAAATAGAGAGTGACATAGCCTTATATATATGTACACAGAGTTACCTACGGATAGAAAAATAATTAAACTGATGTTTAATGGCTATGGTTGTCTTGAAAACTTATGACGTTTTATGTTGTTATTACATGACAAATATGGATAATGATCATATCCCTATATACAGCACAAAATCGATAATTCCGAAAATCATAAACCGAAGGCATACAAAATCAGGATAAAAATGGAACCAAAGCAAACAAACAAAAACCTCCACCACATGAAAAGTAGCGAACTCCCGAAATGGGAGTGAGACCAGGTGCCCAGGAAGAGTCAGCATCTCCTGCTTACATGCAACACCCGTCGCTTCAATTCGGTAGAATGGTCAAATCCGGTTACTTCCATTTGGGAAGATGTAAAGTATAATCTTTGAGTGGACGGTACAAATGGTCTATGACAGATTATCATCCACCATTCTGGAAAACGGAACATCATAGTGTATGACGAGTTCCCAATATCAACCGTAGAATTTCTTCAGTGACGATTTTAGTCGGTCACAAACGTATCCCTGAATGAGAAGCTTATCTGAAAGACGCCAAGCTCTCAGAATAAAATCTGTATATTTGGTACTTGTTCTGGCATAGCGTATCAACTGAGATATGAACACGTCATAAGCAGGCGATGAAGGGATGTTGCTACTGAGAAAAGGAAGGTTTGTTATGCTAGAATTTAAGTCGTCCCGTTTGCTATAGAGTGAGGTGTTCATGTGACCATTAGTGTCGTAGGGAAACATTATCTTTTAGGTTTGGATGGTTCAACCCAAAATGTAATAACCTAAAATGTAATAAATCCAGTTTATTACATTTTAGTTTGTTATTTCATTTTAGGTTGCGACAAAGCTTTCTTCAATACGGAAACAAATTGATATCTTGCTACTGGTTCGCCTGAAAAGAAAAAGAACCTCGAAAAGCAGGTTTTAACCTTAGAGATGATTTAAAAAGTGCTACAGTGAAAAATAGTTGAGGGGGGTTGAATAGGGCAACCCTTACCAGATTGGTCCGTTTCAGAAAACGGTATGAAAATTTGGATAGAGTTTATTCCAGGCAAATGTTTTCAGTTTGAAGTGCATGACCCATAGTTGTGTTTGAGCATAGTTGCATTAACTCCCCAAATTCTAAAAAATCCGAAAAATGCCACACTGAACAATGAAGAAAACCAATTTGATACATAAGTAGAAAAACATAAGGTTGGTAATGCTAGAATTATTCTATAGTCTTTTCGTTAATTGATACGCGATAGGACAGTCAGCATTTTAGTAACAATTAAGTTATTGGTCGAGTCATTTTGATTTTTCATTTTACAGCAAAATGGTATTGCAGATATACTTAGTTTGATGGAACTTGGTGAATATGACTTGGTACATAATTTATATCCATTATACAGAAAATCATTTAAATCAATGAGATGCGATGTCACTCGAGTTTGGTCCTTTCAGAGAATGGCTATTAGTAGCCTCTTTTATTTTGAATTCCATAACGACTGAAATCACGAACCATCTGTATGAGACACAGAAAGGCGTCAGAATTATTTAATTTCCATATTTTGGCAATTGTAAGATGGTAACTGTGGCAACAAAGTCACTCGGCAACAATATTTAGATGTCTTTTTAATTGCTTGCTTAAGTCCTACCCATATACATGCATGACATTTCATGAAGATTGGAGAACCCGCATGTCCAAATTGTCATGCTTACAGAGTTTTTCTGGAAATTAAAAACAATTATTTCAATCTGTTTTAAAACCTATACCTGTAAAATAGATGAATACTTTAGGCATATTGATGCAGTACCTGCCTTTTACGATTACCGAATAAAGCATTATAGAAGGTAGACAGAAATGTCATCGAAAAATGTGTCAAAATCATCAATCGCTTTATTAAATCTGGGTATCATCGTGGTGTCACAGGAAGGACACTCTGTATAGGACTTGACCAAATTACTGTCCTATTTCACCATAGTCTTATGAATTTCATTCACTATTAGAATAGGACTCCTGTGAAGGAATTTGCTCAAACAAACCACCTTCTTTTTTTTAAATTGCCCGGAGAACTCGGGTAATTACATGCATAAGCTCTCTTTCATTTTGTAACTAAGGCCCCTGTGTTCTACTGTCTTTTGTGTCGTCATCGTACAGTGAGGGAGATATTACGTACTGAAGTTGCACGTTATTCGAGACCACTGGGTAACGTGACAATTTTTTTTCTTTACATAAGGGATATTAGACAACAATGTTATTCTCTTATTTATGACTTGTTGAGACATTTAAACTAACTAATCTTTTCACATAGGAATTGGTATTTGTTTAGACGATACCAAAAATCAATCATACCGCTACATTTAAACCAACTGAGATATTTATTTAGATTCTTACATACATGTATATGAACCTAATTACATTTATTTTTAAAGACAAGAAAGGTAATGTTTCTTTAAGTGCCAGAATAATCTTTCGATCTATTGGAACCATACCAAGTATACGTACAAAGAATAATAGATGTGCCCTTCAGTTTGAAAAGCTTTCTATTCGAATGACTGTGGAGTAATTAATTTTAATGTCTGAAATTACGGAAGCAAAATTTCCAAATAATCTGAAGATCTGTTACAACCACAACAACCTTAAAGTTGATACATGAACACGCATTAAAGATCAATTTATAACGGCCAAAGAGTTACTGTCATACATGAAGTATATTACTCTTCTGGTGTCCCTATTTTAATGGGGTTTTTTTTCAAAATATTGTCGTAGAGATTTGATCGTTTTCGAAGGTAAGTAAATACGAAATGATACACACTTTGTTTCAAATTTTACTTAATATGAAATTTTAACAATTTTTTTAACGAATAATTTGTTTAATTTCATTTCATTTCAAACCATTTTTTCTAATATTTATCAATCTTACATCAACGTTGGGTAACCTCGTAACGCAGAACATTTTTTTTTCTATATTTTTGTGCAAACATATCATTTTTAAGGAGAAGGGAATGTGATGCTGCGGTGTAAAATGCCTTAACTATGAAAGAAGGGGGGATCTCCAACCAGACCCTGTTACAGCACCAACAGCAGAACACCTGATTCGAAAACACAAAGACGCGCAAAATAAGAGACGTAAAAGAGACATACGCCATATAAACATCAAACACAAAAGACTACACAAAAACAAATGAGACCAAGGGGCAGCCGGTGCCGACTTTTGGACGGCCATTTGTCACACACGTAGCAAATACTGTGGTTATCCTGGGTTATACGTGCACACAACCAACTCTCACTTTTCCGATTACCCAGAGGTCACGAAGAACGTACAGCTTTTGGTGTAAAACCATCTTCATAAATCGCGGGTCCGATACGTCCGTCGTCCTACTCTCCCCCTTGATATATTTAGCACTTATTCCTGGTAATTGGCTTACTACCATCTAGCGGATCGACAGAGTTATTTCTCTTGTTTGTCATTGGGAAAGAACCAATCAGAATGGCTGTTACTTATGCGCTTGACTCGCAACAATGGCGGCCTCCATGAGAAACTTCGACGAAATATGTCAGAAATACAATATCGCGGAATTAAGTAAGAATCAGGAAGATGCAATTCAAGCCGTTTGTGAGAAAAGAGATGTTTATGTAGGGACTAGAACAGGAAGTGGTAAATCGTTGATTTACGAGAGTATGCCTGTGGTTCTCCCTGGCTGTGCTGTTGTCATTATCGCCCCCTTAGTGGCAATAATGAAAGAGCAAACTGAAAGACTGAACAAATTCGGATTTAAAGCCACGTACATAGGAAGGGATGGGTGCGAGGAGGAGGATATCCTAAATGGGCGTTTCGATTTTATATTTGGTAGTCCTGAAGCAGTTGTTGGAGAGAAGAAATGGACTAATATATTATCAGATTATGGCCAAAGACTGAAATTAATTGTTGTTGATGAGGCACATACTGTCGTACAATGGTAAGGATCTCTCTTTAAATAGCAGTTACTTAATACTGAATCCAATTCGAATGGAAAATGCTATTGCAGTTGTCTATTGGGTAAATATTTAAAAAATATCCTGGTTAAAAACAAGTTCAGAAAAATGATGTTGTTGATAATTTAAACCCAGGTGGATCACAACCAAATGTCTGTGTGGGTGGGGAGGGGGTGATGGTTTTGTGCTCTGCATCCTTATAAATATGCTTTTGAATAAAGAAGGTCAAGCTTATTAAACACAAACATTAAACATTGCTTTAGAAATAATTGATTTATATCAAAATGTAGAGTAAGACAATTACATGTATGTCACTTATTGTATTACCATGTATCTTTGCAGGGGTATGGAAAGTAAGACAGATGAAGCATTTAGAGAGATGTTCAGTCATGTTGGGGAGCTGAGATCTGTCCGACCAGATATACCGTTTTTGGCACTGACAGCTACTTCGGCACCAACAAAAAGACGTAAAATAATGAAAAGTTTGTGCTTCAAAGCAAATGCAAAAGTGATCTGTGAATCTCCAGACAGAAGTAATATTAAAATATCTGCTCTCTGTATCCCGAATAATGACAATCTTGAAGAAACATTCCACTGGTTAATCAATGATTTAAAAGAACATCAATCACATTTTCCAAGGCATGTTGTGTTTTGCGAAAGAATATCCACAGTGGCAAATATTTATTCAGTATTTAGGGAGAACTTTGGAGATTCCTCTATGTACGAAATGTTCCACAGTAAAACCCCTGAAGATGTGAAAGAGAAAATACGAAATGATATGTCTACTGCTGGAAATATACGAGTTTTGATATGCACCAATTCTGCTGGGATGGGGGTAAATTTCCATGGTCTCCATAACATTGTGCACTATTGTATACCTCGAGAAATGGATACTCTAGTGCAGCAAATGGGACGAGCCGGTAGAGATGGTTCTTTTTCACATGAACTCATTTTGTACAAAGATCATAAAGGTCATATGAAACTAGTAGATCGTGAACTTTTGCTAATGGTTAAAGATTCAAAGTGTAGACGTAATGTGCTATGTACTGCATATGTTACCGAAAAAACAAGTGTGACTCCTTCACACAATTGTTGTGATTTATGTGAAAAAAAATGTCAGTGTGGAAGGAGTGATTGCCCAGGTACTCATAGAGCATTTCAAGATGTAACAATAGATTCAGATGATGACACTGCACTGCAAAGAACTGTAACAGACGAAGACCTTGAAATACTTAATGATGTATTCCAAAAAGATTGGATTTATTCTGATGCAAATGATTCTAGTTCAGACACAGATTCAGATTATGACATCCCTTGACTATGTTGACTGTATTTCTTCCACTATGTGATGAAAGTGTTACTAAATATGTTACATGTTATCATGATATTAAATGAATTATGCTCCATAGATCAATTGTGTCTTACTTCATTCTAGATTATGTACCATTTCACAAATCTTCTATCCTTCAAATTTGTGTATTTGACAAATAAAATAATATAAATTATATATATATATATAAATTATATAAATATATAAATTTTATATATATCATATAAATTTACTGTGACCTACTGTTTAATGAGTTATTTGGTGATGTCACCAAGGTAAAATTTAGAAAAAAGAATATTTGAACAAAAGTTTGTGAAATGGTACATATACAATTGAAATGCAAGGATCTTTTCTAGAGATATGTTTTTGGCATGTTTGGTAGGAATTAATGAAGAAAAATGAAATTTTAATGTCAAGTATCATAGCTTTGCCTCCCAAAGGTGTCAAAACATCCTACAGATCCATGCATTGACATATTGGTCTATACAGTAGCTTCAAGCTCATATACCTCATACTCATTTACTAAGAGACCAGAAAATGTTCACTACCATGTCATGAGCAAGTGCCATGAACATATATGGAAAACATGCATCCAGATTTAGTGCACTAATGAGCATGTTGCGGATATTAATACAAAGTGTAGATGGTCAATATACAGACTTTACAATTCATATAACCAGAGGAAAGAGTTTGATCTCCTTCATTATGGCTTCATACATACATGAATATGTACCTTGAATGTCACATAGTAGTCATACATGAACTCATATGACATTTAAACATCAAAAGGATACTATAATACCTTTGACCTAAATTTGACCTTGATCATAATTACATGTATATATGACCTTACTTTTAGTTTCCACTTACAGTCACTAATGCATGCACATTTATCATGCAAATCAGCAAAATGAAACATACACGCTATTGTTAAACAGGACTTCTTTAATGCCAGATTATGAAGAACATAATGTTCAATGTTATTTTTTTCATGAAAGTATAAATACTCCAGTGAGATCATATTTCATACACATGGTATCATTAATAAACATGTAAAATGGGGTATAATTCGTTAAGGGCAGTTCTAGTCAGTGACAAGTTCTAGGGACCCAATTCAGATAAGTTCATATGACAGTCTCTGTTTCTGGTCTGAAATCCATTTATGTAAATCATTCACTTTGACACGTCTGAATAAATCCTGGAAATTTGAGAAATGTGCATAATTTCTGTCAGAATGATGACTAAAGACATCTGCCTTTCGTAATTCAGCAATCATCAACTCAATATCACATGTCTTTGCAACTTTTGGTCTATGTCTACTCTTTGGTTTCATCTGAAGTTTCCTCATCAAGTTTTGTTTAATTTCATCTTGAATTTGCAATGACAATGCAGATTTTTTGGCTGAATCAAAGGTCACATTAGCCCCTTGTAACTTAACTTTCTCCTTTAGTCGATGAACCATAATTTCGACTAAATTATCGTTTGGAATGTTCCGACCAATGCCTCCACAAATGTTTGTCGTACAGTTCCATTTGTACTCAAATTTCTCCCTTGGAGACAATAAACAGAGGCCAAAAGTCAAGAATCTAAACAACCAAAGTTGATACTTGGTATGATGACCTACACCAGACAGCAGCATCTGAAATTTGGCATTCATCATAATTCTGTCACCATCCCCCATCTTATAAGCATCATTTGTGTCTCTTAACAGTAATGCACATTTCATTAAGGAAGAATGGTAAATTGCAACCCTGTCTGTCTGTTCACTTCTTTGAAGATTGGTGACAACTTGCCAGCCATGTTTTTGAACAAGATGCCTTTTTAAGAACCCCTCAATTTTATACTGTTTTGTACATGCACTACAAGTGTAGATTCCAGTGCTCGGATCAAACATATTTTTCAGATGCAACGTCTCTAAATCTAATTCCTGGACTTGTTGTTCAATATCCTGCAAGTCTGAAAAGTAGAGATAAAAATCCTTTATCTTTTTTTTCAAACATCTATGAATGGATCTACATCTATTAATTCATCAGAAATCAATAACATACATACAATAAGCATTTTAAACTGCATTATTTTCCAGAACTTACAATATTATTTTCCAGAACTTCCAGAAATTTCAATTTTTTCTTAAATGTAGTACATGTATATAGCAAAAATAGATCAGTTGTAGTTGAACAGATTACAACATCAAATTGATATTAAAGATATATGCATTATAAAGAAAGAAGATATATTTCAGAGCCCATGGGAGCACATTAGCTTGTACTTTGTATGTGCCGGAATAATTACATGTACATGGTCTCAACACGGCATTAGATTTGTCCATTGTTATCATGACCATTGATCTTTTAAAAAACCCATAGTGCACTTTACATAAAAAAAAGCTTATCAAATGTTTGATGATACATGTACATTATTGATAAATTTTGAAAAAGAAGATATCACTACCTTGACTGATATTTATGTATTTATCAAGAATGTCCCTGGCTATGTCCTTGATGTACTTAAGTTTATCACTGTCAGGAATGGCTTCAAACAACTCTTGTCTTGAAGTGGGCTGTGAATCTAAACTTTCCAAACCAAGCAGGTGTAAACATGCCCCTGTAACCATTGCATCCAAGTAATCTTCGATGAAGGCAAAATGGGATCTAAGTTTTAAATAAGTATGACTTAATTGTCTTCGTACTACTATTCTAATCTCTGGAATTAATATGTCAAAAATAGAATTGTTCAAAAATATGCATATTGCCTCTTGATGTATGACCACAAATATGTGACCTTGACCTTAACCTGCTAGTCTGGTTCATGTTGCAAATTTTTCTGTTCTTAAATGACACTATGAATTTGAAGACGTAACACTTGACTTTTGTTAGATGTAGTCTTCTGATGCTTAACCAGCAAAATCTATAGCATCAATGTACATAATTCAACTTATATAACTATTTAATAGATTTTTTTACATAGAACATAGAGTAAAATCTAAACAGAATACCTGTAGCTTTTTATCACATCATCACTCCCATGCACATCTAATCTTCTAGTAACATTTCTAAGCTGAGAAAGAGTTCCCACATCTCCAGCTGATTGCTCTTTGTAGAATTTTTGATATACCAACTGCAATGAAATAAGTATTCATTTATAAAAATGTTACATTACTTTCACTTTTTTCCAAAATAATTTGCAATAGCAAAGATGATTTTTGAATGTGTAAGTACATGAAGTACATGTACAGTGATTGGGAAGGACAGGGTCCATGACCAAAATCCAATACATTTGAAACATGGCTCATTGAATCCTGTATACTTTCTTAAGTTATGGCCCATCAACATAGATACACATATTAATTAACATGAAATTAATATTCCATTTATAAGACTTCATTCCAAATTACTGGATGTAATGGCATTGAATCTGTTTTAAGTATTTCATGCAGGAAAAAGCTTGATCTTCTGCCAATAATGATACATGCATGACTGTTTTATTAAGCATTAATATAAAAAAGCAGCTTCTACAGATTAATATAAGAATTCTAAAAGCAAACAAACATGTAAACTTTTAAATGAATATAATTTAAATGCATGCAATTGTCAATTTCAAACTGAATATGGAAACATTGAATTGATAGCATCTTTACCCCTTTTCCCATTTTAATATACATCTAGTATGAGACACTTTTGTTCAAGATTTCCATATCTCAGGAAACAGCTGGTGTTAGTACATTTTACATTCATTAACATGTGTAATTAAAGTAAAGTTCCATCCATTATCTAGCATTAATCAAGACTAATGGCATTTTAAAATTTGAGGATAGATTTTTACAGTTTTTATGCCCCCGAATCAAAGATTCGGGGGCATATAGTTTTTGGCCTGTCCGTCTGTTTGTCTGTATGTCTGTTTATCTGTTTGTCAGTCTGTTTGTCCGAAAAACTTTAACATTGGACATAACTTTTGAATGGTAAGTAGTAGGGCTTTCATATTTCACATGTGTATTCCTTGTGACAAGACCTTTCCATTGATACCAAAATTTTTGACCTCGTGACCTTGACCTTGACCTTTGACCTACTTTTCAAAAACTTTAACATTGGGCATAACTTTTGAATGGGAAGTGATAGGGCTTTCATATTTCACATGTGTATTCCTTGTGACAAGACCTTTCCATTTATACTAAAATTTTTGACCTCATGACCTTGACCTTGACCTTTGACCTTTTCAAAAACTTTAACATTGGGCATAACTTTTGAATGGGAAGTGATAGGGCTTTCATATTTCACATGTGTATTCCTTGTGACAAGACCTTTCCATTGATACCAAAATTTTTGACCTCGTGACCTTGACCTTTGACCTTTTAACATAGTGACCTCACATACATGTACTTGACAGAAAATAGTGTTCATACTAAGAAAGATGCCACCGGGGGCATTCGTGTTTCACAAACACAGGCTTTTTTTTTTATTCAATACACATTTCCTTATTATTTGACCTTAAGTTTGACCATATAACCTTGACCTTTTTAAATCAGTAAAACTGTAATGTTTACTTTAAATTTTGAACTATTTATAGTTCTTTTGTTTTTTTCATTCATTTTATATGTATTATGTAAATAACTTTGCAGGTATAATTCTGTTTCTAGTAAATGCACACACATCACGAACCAAAAATTACACATGCTTTGAACTTGAAACTTGAAACTGGTAACAGAGGTAAGCAGTAATGGTTACCAGACATAAGTTCATCATACGATGTAGTCCCTCAGGCCTGTGAATAACTCCAGTCAGCCTATCAGAATCTGAAGAGCCATTTAACATAGCCAACTGGGCAGAATAAGCCCTTTCATTTGTTAACACATCACCACCAAAGACCTTTTTTTTAATAACCTTTCGACTTTCATCCATGGTCATTGGGATATACTCTTTGTGGATATGTTCTAGTATAGAAATCATATCCTCAGACTTGTTTTCATTTTTGTCTAACAAGTCCAAAACAGCAAAATCAGACTTCTTTGACATTTGCTCAAGATATGGATGAGTGATGTGTCTTGGTAAGTATGGTTCATACTTTTTGAGACATCCAACATGCTTGACTAGAATTTTCATGATATGGAAAACAAAATTTTCTTCCAGTAGATGACATTCATCAAGGTTTGGAATAAATATTCCATTGTTGACATCATTTATTGAAGTAGTTGGTTGATCTTGACTAAGATTTCTATCCAATATACGTTTATCAAGTCCAATAAGCAAAAACCAATGCCAGCTCTTTCTTTGCCTTTCTTTCGTCATCATTGAGGGACTTTTCAAAATATCAAAATTGTCACCCACAATATCAGCAGATTTCAAATCTATAGCTAGTATACCTTGATCAGTTTGGCTCTTTTCTATGGATTCTTTCTCGTCAAGAATAAGAGATTTTACATGGAAGTTCTGTCGTTCAACAAGTTCTGATCTTTTCTTGGATGTTGACTGTGAGGATGCACATAAACCAAGCTTATGAAGAATGGAAATGGTCTGAAAATATAAGCTACATTGTACACTAAGTTGCCTTGAAATTTACTAAAAGTAATTAATTTTAGTTAAAGTGAAAAGACAGTAAATGTAAACAGCAGTAGATGTATACCATACTATAGATAGTACTCAATTTTTCATATGCATAGAATTTCTAGACAACACCATACACCACATTTACTTTAGATTGCTAGCAAGTATAATCCTTATTAATATAAATGAACTATTTTCCCAAGAGTCACATCAGTAAGAAGAAACTCATTAGTAGCTTGAAGCAATAATTGCCGTTCACACTTGTTGTCTCACTAATGTATATCAAAATAATCTATAGAATTATTTGGTGAAACTTTTAACTTTTTAGCAACATCTTACATTAAAACACTTTACCAAGTAGAACTAGATAGTAAAATTCCTTCTGTTATTCTTATATAAACTATGAAATAAAAAGGAATAGACTTATTTACAATTGACAGTATGCATGGATTGTATAGTTTTATATTTCTGTATAATTCATCCTGCAAATTGAACAATTTAGGAATATGCATTAGGGTATACATACTTCATCTGATGTTCCTCCATGGTCTAAAATCTGGGAAACAATGTGATGGAAAGATGACATGTGCATGTTTCTTTTCTTCAAAATTATTGCGGCTGTCATTGCCATCCCAACAGGAGAGTCCTTCAAAGTCATGGATAGGCATTTATATAATATGGGTGCATGCAACTGAACCTCAAAAAGCAAAGTCTTAAACCTGAAAACAGCTATCTTGTCACTGCTCACTCCCCTTAGAACACATCTAGATTTTGGTGAGATCAAAGTTTCCAATTCCTTGTTGATTTCCTTAAAGACACATTTTGAAATCTCGTCTTTCAGTTTGGAATTAATCACCATCTTTGCAATGTTCTGTTTAGACATTCCTTTTGACAAGGCTTTCACAAGCTTTACAGTATCAGCATCCTTAACTATTCTTGAGTTTGTTTTCCCTTTGGTCTGGTACAGTACCTATTTAGAGACAGCACGAGGTATATAAGAGATATATAGTACTTGAATTAATTATTTCATGTCAGTGTCAAAATTTTGAGGAAAATTTGGATGACCTTAATGCGCTGTTCACATTAAAATGTGCATTAATCTAATTAGCTTTAGATTTGTTCCATTAGATTTGATGTTCATTATTTTAATTCGAATTAAATGGCAAAATGCGCATTAAACTCTTCATCATGTTCATGTGAACAGGGCATGATAAATGGTATTGATACTTCATACTTGTATGTGTTTACAGCCAACAAAAACATTCTTGCATTTGTTTTCTTTCTCTCTTAGATTTTCTTTTTTCTTACCTTTAACTTACTAGGTGAAAATAAGTTTACATTAATACGCCTCTTTGGTTTGACAAATTCCTCATGGCTAACTGTTTTTATAACATCCCCTCCTCCAGGCCTTGGAGCTATAGGTCTGTAGTTGTTAGACTTCGCAATAGGTGGGGTGCTGCTGTCTGTCTGATGTGTTGTGAGAGTTCGTATTTGTATCCTTTGTGGGGAACACTGAATAAATTGTTTTCCAGAATCAATGTGCTTCTGTGATTTGACTTCTTCCTCACGGTCCAGTGCTTTCACAGTATCCTCGTTTCCACTGGCTACAGGTTTAGGAGCTATTGGTCTAAAACTAACACTTGGCTTGGCAGTACAGCTATCTCCTGCCTTTTTTGGTGTAGGGGTTCTGATTCCAACATTAGGTCTTATTTTAAGTTTCCTTGGGGTGGGGGAATGTTTTATCATTCGTTTATTAGAATCAAACTTCTTTCTTGGTGTTACACATGATCTTGGTTTCTGATCTTCATTCGCTGGTATTGATGTCATATATTTCGTGCGAAGGAGCAATACTAAATCTTGTTTCTCTTTTTGCAACATTCCCATCTTGTTTACAAGATCGTAATCGATTTTGCTCAATTTGTTCAACTTCGAAAAACAAAATCCACACACATAAGAACTTAATCCATCGTTAGAGTGTGGTTGTATATCAAGAACTTGAGTAAGTTGTGAAAAAACACCAAAAGATTCAGAAAAAATAGATCGTCTGTACTTCTTTGGCAGATTTTCGTGACATATTCTACAAGTATTGCCTCCGTCACTGGAGGCCGCCATTGTTGTTTCTATGTAAACGCACCGCCAGTAAGACGCGATTTGATTGGGTTAGCCGCTCTGACTGCGTCCAATGAAATGACATTTTTTATATTCTTACTCGGGATGCTAAATATATCAAGGGGGAGAGTAGGACGACGGACGTATCGGACCCGCGATTTATGAAGATGGTGTAAAACAACCTCCTCACTGTCAGATGACCTTACACAAACAAGACCGGAAAATGCAGGGGCCCAAGCAACATAGGTGAACATGTAAATGGATATAAAATGGGTGTACGTAAGTGTGCTCTACCGGCTGTAGCGAGTTGATGAACATTATCACAGGAGGGGTCCGACTGACATTCAGATAGGACAGGTGGTCGGGGCCCTGTCTTCTCTAAAGAGCTTTGGAAAGGACCCGTCATGGAGTCCCGTTGTCAGTCAGTCAGAGTGCAAGTCTGAAGAATGCGCTGGTACAAGACTGTAGATTAGACAAGTACTAAGCCTATTGTCCGTCTGGTGACATTAGGATCATATCCACGGAATAAAAGGCATTTGATGATTCTGACGCATCTTCGATTGTGTTGCTGTCTATCTTTTAGTGTGGGATGTATCACTGGTTTAGGTGCATCCCCCCTTGATCCTCGAAACCGGCCTTACTTTGTAGCATTTTTTGCGCTCTTTCAGATACAAAATTGTCTCATGAAAATTTCCATTGCAAAAGTGGCATGTTTTGGGAAAAACATGTTTTTTTAGTCAAAAATCACTGAAAATAGGGGAAAAAATTATAACTTTTATATAGTTTTTAAAAATTGAAGTGTGAATATATAGTATTTTGCAAGTTCCAATTCCTATTTTTACTGTGTGTTTTGGGTTAAAAAAGTCGAATTTTTGCCAAAATTCACAGCAATTTGAGGATATTTTAATTTATTCCTGCTTCTCAGCTCCTCAATATTGCATATAATTGTTCAATAATGATTTACAACAAAGGAGGGGATCTCTAACAACACCAGGTTGTAGCACCCACAGCAAAACCCCAAAACACTCAATGCAAAAACACAAAGCAGACAAGCACGGAAAGAGACGTATAAGGGAAAAGGAACGTCAACGCACAACACAGAGGACTAAGCATAAACCAACGAGACCAATGGGCAACCGGTGCCGACTTAGGACGGTCATCTGACACGGAAATAGCAGAAGGTGTGGTTATCCTGGATTACTTGCGCACAACCCTCCCACTTTTCCGATTACCCAGAGGTCTCGAAGAACGTACAATTGTGGTGTAAAACAACCTCCTCACTGTCAGATGACCACACACAAACAAGACCGCAAAACGCAGGGGCCCAAGCAACGCAGATGAATATGTAATTGGATATAAAAAGAGGGCGTACGTCATACAATCAGTGCTCTGCCACCGCGAGCTCATGTTATCACCCGAGGAGTCCGACTGACATTCAGAGAGGACAGGTGGGCGGGGCCCTGTCTTCTCTAAAGAGGTTTGGACAGGGCCCGGCATGGAGTCCCATCGTCACAGTCAATCAGAGTGCAAGTTTTAAGAATGCGCTTGTACAAGACTGTAGATTGGTCAAGTACCAAGCCTAGTGTCCGTCCGGTGACATTTAGGATCACATCCACGGTATAAAAGGCGTTTGATCATTCTGACGCATTTTCGATAGTGTTGTTGTCTATCTTTGATCCTTCTTGTTGTCACCATAAAATGCAGGTTGTGAAATACCCAAAGTAATATACTATGTTGCATGTATTGGTCCGAATTTCAGAAGAAGTTGACAATAATTTTTATAAAATTTCCAGAAAGTCTTTACTAGTTTGTGAAAGCGAAAACCTTGTCCTAAAAGTGTCTTGGAAATTTGAAAATTTCTACGATGAATTTCCAAAACATCAGTACATGCGTTAGCGGGCAGACTTTTAAAATTGAGATTGAAAACGACATCGATTGATCGTACCAAGATGTCATTTATGTTATAACATGAAACGCTAGGGGATGTGGCGCCCAATATGTTGGAGAAACAGGTCAGGCCTTAAAATCTCGTTTTAGAAGTCATTCGTATCAGATAAGAAACTCACATCACAAAAAACAAAGAAATTTCCTTTATAATCACTTCGTTAAATACAATCATTCCATTTCGGATATAACTATTACACCGGTTCAGTCTTTTTCTAAACTTAAAAATCTTAGTAAAACGGAAATTAAAAAACGCCGACTACAAGCTGAACTTGCCTGGATCACAAAACTCCAAACTGCGTACCCCCTTGGTCTAAACGATCAAATTTATGGACAAGGAAATATTTCCTCGACGTCAACTAATATTAATGTATTTTCAATCCGCCCAAACACTAAACGGAAGCATAGGTCTCACGGAAGACGAAGAAACCGAAAACTCAGAATAAGATCTAGATTACACCGTACCCTCAACGATCTTCTGATCATTGCTCGCAACGGCGGCAGACATGAACTGCTTCATGCTCTCTCATCAATTCCAGCAGTTCAATTGAAATCTATCTTGGATGAAGCACTGGTTGCATTCTTAAGAAATACTGATTGATTCAGACTTAATATCATTGTTGCATTCGCACAGAATAAACTTTATCCAGTTGTTAAAAACATCCCACCTAAAAAACGATTCTTAAAAATTTCATTTATTAACAAAGGATTCGATCTTCTTAACATCTCTAATATTTTTCGGGATCATCGTGTACAAAGTGCTATTCCTCAATATTTTGAAAATTTAGAACCTCCTCTTATTTGTTACAAATATAAGAGACCTATTCGAAATTTCGTTTTTAACTACAACAAAGTTACATCAGATCCTAAAATACTTGAATCATGTCCTGCTTCTTGAGAATGTGCAACATCTGAATATCTATATAAACCAGCTGGTCATATTATTACAGGTGACTTTTCAATTATCCAAGACAGGCAGCTCCGTGGTCTTCTCAAAAAAGGACCTAAGTATAGAATCCCATCCAAGATAGATTTTATTAAATGTCGCGAAGTACTAAAGGAAGCCTTAGATAACTATACCAAACGATGGTGTAAATCGGAAGGAGTCGAATTGCATTCTCTGAATGACTGGAAAAACCTCATTTTGGACATTACTGACATTCGAATAGACAACTTCCACAAAAATCCTCATCTTTTTGAAAATCCAAGTTCTAGATCTGAAAGATATTTTAAATCCAAATTACGTAATTTACATGAAAAATTTGTCTTCGCTCCTGCAGATAAAGCAGCCAACAACACCATAATCATATGAAAACTTTACTATATATCAACTTTAGTTTCGGAACTTTCGTCTACAAATACTTATATCAAAAGCAATGAAAGTGTCCCTAACATTTTGAGCAAACATAGCAGTGAAATTTCTTCATTCAACATCCCTATTTCTAAATTGGATCTTCCTACAATATACTGCATACCAAAACTGCACAAATCTCCTTACAAATTTAGATACATTGCTAATTCTAGCAACTGCTCAACTACAAGTTTGTCTAGACATCTGACGTCAGCCCTCACGGCGGTAAAGGAACACGTTGCAAAATATTGTGAAACTGTTCTTAACAGGAATGATGTAAATTTATTTTGGTCTATAAAAAATTCCGGGGATGTGATTGACAAGATAAAATCTAGAAATTTTCAAGCCAATACGATTGCTTCATACGATTTTTCAAATATGTACACCACGCTTCCTCACGACAAGATCAATGATCAATTGTCCAAACTCATTAAATGGTGCTATAATCGAGAGGGGAAAATTTATATTTGTACATCTGAATCAAAGGGTTTCTTTTCCGCTACAGAATACAAATCATACAAATCATGGACATGTAGCGACCTGTGTAGTGCCTTGTCCTTCCTCTTGGACAACATTTATGTAAGATTTGGTGAGAATCTCTACAAGCAGGTTGTAGGGATTCCTATGGGTACAAATTGTGCGCCTCTTGTTGCAGATTTATTTTTATACACATATGAAAAGGAATTTATTCAAAATCTTCAAAAGCAAAGAAAACATGATGATGTAAAATGCTTCACTGGTACTTCTAGGTACCTGGATGATATTCTTACTATCGATAATCCTGTTTTTGAAAAGTATAAAGATGTTATTTATCCACAAGAATTGACTCTAAACAAGGCAAACTTTACAGACACTGAAACACCATTTTTGGACCTAAATATCAAAATTGTCAATGGAGAAATTCATACAAGTGTATATGACAAACGAGATGATTTTGGATTCAACATAGTAAATTTTCCCTGGCTTGACGGTGATGTCCCTAGATTACCGTCATACGGTATCTACATTTCACAGCTCATCCGGTATGCTAGAGCATGTACTGATGTTTTGGATTTTCATAATAGAAATCTACAAATTACAAAGAAACTTTTAGGTCAAGGTTTTCGCTTTCATAAACTAGTAAAGACTTTCTGGAAATTTTACAAAAATTATGATCAACTTCTTTTGAAATTCGGACCAATACAAGCAACGGAGTATATTACTTTGGGTATTTCACAACCTGCATTTTATGGTGACATAATTAACAAAATAAGAAGGATCAAAGGTAGACAGCATATGTATCGAAAATGCGTCAGAGTCATCAAACGCCTTTTATACCGTGGATATGATCCTTATGTCACCAGACGGACACTAAGCTTGGTACTTGACCAATATACAGTCTTGTACGAGCGCATTCTTAAGACTTGCACTCTGACTGACTGTGACGACGGGACTCCATGACGGGCCCTGTCCAAACCTCTTTAGAGAAGACAGGGCCCCGACCACCTGTCCTCTCTGAATGTCAGTCGGACTCCTCGGGTGATAACATATATGAGCTCGCTACAGCCGGCAGAGCACGGACTGTATTACGCACGTCCTCTTTTTATATCCATTTACATATTCATCTGTGTTGCTTGGACCCCTGTGTTTTACGGTCTTGTTTGTGTGTGGTCACCTAACAGTGAGGAGGTTGTTTTACACCATAACTGTGCGTTCTTCGAGACCTCTGGGAAATCGGAATAGTGGGAGGGTTGTGCGCACGTAATCCAGGATAACCACACCGTCTGCTATTTACGTGGCAGATGGCCGTCCTAAGTCGGCACCGGTTGCCCATTGGTCTCGTTGGTTTATGTGTAGTCTTTTGTGTTTCATGTTTCTATGTTGTGAGTTGGTGTTCCTTGTCCCTTTTGCGTCTCTTTCTGTGGGTATCTGTTCTGTGTTTTTTGCATGGGTGTTTTGGGATTTTGCTGTGGGTGCTGCAACCTAGTGTTGTTGGAGATCCCCTCCTTTCTTAGCATTCCGGGTGAGCTGTGAAATATAGATACCATAGGACGGTAATCTAGGAACATCACCGTCAAGCCAGGGAAAATATACTATGTTAAATCCAAAATCATCTCTTTTGTCATTCACACTTGTATGGATCTCTCCATTGACAATTTTGATATTAATAGCAATTCTCTGCAAGGACCAAATTAATTTCAATAGCACATGGAAATAGCATGTCTCCAATTTTGGAGATTTTTGTATGGAAGGTGTATATGATGTACTAAGACAAAAATAAACTTTCTTTTTACAAATTAAGTTTTCGTTGCCATGGAAACCATGTTTGAAATTTTACGCATCAGTAGAATACTTGTAACATGTCATTTTCACAAGGCTCGTTTCCATGGTAACAGCTATTATAGTCAACTGAAATTTCCTAAATTTTTCTTCTTTCTATCTTTCATTGTATAAATACTACACAAGAAGTATACTTCCGCCCGCTATTCTTTTTGTCAGTATGCTCAAAATGTAGGCAAAAACCTGTTTCGAAGAGGCCCTTTTTAAGACCGAAAAAGCTCCTAATTTAACATGATTTTGCTCAATTTAAAGGGCAAATAATCTGAAATGTCAGGCTAACTTGATTTCTACTGCCAATTATCTTTTAAGTTTAATCGTTTGTTCGTTGGAAAACAATCAACATAATTATATAAAGGACACGCAAGATTCTATGTTACAGACACTTACGGAACACCAACAAAGAAAAAATTTACAAACAATTAATAGGAAGTTGTATATCTGAGAGGCTACTCTGATATTGAAATACATTCTAGAATTCGGAAAACATTTTTATTTCGGAGAGAATTGACGCTTCAAAAACTCAACCACATATCTGTAAATCAAACACCTTTAGTCAAGGATACTAAATATAATCCTTTCATCAAGGGTATCAAGAAAAGGATTTTGAAATACAGGATTGATATGACGGACGAATTTTCATGCAAGGAAGCCGCTAATTTCATACAGCAAGCATAACAAAATCTACCACGGCCAGATAATAATCACTAAGGTGGATCCCTGACGAGGCGGGCCTTAGGCTTTGAATTTTTATTTCTGATATTAAAACCGCCGAAACACTCTTCAATCTTGCTTACATATAAACTTTATGAATCAGGAAATAGTTATGAATTAAAATGGAGATGGTCAAGAGTGTAGGGTCCTGGTAATTTTTGGGACGAGTCTGGCTGTATGATGTCTTTTTAATTACACTTGATTGAGGGAACAATGTTCCACAGGCATCATCCCGTGAATCGCTTTCTTGTTGAAAGCGATCGGCTTGTTTAGAATTTTATTGGGGCTCCTAGCTTTCTGACCTCTTCCGGAAGTAATTTATTATCAAAGCTGTTTTGCCAATTACCACAACTCTAACAATTAAAGTCAAATCTGACTCGTATCACAGATTTATACCACATCATGGATTACTATGTACAAATTTTAAATTTTCCTAAAAGAAACACACAACTTCAAAATGGAAGAGAAGAATTTCAACTACACACTAATCAAGAAAGGATTTTGGAGATTGGAAACCTAGACTTATCAATCACTTTACCAGATCATCAAGAGAATATTACTTATCAAAAAAGTATCGAGAAATAAAGAATATCTTAAGCGGAAGAATCACTCTGGCTAAGAAGCGTGAAAGTTTGATCCATGGACAAAATTCTGAATAATACCCGTCGTTGGATTTTTAGTCAAACCTAAATATTTCCAAAATATTGATGACCAAGTGGATGCCGAGAAAATCAAAACCTACTGGACAGAACAGAACAATTAACCTTCTCCGCATGTGTGTCAGAAAAAAACATTGATTACATTTAAAAGATCAAGAGAAAATAACCCGATGCTACATGTAATAGGACCAGATCTGAAACCATAACGTATATAGGATCCGCCAACAAAAAGAGCACAATGATGAGAAAACGCTTGGACTTAACTATGGAATAGGATATCATTGATTTGTACATCAACTTAAAGTATATCATTGCTTTGATAATCATACGATCCACATGTAAATATGTTACTTTGAAATCCTAAATCATGTCAACGTACCGTGCTTACATCACTGCTATTGCCGTAATTTCATTGGACAAGAAGATATCTTTCGATGTTCTAAGGCGTGCCTATCCCGAACGTATAAACACCAAACGCCCTACCATTCATTTGACTTTTGGATTAATGGACTAACAGTTGCTGAAATTATTTGCCCTCTATACTTCGCCTAGCGATTTATATGACGGGATATTCGCAGCTCTTGACATGAGCGTTGTACCAGTTCTTGGAAACTTTCGTATATATGAAAACTTGCCCTCTATATTTCGCCTAGCGATTTATATGACGGGATATTCTCAGCTCTCTAATGAGCGTTGTACCTGTGCTTGAACATTTTCTATATATATGTAAATTTATCCTCTATATCTCGCCTAGCGATTTATATGACGGACTTTTCTCAGCTCTTTTATGAGCGTTGTTCCCAGTTTTCTTTTGTAAAACTGCAACGACGGGAAATTTGTCTTATATGCATGATTATACCCTTGCAGTGTGCCACTACTACACGCAGTTTCAACGGAAATAATAAACATAATATGCCGGATTCAGGAGAAAACAACGAAAAACTACAAAATCATTAGAAATATTCATACCAGACGTATCAACATTGAATGATAAAATACAGGACAAAGTAACATACATTTACAAAAAGTGAAATTTCGATGACGATACATTATAGCTAAGTTACAATATGAGAGTTCATACTTGCTCCCTAGGATACATAAGATTGAAGAGTGAAAATCCTAATTATATATGGCGGTCTCAAATAACCTCTGCAGTCTTAGACAATTGCCACCTGGACGTCCGATTAAACACAAATTTGTAAATCGGCATTAACTGTGATAACATTTTACTGCTCATCGTTGGAAAACAATCAACATAATTATATAAAGGACACGCATGATTCTATGTTACAGACACTTACGGAACACCAACAAAGAAAAAATTTACAAACAATTAATAGGAAGTTGTATATCTGAGAGGCTACTCTGATATTGAAATACATTCTAGAATTCGGAAAACATTTTTTTGTCGGAGAGAATTGACGCTTCAAAAACTCAACCACATATCTGTAAATCAAACACCTTTAGTCAAGGATACTAAATATAATCCTTTCATCAAGGGTATCAAGAAAAGGATTTTGAAATACAGGATTGATATGACGGACGAATTTTCATGCAAGGAAGCCGCTAATTTCATACAGCAAGCATAACAAAATCTACCACGGCCAGATAATAATCACTAAGGTGGATCCCTGACGAGGCGGGCCTTAGGCTTTGAATTTTTATTTCTGATATTAAAACCGCCGAAACACTCTTCAATCTTGCTTACATATAAACTTTATGAATCAGGAAATAGTTATGAATTAAAATGGAGATGGTCAAGAGTGTAGGGTCCTGGTAATTTTTGGGACGAGTCTGGCTGTATGATGTCTTTTTAATTACATTTGGGTCCTGGTAATTTTTGGGACGAGTCTGGCTGTATGATGTCTTTTTAATTACACTTGGGTCCTGATAATTTTCGGGACGGGCTTGGCTGTATGATGTCTTTTTATTTCACATTGATTACATTTAAAAGATCAAGAGAAAATAACCCGATGCTACATGTAATAGGACCAGATCTGAAACCATAAAGTATATAGGATCCGCCAACAAAAAGAGCACAATGATGAGAAAACGCTTGGACTTAACTATGGAATAGGATATCATTGATTTGTACATCAACTTAAAGTATATCATTGCTTTGATAATCATACGATCCACATGTAAATATGTTACTTTGAAATCCTTAATCATGTCAACGTACCGTGCTTACATCACTGCTATTGCCGCAATTTCATTGGACAAGAAGATATCTTTCGTTGTTCTAAGGCGTGCCTATCCCGAACGTATAAACACCAAACGCCCTACCATTCATTTGACTTTTGGATTAATGGACTAACAGTTGCTGAAATTATTTGCCCTCTATACTTCGCCTAGCGATTTATATGACGGGATATTCTCAGCTCTTGAAATGAGCGTTGTACCAATTCTTGGAAATTTTCGTATATATGAAAATTTGCCCTCTATATCTCGCCTAGCGATTTATATGACGGGATATTCTCAGCTCTCTAATGAGCGTTGTACCTGTTCTTGGACATTTTCGTATATATGTAAATTTGTCCTCTATATCTCGCCTAGCGATTTATATGACGGATTTTTCTCAGCTCTTTAATGAGCGTTGTACCCAGTTTTCTTTTGTAAAACTGCAACGACGGGAAATTTGTCTTATATGATTGATTATACCCTTGCAGTTCGCCACTACGAGACGCAGTTTCAAGGGAATTAATAAACATAAATTGCCGGATTCAGGAGAAAGCAACGTAAAACTACAAAATCATTAGAAGTCTTCATACCAGACGTATCAACATTGAATGATAAAATACAGGACAAAGTAACATACATTTACTAAAAGTGAAATTTCGATGACGATACATTATAGCTAAGTTACAATATGAGAGTTCATACTTGCTCCCTAGGATACATAAGATTGAAGAGTGAAACTCCTAATTATATATGGCGGTCTCAAATAACCTCTGCAGTCTTAGACAATTGCCACCTGGACGTCCGATTAAACACAAATTTGTAAATCGGCATTAACTGTGATAACATTTTACTGCTCATCGTTGGAAAACAATCAAACATAATTATATAAAGGACACGCATGATTCTATGTTACAGACACTTACGGAACACCAACAAAGAAAAAATTTACAAACAATTAATAGGAAGTTGTATATCTGAGAGGCTACTCTGATATTGAAATACATTCTAGAATTCGGAAAACATTTTTTTGTCGGAGAGAATTGACGCTTCAAAAACTCAACCACATATCTGTAAATCAAACACCTTTAGTCAAGGATACTAAATATAATCCTTTCATCAAGGGTATCAAGAAAAGGATTTTGAAATACAGGATTGATATGACGGACGAATTTTCATGCAAGGAAGCCGCTAATTTCATACAGCAAGCATAACAAAATCTACCACGGCCAGATAATAATCACTAAGGTGGATCCCTGACGAGGCGGGCCTTAGGCTTTGAATTTTTATTTCTGATATTAAAACCGCCGAAACACTCTTCAATCTTGCTTACATATAAACTTTATGAATCAGGAAATAGTTATGAATTAAAATGGAGATGGTCAAGAGTGTAGGGTCCTGGTAATTTTTGGGACGAGTCTGGCTGTATGATGTCTTTTTAATTACATTTGGGTCCTGGTAATTTTTGGGACGAGTCTGGCTGTATGATGTCTTTTTAATTACACTTGGGTCCTGATAATTTTCGGGACGGGCTTGGCTGTATGATGTCTTTTTATTTCACATTGATTACATTTAAAAGATCAAGAGAAAATAACCCGATGCTACATGTAATAGGACCAGATCTGAAACCATAAAGTATATAGGATCCGCCAACAAAAAGAGCACAATGATGAGAAAACGCTTGGACTTAACTATGGAATAGGATATCATTGATTTGTACATCAACTTAAAGTATATCATTGCTTTGATAATCATACGATCCACATGTAAATATGTTACTTTGAAATCCTTAATCATGTCAACGTACCGTGCTTACATCACTGCTATTGCCGCAATTTCATTGGACAAGAAGATATCTTTCGTTGTTCTAAGGCGTGCCTATCCCGAACGTATAAACACCAAACGCCCTACCATTCATTTGACTTTTGGATTAATGGACTAACAGTTGCTGAAATTATTTGCCCTCTATACTTCGCCTAGCGATTTATATGACGGGATATTCTCAGCTCTTGAAATGAGCGTTGTACCAATTCTTGGAAATTTTCGTATATATGAAAATTTGCCCTCTATATCTCGCCTAGCGATTTATATGACGGGATATTCTCAGCTCTCTAATGAGCGTTGTACCTGTTCTTGGACATTTTCGTATATATGTAAATTTGTCCTCTATATCTCGCCTAGCGATTTATATGACGGATTTTTCTCAGCTCTTTAATGAGCGTTGTACCCAGTTTTCTTTTGTAAAACTGCAACGACGGGAAATTTGTCTTATATGATTGATTATACCCTTGCAGTTCGCCACTACGAGACGCAGTTTCAAGGGAATTAATAAACATAAATTGCCGGATTCAGGAGAAAGCAACGTAAAACTACAAAATCATTAGAAGTCTTCATACCAGACGTATCAACATTGAATGATAAAATACAGGACAAAGTAACATACATTTACTAAAAGTGAAATTTCGATGACGATACATTATAGCTAAGTTACAATATGAGAGTTCATACTTGCTCCCTAGGATACATAAGATTGAAGAGTGAAACTCCTAATTATATATGGCGGTCTCAAATAACCTCTGCAGTCTTAGACAATTGCCACCTGGACGTCCGATTAAACACAAATTTGTAAATCGGCATTAACTGTGATCACTTTTTACTGCTCATCGTTGGAAAACAATCAACATAATTATATAAAGGGCATGCATGATTCTATGTTACAGACACTTACGGAACACCAACAAAGAAATAATTTACAAACAATTAATAGGAATGACAAATATGGATAATGACCATATCCCTGTATACAGCACAAAATCGATAATTCAAAAATCAGAAACCGAAGGCATACAAAATCAGGACAAAACAGGAACCAAAGCAAACAAACAAAAACCTCCACCATATGAAAAGAAGCGAACTCCCGATATGGGAGTGAGACCAGGTGCCCAGGAAGAGTAAGCATCTCCTGCTTGCATGCAACACCCGTCGCTTCAATTCGGTAGAACTGTCACATCCGGTTACTTCCATTTTGGAAGATATAGAGTACAATCTTTGGTTGGATGGTTCAAATGGTCTATGACAGAATATCATCCACCATTCTTGAGAGTGGAACATCATAGTGTATGACGAGTTCCCCATATCGACCGTAGAACTTCCTCAGTGACGATGTTAGTCGGTCACAAACATATCCCTGACTGAGAAGCTTATCTGAAAGACGCCTAGCTCTCAGAACAAAATCCGTATATTTTGTACTTGCTCTGGCATAGCGTATCAACTGAGATATGAACACGCCATAAGCAGGCGATGAAGGGATGTTGCTACTCAGAAAAGGAAAGTTTGTAATGCTGAAATTGAAGTCGTCACGTTTGTCATAGAGTGAGGTGTTCATGTGACCATCAGTGTCGTAGGACAACATTATGTCCAAATAGGATGCTGAATTATTTGTCTCTGTGGTTTCTTTGACTTCAAGCTCCGAAGGATAGATACTGCTCAGGTAATCCGCGAATTTTGGATTATTGATGGACAACACATCGTCTATGTATCAGTAAGTGAAGTTAAAGTCAGAAGCTAAGTATCTTTTCCCTTCAGAGACCAAAGATTGAATGAATTCAGCTTCGTACGAGTAAAGGAAAATGTCGGCAAGGAGTGGGGCACAATTGGTCCCCATTGGAATTCCGACAATTTGCTGGAAGACCTTTCCTCCAAACACCACAAAAATGTTGTCGATCAGAAAGTTTAACATCTGAATAATGTCTGTTTCAGTGTACTTATTTTCAGAATCGGACTTTTCTTTTACAAAGTAGGTTTTGTCATAGTTAACAACAATAAATTTGTATTTGCGATTACCGTTCTTACTTGTAAACGCATTACTTATAATTTTTGCGAGTCTTTCTTTCAATTTAGAATGTGGAATTGTAGTGTAAAGTGTCGAAAAATCAAAGGCTTTGATCGAATGGACTCTACTAAAATGAGTGGATTTCAGATGTTCTAAAAGTTCCTTTGAATTCTTTAAAATCCACATCTGGTTGATACCACTGCGAGAATACACTGTCGAACAATATTTTTGAAGCCCAGATTTGATTTCAGATAAAACTTTGGTGAGTAAGATCGATACAGATTTGGTAGAACATTTTGAGGAACCAGCGATGAAACGTTGTTTGTACGGATTCTTATGCATTTTAGGTATGCAGTACAAGTATGGTAAATCTAAATCTAATTTGGTAGTGTCGAAGCCAAAGGAAGTTGTATATCTGAGAGGCTACTCTGATATTGAAATACATTCTAGAATTCGGAAAACATTTTTTTGTCGGAGAGAATTGACGCTTCAAAAACTCAACCACATCTGTAAATCAGACACCTTTAGTCAAGGATACTAAATATAACTCTTACATCAAGGATATCAAGAAAAGGATTTTGAAATACAGGATTGATATGACAGACGATTTTTCATGCAAAGAAGCCGTTAATTTCATACAGCAAGCATAACAACATCTACCACGGCCAGATAATAATCACTAAGGTGGATCCCTGACGAGGCGGGCCTTAGGCTTTGAATTTTTATTTCCGATATTAAAACCGCCGAAACACTCTTCAATCTTGCTTACATATAAACTTTATGAATCAGGAAATAGTTATGAATTAAAATGGAGATGGTCAAGAGTGTAGGGTCCTGGTAATTTTTGGGACGAGTCTGGCTGTATGATGTCTTTTTAATTACACTTGATTGAGGGAACAATGTTCCACAGGCATCATCCCGTGAATCGCTTTCTTGTTGAAAGCGATCGGCTTGTTTAGAATTTTATTGGGGCTCCTAGCTTTCTGACCTCTTCCGGAAGTAATTTATTATCAAAGCTGTTTTGCCAATTACCACAACTCTAACAATTAAAGTCAAATCTGACTCGTATCACATATTTATACCACATCATGGATTACTATGTACAAATTAATTTTCCTAAAAGAAACACACATCTTCAAAATGGAAGAAAAGAATTTCAACTACACACTAATCAAGAAAGGATTTTGGAGATTGGAAACCTAGACTTATCAATCACTTTACCAGATCATCAAGAGAATATTACTTATCCAAAAAGCTTCGAGAAATAAAGAATATCTTAAGCGGGAGAATCACTCTGGCTAAGAAGCGTGAAAGTTTGATCCATGGACAAAATTCTGAATAATACCCGTCCTTGGATTTTTAGTCAAACCTAAATATTTCCAAAATATTGATGACCAAGTGGATGCCGAGAAAATCAAAACCTACTGGACAGAACAGAACAATTAACCTTCTACGCAGGTGTGTCAGAAAAAACATTGATTACATTTAAAAGATCAAGAGAAAATAACCCGATGCTACATGTAATAGGACCAGATCTGAAACCATAAAGTATATAGGATCCGCCAACAAAAAGAGCACAATGATGAGAAAACGCTTGGACTTAACTATGGAATAGGATATCATTGATTTGTACATCAACTTAAAGTATATCATTGCTTTGATAATCATACGATCAACATGTAAATATGTTACTTTGAAATCCTTAATCATGTCAACGTACCGTGCTTACATCACTGCTATTGCCGCAATTTCATTGGACAAGAAGATATCTTTCGATGTTCTAAGGCGTGCCTATCCCGAACGTATAAACACCAAAAGCCCTACCATTCATTTGACTTTTGGATTAATGGACTAACAGTTGCTGAAATTATTTGCCCTCTATACTTCGCCTAGCGATTTATATGACGGGATATTCGCAGCTCTGAACATGAGCGTTGTACCAGTTCTTGGAAACTTTCGTATATATGAAAACTTGCCCTCTATATTTCGCCTAGCGATTTATATGACGGGATATTCTCAGCTCTCTAATGAGCGTTGTACCTGTGCTTGGACATTTTCTATATATATGTAAATTTATCCTCTATATCTCGCCTAGCGATTTATATGACGGACTTTTTTCAGCTCTTTTATGAGCGTTGTTCCCAGTTTTCTTTTGTAAAACTGCAACGACGGGAAATTTGTCTTATATGCATGATTATACCCTTGCAGTGTGCCACTACGACACGCAGTTTCAACGGAAATAATAAACATAATATGCCGGATTCAGGAGAAAACAACGAAAAACTACAAAATCATTAGAAATATTCATACCAGACGTATCAACATTGAATGATAAAATACAGGACAAAGTAACATTCATTTACAAAAAGTGAAATTTCGATGACGATACATTATAGCTAAGTTACAATATGAGAGTTCATACTTGCTCTCTAGGATACATAAGATTGAAGAGTGAAACTCCTAATTATATATGGCGGTCTCAAATAACCTCTGCAGTCTTAGACAATTGCCACCTGGACGTCCGATTAAACACAAATTTGTAAATCGGCATTAACTGTGATAACTTTTTACTGCTCATCGTTGGAAAACAATCAAACATAATTATATAAAGGACACGCATGATTCTATGTTACAGACACTTACGGAACACCAACAAAGAAATAATTTACAAACAATTAATAGGAAGTTGTATATCTGAGAGGCTACTCTGATATTGAAATACATTCTAGAATTCGGAAAACATTTTTATGTCGGAGAGAATTGACGCTTCAAAAACTCAACCACATATCTGTAAATCAAACACCTTTAGTCAAGGATACTAAATATAATCCTTTCATCAAGGGTATCAAGAAAAGGATTTTGAAATACAGGATTGATATGACGGACGAATTTTCATGCAAGGAAGCCGCTAATTTCATACAGCAAGCATAACAACATCTACCACGGCCAGATAATAATCACTAAGGTGGATCCCTGACGAGGCGGGCCTTAGGCTTTGAATTTTTATTTCTGATATTAAAACCGCCGAAACACTCTTCAATCTTGCTTACATATAAACTTTATGAATCAGGAAATAGTTATGAATTAAAATGGAGATGGTCAAGAGTGTAGGGTCCTGGTAATTTTTGGGACGAGTCTGGCTGTATGATGTCTTTTAAATTACACTTGGGTCCTGATAATTTTCGGGACGGGCTTGGCTGTATGATGTCTTTTTATTTCACATTGATTACATTTAAAAGATCAAGAGAAAATAACCCGATGCTACATGTAATAGGACCAGATCTGAAACCATAAAGTATATAGGATCCGCCAACAAAAAGAGCACAATGATGAGAAAACGCTTGGACTTAACTATGGAATAGGATATCATTGATTTGTACATCAACTTAAAGTATATCATTGCTTTGATAATCATACGATCCACATGTAAATATGTTACTTTGAAATCCTAAATCATGTCAACGTACCGTGCTTACATCACTGCTATTGCCGCAATTTCATTGGACAAGAAGATATCTTTCGTTGTTCTAAGGCGTGCCTATCCCGAACGTATAAACACCAAACGCCCTACCATTCATTTGACTTTTGGATTAATGGACTAACAGTTGCTGAAATTATTTGCCCTCTATACTTCGCCTAGCGATTTATATGACGGGATATTCTCAGCTCTTGAAATGAGCGTTGTACCAATTCTTTGAAATTTTCGTATATATGAAAATTTGCCCTCTATATCTCGCCTAGCGATTTATATGACGGGATATTCTCAGCTCTCTAATGAGCGTTGTACCTGTTCTTGGACATTTTCGTATATATGTAAATTTGTCCTCTATATCTCGCCTAGCGATTTATATGACGGATTTTTCTCAGCTCTTTAATGAGCGTTGTACCCAGTTTTCTTTTGTAAAACTGCAACGACGGGAAATTTGTCTTATATGATTGATTATACCCTTGCAGTTCGCCACTACGTGACGCAGTTTCAAGGGAATTAATAAACATAAATTGCCGGATTCAGGAGAAAGCAACGTAAAACTACAAAATCATTAGAAGTCTTCATACCAGACGTATCAACATTGAATGATAAAATACAGGACAAAGTACCATACATTTACTAAAAGTGAAATTTCGATGACGATACATTATAGCTAAGTTACAATATGAGAGTTCATACTTGCTCTCTAGGATACATAAGATTGAAGAGTGAAACTCCTAATTATATATGGCGGTCTCAAATAACCTCTGCAGTCTTAGACAATTGCCACCTGGACGTCCGATTAAACACAAATTTGTAAATCGACATTAACTGTGATCACTTTTTACTGCTCATCGTTGGAAAACAATCAACATAATTATATAAAGGGCATGCATGATTCTATGTTACAGACACTTACGGAACACCAACAAAGAAATAATTTACAAACAATTAATAGGAAGTTGTATATCTGAGAGGCTACTCTGATATTGAAATACATTCTAGAATTCGGAAAACATTTTTTTGTCGGAGAGAATTGACGCTTCTAAAACTCAACCACATCTGTAAATCAGACACCTTTAGTCAAGGATACTAAATATTACTCTTACATCAAGGATATCAAGAAAAGGATTTTGAAATACAGGATTGATATGACAGACGATTTTTCATGCAAAGAAGCCGTTAATTTCATACAGCAAGCATAACAACATCTACCACGGCCAGATAATAATCACTAAGGTGGATCCCTGACGAGGCGGGCCTTAGGCTTTGAATTTTTATTTCCGATATTAAAACCGCCGAAACACTCTTCAATCTTGCTTACATATGAACTTTATGAATCAGGAAATAGTTATGAATTAAAATGGAGATGGTCAAGAGTGTAGGGTCCTGGTAATTTTTGGGACGAGTCTGGCTGTATGATGTCTTTTTAATTACACTCAAAATGTAGGCAAAAACCTGTTTCGAAGAGGCCCTTTTTAAGACCGAAAAAGCTCCTAATTTAACATGATTTTGCTCAATTTAAAGGGCAAATAATCTGAAATGTCAGGCTAACTTGATTTCTACTGCCAATTATCTTTTAAGTTTAATCCTCGATCTTTAAGAAAATGTTAAAATTTGAGTGGGGCCTCTTCACAATTGTATTCAAAAGGGTTTAAAAAAATGGTTACCATGGTGACATTCTGTTCAGTGCTATTACACATAGAGTTATTTACTGGTAAATTTTCAGCTGACCGTTATATATTTTTAAGCATTTTTTATCAGTGCATATATAAGAGCATTATTGATTAAAAAATCACCTTAAATGTTTTCAAGGTCACAGGACCCAATGTCAAGGTCATCTTGAATGCAATTCACAAAATTTGGCAAATTTCTGTGATTTTTCAAAAATATGAGAGGCAGTAACTCACATATGTGGTACTGAGTATAACAAACACATACATAGTGATTTTGGATATATCCCCTTTTTATTGACCAAAGATGCAAAAATCTCAAAATCAATGACATCCTTGATTTGTAGCTAATTTTTCATGCATACATATAAAAAATGTGAGATAATAATGATTTTTGTCTTGGGCTTATTTTTTTAGGAAAAATGTTCTGAACTAAAAATTGTAATGTTTTTCTACCTATCGGTCATTCTTTTAGAAAGAAATATTTTAGATACAAATATATGACAGTCAAGCCTAAAATTAGTAACAATAAATAACAACAAAAATGCAAATTTTATTGAAATTAGAACCTATATTTTGAATTGACCTTGAACTTAGAGTCAATGACCTTTACAAATTTTGGAAGTGTTCAAATAAAGAATAATTTCTGCTGTTTTCCCTACATAATGCTTAAGGAATATAAGTTATGTAAACCATGATAAAAATTGATTTGAAAAGATATTGTCATCGTGTGTCAAATGAAAAGTTACCATGGCAACCATTTTGACCTCAAAATATAGGAAAACAAAACAAGGTCCCACTTATTTTTTTCAGTAATTATATTTGTCACATGAAATCTATTTTGTTGTGACAACAGTGATGGTGTTATCAGCCTGACATTTTGTGTTATTTTTGCTTAAAAATGGTAAAAATTGAACGAAAATAGGCCTTAATTTTGACCTTATGTTATGGCAATATTTGACTGATTTATATTTTATAGGATTCACCTAATTGAAAGAAATTGCGAAAAATTGTAATTTTTTCCCGAAAATGGAGGTTTTAAAGATTGTAAGTCGTTAATACCTATAAACTGTAACAATGGTTTCCATGGCAACATGATAACCAAAGATTACTTATTTGACCATTTTTTTAGTGCTATAAATAGACAGACCTCGTTTCCATGGCAACCGGAATATTTATTTTTAAAAAATTGCTATTTTCGTATTCAGGGCATTATACATACCATTTATAGAGAAAATCATAAAAATCCATGACATGCTGTTTCCAAAATATTTTGGTCCTTACAGAGAATTGATATTAAGGTCCAAAAATGGTGTTTCTGTGTTTGAAACGTTTGCCTTGTTTAGAATCAATTCTTGTGGATAAATTGGATAAATAACATTTTATATACTTTTCAAAAACAGGATTGTCGATAGTAAGAATATCATCCAGGTACCTAGAAGTACCAATGAAGCATTTCACATCATCATTTTTTTCTTTGCTATTGAAGATTTTGGATAAATTCCTTTCATACGTGTATAAGAATAAATTTGCAACAAGAGGTGCACAATTAGTACCCATTGGAATCCCTACAACCTGCTTGTAGAGTTTCTCACCAAATCTTACATAAATATTGTCCAAAAGGAAGGACAAGGCAATACAAAGGTCACCACATGTCCATGATTTTATGATTTGTAATCTGTGGCGGAAAAGAAACCCTTCGATTCAGAAGTACAAATATAAGTTTTCCCCTCTCGATCAAAACACCATTTAATGAGTTTGGACAGTCGAGCATTTATTTTGTCGTGAGGAAGCGTGGTGTACATATTAGAAAAGTCGTATGAAGATATCGTATTTGCTTCAAAATTTCTTGATTTCATTTTATCAATCACATCCCCTGAATTTTTAATAGACCAAGAGAAGTTTACGCCATTCCTGTTCATGACATTTTCACAGTATTTTGCTACGTGTTCCTTTATAGCCGTGAGTGCTGACGTCAGATTTCTAGAAAAAATTGTTGTTGAGTAGTTGCTAGAATTAGCAATGTATCGAAACTAGTAAGGAGACTTGTGAAGTATTGGTATACAGTATATTGTATATCATACTTTATATATATATATTATATTATATTATATTATATTATATTATATTATATTATATTATATTATATTATACAGTATATTGTAGGGAGATCCAATTTAAAAATAGGGATGTTAAAAGAAGAAATTTCACTGTTATGTTTGTTCAAAATATTGGGAACACTTTCGTTGCTTTCGATATAAGTATAAGTAGAGGAAAGTTCCGAAACTAAAGTTGATATGTAGTAGTGTTGTTGGCTATATTTAATTATTATGGTGTTGTTTCAAATAATTATGGTGTTGTTGTTTTCAAATAATTATGGTGTTGTTAAAAACATCGTTAAAGTCTCCTCTTTCAAATGACATACTTTTTTTTTTTGCAAAATCCTCCAAATTAATTATTTTATACAGAAACCTGTATTTTCAATTAGAAATCTCAGATATCTGTATATTTATTTAAAGAACCCTTATTTATTATGACAGCAATGATTGAAAGCTATTTTCTAACGTAACTTTTTACGCTCTTTCAGATTATATATGTTTTACTAACATTTCATTCAAAATCAAAGTGTTTTTTGGGGAAAAACATATTTTTATTTAAAAATAGTTGATTTCTGGAGAATATTTATTGAAACTATAGAAGTTCTTCAAATGATAGCAGGAATGTATTTTGAATCGAATCATTTAGGTTCACTCATAAATTACATGTATGAAACATAAAAGGTGTATTTTCTACTTAATTTTGGAGCAAAATGCATGGTTTTTTTTTTTGTTTTCTTTTATTTAATCAAAGCTGTAGAGGTTTCATATAATTGGATGGCATAAAAGTGATCAAGTTTAATGAGTAAGAAGAGATTTCTTTGATAATCTTGCTTTTTTGGGTGGAAAATCTCAATTTTTATTTAAAAACCGCTGATTTCTGGAAAATCCTTATTACTATGAAATATGTCGTTATTATTTATATTCTTAAGTTTTCCTGGTATATCATAGTTAACTTGCTTGTCTGGTCCACGTTGCCAATTTATCTGTTCTTAAATGATGCTTTTCAATTTGAAGACGTTTACATTTATACCACTTGGTGAGTGTCACTGCTGGTGGACCAGGAGTCCCCGATAGCACATGTAGCCAAAGTCGGTTTCGGTTGATCGTTTCTTCAACGCATTCTAAGTTTCTGTTATCAAAATTTCTTGAAATTTCTAAAAAGTCGGTTGTATCATCATATCCCACCCATCCTGCTACGTCTTTCGGTACACTTTTTCGACATAGTAACTTTCATACTTTTTTGGCATATTACATTGTTTAGATTTAGGATCACTGATGAGGGTTAATTAATTAAACGTGCATGTCTGGTCCACTTTGCCAATTTATCTGTTCTTAAATGATGCTATTCAATTTGAAGACGTTTACATTTGTCCTTGTACGTCATATGTATTTGAAGTATCCTCCGTTAATTTAATTGGTATTTTTGGGCAAAAATATGTTTTATATAAATACATAGCCTATATCAAGGAACTTACTAATGAACGTCTTATATTTCAAACTATGACTATTATCTTCTATATTTCCTATTAAACTCTTTATTCTTTCTTAAGTTATTTATCATCTCACTGCAATTTTGTGTAATATTGTTATATTTGGGGTAAAATACATATTAAGTATTAGGACACAAATAAAGGCAAGCGTTTATCCTAAAAAAATCTAGCAATATATAACCTCGAAATGTGTTTTATTACATTTTTGTGTTAAATGCTTGCTTTTCCATCTTTTTTCTTTTTGTTTATATTTTTTACCAAAACATACTAATAGTAACATTTCACAAGATAAAAATAAAATGTTAAGTATGTTAAGATAAACTAAACAGTTAATTAGGAAATACAGAGGATAATAATCATAGTTTGAAATATGAGACTTTCTGTAGTAAGTTTCTTGATATAGGCTATATATTCATAAAAAACATATTTTTTGCCCCAAAATACCAATTAAATTAACAGAGGATATTTCAAATGCATATGACTTACAAGGACAAACTATGATATACCCAGGAACACTTTTGAATATAAATAATAACGACTGATTTCATTTAAGAAATTAGAGATTTTTAAATAAAAATCGAGATTTTCCTCCCAAAATAGTAAGATAATCAAAGAAATCTCTTTTAACTAATTAAACTTGATCACATTTATGCCATCCAATTATATGAAACCTCTCCAGCTTTGATTAAATAAAAATATAAATTAAAAAACATATTCACAGAAATTTTGCACATGAATTAGTTTTTTTTTTGTCCCAAAATAAGATGTAAATTAAATTTCAGTTATCAAATAACATTCCTATCCATTTATAATAAGAAACAGCATAATATCAAAGCTAAAACATATCAATTTAGGCCAATTAAAAGAGCTACTACTTATTTTCTCAAAATAAGTGGTTTTTGCATAAAAAATGCATATTTTTACCCAAAAATGATGGTTTTAATGAATTAATACATTTAATTTCACAATCATCTGACAAGATGATTACTTTCTATTATGATAATAGGCTAGCTTTAAATGTATAGTTTAAGCAAAGAAAATGAATTAATATCCAGACATCTGTTATTTTTAGACAAAAAAACAGGCATTTTGCCCAAAAATTAAGAAGAAAATATACCCTATATGTTTCATAATGTAATTTATGAGTGAACCTAAATAATTACAGTTTAAAATACATTCCTGTTATCATTTCAAGAACTTCTATATATTCCATAAATATTCTCCAGAAATCAGCTATTTGTAAATGAAAAAAATACGTTTTTTCCCCAAAACACACAGTTAAAATAGAAATTGGAACTTGCAACTTATTTCATCTGAAAGAGTATCAACAATATTATATATTCACACTTTTCAATTTTTAAAACATCAACCATATACAAGTTATAATTTTTTTTTTGACTAAAAAACATGTTATTCCCAAAAACACCACTTTTGCAATGGAAATTTCCATGAGACATTTTTTTATCTGAAAGAGCGCAGAAAATGCTAAAAACTTAGGCCGGTTTTGGAGGATCAAGGGGGGTGCACCTAACCCAGTGATACATCCCAAACTATTTGATCCTTATAATTTTGTTTATCATATCACCATAAAAAGGCAGGTTGAGGAATACCCACGGAATTTTATCAAGAAGGTATAGAGTTGGAACCCTTTGACATTATTTATATAAACACTTATTTCACGCTGCGGTGTGGAGCAGTTAAAATCATTCCCCGTGACCTGATGTTTGTCAAGTGTATAAATTACTTCTTTCCATCTCTGTCACCTGCAAGAACCTTTTTTTGGCCCTTTATCAATTTGACATCATATATATTTGTTTGTTTGGTTTTTTTTTTGTTTTTTTTTTTTGCTATTTCGGAAACTTGCCACTTCACCGATAAATATCGAAATTAAAGGAATTTAACATCTTATTACCATCCCTCTAATGCTATTTTGAACATAGATTTTATTTTAATATGCAACTGAATCGACCCTACAGGAAAGTTGGAGCCGCGTACTCTCTGAAATGTATGTACAAATTTAAATTTAAAAAAATTAAAGAGGGCGCTAATAAAATGATTTTTGGTGGCTTCGCTGGAAAAATCACTGATGAGAATTTAATATTCGAAACACGTGTCTGGTGCATTGAAATTGGTTTGGAATTTTCTTCAAGAAGGTATAGAGTTGGAACCCTTCGACATTACCAAAGTAATGTACTCTGTTGCTTGTATAGATCAAAATTTTAAAAGAAGTTGACTGTAATATTTGTAGAATTTCCAGGGAGTCTTAACTAGCTTATGAAAGCGAAAATTTTCTTGGTTATTTGTAAATTTCTACCGTGAAAATCCAAAATATCAGTACATGCTCCAGTATACCGGATGAGCTGTGATGTGTAAAAGCCGTCTGACGGTAGTCTTGGAACATCACTGTTAAGCTAGAGGAATGTACTATGTTGAATCCAAAATAATCTCTTTTGTCATTTACACTAGTATGAATCTTTCCGTTTGATATTTTGGTCCAAAACTGGTGTTTCTGTGTTCGTAACGTTTGCTTTGTTAAGTGTTAATTCTTGTTGATAAATTTTATTCTTATATAATTCAAAAGCAGGATTGTCAATAGTTAGAAAACAAAGGAGGGGATCTCCCACAACACCAGGTTGCAGCACCCACAGCAAAACCCCAAAACACTCCATGCAAAAACACAAAGCAGATAAGCACAGAAAGAGACGCATAAGGGACAAGGAACGTCAACGCACAACACAGAAACATCAAACACAAAAGACTACACATAAACCAACAAGACCAATGGGCAACCGGTGCCGACTTAGGACGGCCATCTGCCATATCATCCAGATACCTAGAAGTATTGTTGAAACATTTCAAATCATCAAATATTCTTTGCTTTTGAAAATTTTGGATAATTTTCTTTTCGTAAGTGTAAAAAATACAATTTGTATCTAATTTTATACATTTTCTGAAGACAAGAAAGGTAATGTTTCTTGAAGTGCCAGAATAATCTTTCGATCTATTGGAACCATACCAAGTATATGTTCAAAGAATAATATATGTGCCCTTCAGTTTGAAAAGCTTTCTATTCGAATGTTTGCGGAGTAATTAATTTACATGTTCTGAAATTACGGAAGCAACAATTCCAAATAATCTGAAAATCTGTTACTGCCACAACAACCTTCAAGTTGATGCATGAAAACGCATTAAAGATCAATTTACAACGGCTACAGAGTTACTGTCATACATGTATTAAGAAAGACGAAGTATAATTTCTTGAAATTTCTAAAACGTGGGTCCTGTATCATCATATCCCACCCAAACTGCTACGTCTTTTGGTACATTTTTGGACATACTAATTTTCATACTTTTTGGCCATATTACATCGTTAAGACTGAGGATCATTGACGAGGGTTTAGTACCCGAAACGTGTATGTCTGGTCCATGCTGTAAATTTATCAGGTTTTAAATGATGCTATTGAATTTAAAGACCTTTAACATTTGAACTACTTGGTGAGTGTCACTGCTGGTGGACCAAGAGTCCCCGAGGGCACATGTAGCAAAGTTCGATCAACTTCGGTTGATCGTCTGTCTCTTCAACGCATTTGAAATTTTCTGTTACAAAATTTCTTGAAATTTCTAAAACGTGGGTCCTGTAGCATCATATTCCACCCATTCTGCTACGTCTTTTGGTACATTTTTGGACATACTAATTTTCATACTTTTTGGCCATATTACATTGTTGAGACTGAGGATCACTGACGAGTGTCCATGCTGTAAATTTATCAGGTTTTAAATGATGCTATTGAATTTAAAGACGTTTAACATTTGAACTACTTGCTGAGTGTCACTGCTGCTGGACCAAGAGTCCCCGAGGGCACATGTAGCCAAGTTCGATCAACTTCGGTTGATCGTCTGTCTCTTCAACGCATTTGAAATTTTCTGTTACAAAATTTATTGAAATTTCTAAAACGTGGGTCCAGTAGCATCATATCCCACCCATTCTGCTACGTCTTTTGGTACATTTTTGGACAAACTAATTTTCATACTTTTTGGCCATATTACATTGTTTAGACTGAGGATCACTGACGAGGGTTGAGTACCCGAAACGTGCATGTCTGGTCCGTGCTGTAAATTTATCAGGTTTTAAATTATGCTATTGAATTTAAAGACGTTTAACAATATTACTCTTCTAGTGTCCCTATTTTAAGGGATTTTTTTTCAAAATATTATCGTAGAGATTTGATCTTTTTCGAAGGTAAGTAAATAAGATATGATACAAACTTTGTTTCAAATTTTACTTAATAACCAATTTTAACGAATGGTTTGTTTAATTCTATTTCCGTTCAAAACCTTCTTTCTAATATTTATCAATCTTACATTCACGAAGGGTAATCTCGTAACGCAGAACAATTTTTTCCGATATTTTTTGTGGAAATAGATAATTTATTACAAGAGGGGAAATGTGATGCTGCGGTATAGAATTGCTTTAACTATGGAAGTACTATGAAATAAGGGAGGGGATCTCCAACCAGATACTGTTGCAGCACCAACAGCAAAACACCTGATGCAAAAACACAAAGACGCGCAAAATAAGAGACGTAATAAAGACATACGACATATAAACATCAAATACAAAAGACTTCACATAAACCAACGAGACCAAGGGGCAGCCGGTGCCGACTTTGGTAGGTCATTTGCCACACAAATAAAAAGGGGATGATCTCCAGCATGACCACCCTGCACCCACCCAGCAAACAAACCCAAAAGAAAGTGATACATAAATGACATTAGACAAACACTACAAACCACAAAAAAAACCACTACAAAAATCACTAAAAACATCATTCATACAATCGAAACAGACTTACAAAAACATCAAACATTAATGACAACACATAAAAGGATGGAGACCTATGTACACCCGGCGCAGACTTTGGACGGCCATGTTCTATAACCAAATGGTGTGGTTATCCGGATTATGTGCGCACAACCCTCCCACTTATCCGGATACAAAGAGGTATCCATATACGAACAATAGTTGTATCAACATAAAACTTATCACTGTAAGGTGACGTCACAAACAAGACAGTTAAACGCAGCGGCCTTTTGTAACACAAATTCTATGTAAAAGATCTAAAAAATTCTATGGCATGCGTATAACTGTCTGTGCTGTGCTGGCTGAAACGAGCTCAAGATCAAAGTCTTACCAACTTTTAGACAGGACAGAGAATCAGGACCCAGTTGACTCTGGTGAGATTTAAACAATTGTTAAACATCTTTAAATTCAATAGCATCATTTAAAACCTGATAAATTTACAGCATGGAACAGACATGCACGTTTCGGGTACTTAACCCTCGTCAGTGATCCTCAGTCTAAACAATTAATGTAGTATGAAAATTGTTATGTCCAAAAAGGTACCAAAAGACGTAGCAGAATGGATGGGATATGATGCTACAGGACCCAAGTTTTAGAAATTTCAAAAAATTTTGAAACAGAAAATTTCAAATGCGTTGAAGAGACAGACGATCAACCAAAGTTGATCGAACTTGGCTACATGTGCCCTCGGGGACTCTTGGTCCACCAGCAGTGACATTCACCGAGTAGTTCAAATGTTAAACGTCTTTAAATTCAATAGCATCATTTAAAACCTGATAAATTTAAAGCATGGACCAGACATGCACGTTTCGGGTACTAAACCCTCGTCAGTGATCCTCAGTCTAAACAATGTAATATGGCCAAAAAGTATGAAATTTTTTATGTCCAAAATGTACCAAAAGACGTAGCAGAATGGGTAGGATATGACGCTACAGGACCCACGTTTTAGAAATTTCCAAAAAAAAAAATTAAACAGAAAATTTCAAATGCGTTGAAGAGACAGACGATCAACAAGCCCGTCATGGAATCCTGTCGTCACGGTTGGCCAGCGTTTGGAAAGACACTGGTTTAAAACTGTAGATTGGTCCAGTACCATGCCCAGTGTTCTTTTGATGACGTTTTGATCGTACCCTCGGTAAAGCAGGTGACCGACAATTTTCTTGCATTTGTGGTTGAAGTTCGATATGCCTTTGATCCTTCTGATTTTTTTAACGAAGTCACCGTAAAATGAAGGTAATGAAATTCCCAATGATACATACTCTGATGCTGGAGTTGTCCCACATTTCCACAAGTTCAGAATAGTTATTGTAAAATTTCCAAAAAGATTTTACAAGTTTATGGTATATAAATCATTGATTGATAAGTTTCTTTGTAATGTGTCTATTTTGTCATGAAAGTCCGAAACATGGGAGCAAGCTCTGGCGTATCTTATGAGCTGAAATGTAAATGCCCTAGAATGGCAACCTTGCCACCAAGCCAAGGAAAATTAATTTTGTTGAAGCCAAAATCTTCTCTTTTGCCGTATATCTTTGTCTGAATTTCTCCGTTATTGATTTTGATATCAAGATCCAAAAATGGTGTAGCTTTATCATCTGTGTTTGCTTTATTCAATGTTAACTCTGGTGGATAAATTTGATTTTTGTATGGTCAAAATGTGGGTTATCAATATTCAAAATCTCATCAAGATACCTAGATGTGCCGTTGAAACATTTCAAGTGGTCAAATTTCTTGAGTTTTTGCAGATTTTGCATCAATAAGTAGCAAATTCTATGGTAATCCTAGATTACGTGCACACAACCAACTCTCACTTTTCCGATTACCCAGAGGTATCGAAGAACGTACAATTTTGGTGTTAAACAGCCTCCTAACTGTAAGACGACAACACACAAACAAGACCGCAAAACGCAGGTTCCCAAGCAACACAGATGAATAAAAAGAGGGCGTACGTAAGTGTGCTCTGCCGGCTGTAGCGAGTTCATGTATATAATCACCCGAGGGGTCCGACTGACATTCAGAGAGGACAGGTGGTCGGGGCCCTGTCTTCTCTAACAAGCTTTGGACAGGACCCGTCGTCACAGTCAGTCAGAGTGCAAGTCTGAAGAATGCGCTGGTGCAAGACTGTAGATTGGTCAAGTACCAAGCCTATTGTCCGTCTGGTGACATTAGGATCATATCCACGGTATAAAAGGCGTTTAATGATTCTGACGCATTTTCGATGGTTTTGCTGTCTATTTTTCATCCTTCTAATTTTGCTTATCATATCACCATAAAAGGCAGGTTGAGTAATATGCAAAGTAATGAACTCTCTTGCTTGTAAAGATCAAAATTTTAAATGAAGTTGACTGTAATTTTTTGTAGAATTTCCAGAAAGTCTTAACTATGACAAATATGGACAATGACCATATCCCTGTATACAGCACAAAATTGATAATTCAGAAAATGAGAAACCGAAGGCATACAAAACCAGGATAAACCAGGAATCAAAGCAAACAAACAAAAACCTCCACCATATGAAAAGAAGCGAACTCCCGATATGGGAGTGAGACCAGGTGCCCAGGAAGAGTAAGCATCTCCTGCTTGCATGCAACACCCGCCGCTTCAATTCGGTAGAACTGTCACATCCGGTTACTTCCATTTCGGAAGACATAGAGTACAATCTTTGGATGGATGGTTCAAATGGTCTATGCCAGAATATGATCCCACATTCTGGAGAGTGGGACATCATAGTGTATGACGAGTTCCCCATATCGACCGTAGAACTTCCTCGGTGACGATGTTAGTCGGTCACAAACATATCCCTGACTTAGAAGCTTATCTGAAAGACGCCTAGCTCTCAGAACAAAATCCGTATATTTGGTACTTGCTCTAGCATAGCGTATCAACTGAGATATGAACACGCCATAAGCTGGCGATGAAGGGATGTTGCTACTCAGAATAGAAAAGTTTGTAATGCTGAAATTGAAGTCGTCACGTTTGTCATAGAGTGAGGTGTTCATGTGACCATCAGTGTCGTAGGACAACATTATTTCCAAATAGGATGCTGAATTATTTGTCTCTGTAGTTTCCGTCGGTGCTTAATTTTGTGCTCTATTGTGAGTGCTGTTGAGATTATCGTCAGGATCTTCTTTAACTCATTTCTTTGACTTCAAGCTCTGAAGGATAGATACTGCTCAGGTAATCCGTGAATTTTGGATAATTGATGGACAACACATCGTCTATGTATCTGTAAGTGAAGTTGAAGTCAGAGGCTAAGTATCTTTTCTCATCAGAGACCAAAGATTGAATGAATTCAGCTTCGTTCGAGTAAAGGAAAATGTCGGCAAGGAGTGGGGCACAATTGGTCCCCATTGGAATTCCGACAATTTGCTGGAAGACCTTTTCTCCAAACACCACAAAAATGTTGTCGATCAAAAAGTTTAACATCTGAAAAATATCTGTTTCAGTGTACTGATTTTCAGAGTCGGACTTTTATTTTACTAAGTAGGTTTTGTCATAGTTCACAACAATAAATTTGTATTTGCGATTACCGTTCTTACTTGTAAACGCATTACTTATAATTTTTGCGAGTCTTTCTTTCAATTTAGAATTAGGAATTGTAGTGTAAAGTGTCGAAAAATCAAAGGCTTTGATCGAATGGACTCTACTAAAATGAGTGGATTTCAGATGTTCTAAAAGTTCCTTCGAATTCTTTAAAATCTACATCTGGTTGATACCACTGCGAGAATATACTGTCGAACAATATTTTTGAAGCCCAGATTTGATTTAAGATAAAACTTTGGTGAGTAAGATGATACAGATTTGGTAGAATCTTTTGAGGAACCAGCGATGAAACGTTGTTTGTACGGATTCTTATGCATTTTAGGTATGCAGTATAAGTATGCTAAATCTAAATCTAAATTGTTAGTGTGGAAGCCAAAGGAAGCAAGAGCTGATTTGTGGTTGTCTATTATTTCAGAGGCAGAAAGGTTTGTTGGGGTGTAAGTGGGATTTCCATGTGTCGAATTTAAACCCAACTCTTTAACTAGATTGTCGAAATAGTACTTTTTGCAAGTAAATGTGTAATTATTTGAGGCTTTGTCCGCTGGTGTGATGACATAATACTCTTGGAGGTAGGTAAGCTCTGTGATAACATCAGGGTCTTTAAATATAGACTCGAATCTGGTGTTCACAGTTGATTTTAATCGGTTTATTCTAGATAAAAGTAACCGTCTGATGGATTTTATCCAATTGGAAAGGGTGCCGCGCTGTACATCCTCTTTCTTTGCCCAACGTCTTGCATATTCCTCACAAGAGTCCATGATAATTTTGAAATTTTGGTTCCATGTAAAGGACATACTTTCTCTGTGTTTGGGACCCTTTTTTAACAATTCTCTCAACTTGTCGTTCTTGACTATACTAAGGTCACCAGTAATAACGTATCCAAAAGGAGAGTAGTTGAAATCCGATGAAGAACATTCGCAAGGAAGTGGATGTAGTGAGGGATTACTTAAATCAATACACTACAAGAATCGTTTGTAATTGTAAATTTTAGATGCAACTGTTGGTATGTAGCTATAGGAAATACAAGGACTTTCTCTTCTTTTGAAATATGTTGGGATTTTTTCTATGACAGTTTTGTGATTCAAAATTTGACCAAGATTAAATGTATCAATACCTTTGTTTGCAAATCTTACTTTAATTAAAGAACGGTTTGTTTTCTCCTCTGATTTATTTGATCTAACTGCTTGAAATAAACGAAAAGTAGAAATGTCCAAGATGACTCCTTGTAGTCTGTATTCTGGGGAACGTATATCGGTATATACGCTGCTGATATTATCGTTGCACCCATAGGGCGCTGCAGTGTTAAGATTTTTTATCTAGAACTCTTCTCTGTTGCGACGGAAAGGTGTGCTCACATTGGGATTGTTTGTGGCGTGATATATTTTCTCCAGGATTCTGACTCTCATAGATAAAACAGAATGATCGGCCTGGTCAAAAGAAAGGAGGGGATAAATGTCGATAAAGGAGATGACTTCCTTTATTATTTATTTTTTGACCGGTGTCCTGACATTCTGGTTGGGAGCTGACCTTTGGTTTCACCCACATAAATCAATCCACAAAGTGAGCACTCTATTCCGTACACAACATTAGATGTCATACAGTTTAGGTTTTCAAAACTATGCGTGTTAAATGTTTGTTTTGTGAGATTAATTGAGAATGAAGTGTCTGTTATTAGGATGTTACAAGTTTTGCAGTTCTTCGTGCCGCATTTCGAAATTGAGCAATCGCTTGGTGAAAATTGGTGCTCTTTTAGTATATCGAACACTTCAATCTTACAGGGCTTGATTTTAATATACCCATCTGCATGTGTATACCAAAACTCATGGTTGTTACTTACTACAAATGTTTCATCTCTAATGTCATATAAACTAATTCTAGGGACACCTAAGTTACCTGTTTCGTATGTGTCCGTAGACGCAACATGTTGGGGCCTTTTTATAGTGGGCGACGCCCCAGCCACTCTGTATGTCTCTTGAGTTTTATCCATTTAAGCAAAAGACTGCCCGATAAGTGCCCTCGGGGACAATTTGTCCACCAGCAGTGACATATGAACAGTGGTAAAAATTACAAATATGGACAATGACCATATCCCTGTATACAGCACAAAATCGATAATTCAGAAAATCAGAAATCGAAGGCATACAAAACCAGGATGAAACAGGATCCAAAGCAAACAAACAAAAACCTCCACCATATGAAAAGAAGCGAACTCCCGATATGGAAGTGAGACCAGGTGCCCAGGATGTTGAATCTAAAATCATCTCTTTTGTCATATACACTTGTATGAATCTTTCCGTTTACAATTTTGATATGTAGGTCCAAAAATGGTGTTTCTGTGTTCGTAACGTTTGCTTTCTTAAGTGTTAATTTTTGTGGATATATTTTATTCTTATATAATTCAAAAGCAGGAATAGTTCGAATATCATCTAGATACCTAGAAGTATTGTTGAAACATTGCAAATCATCAAATTTTCTTTGCTGTTGAAAATTTCGGTTAAATTCTTTTTCGTAAGTGTATAGAAATAAGTTGTATCCATTAAGGTAAATGTTGCAATGTAGGTTTCTATAACGCACAAATACGATCGTCGTTCTATTTTCACATTCATCTACATGAATCATGACGATCGTTTTTTTCAGATTTATAAAACGATATAATTATTTCTCTTATTTTGGGTAAAACTCATAGCTAAAGCATCCTAAAGTCCCCTTCATACTTTCACGGATCGAACCACAACTTCGAAAACGACTTCGCTATCCTTGGCGAGCCGGGACGCAAATTGTTCGTTGAACGCGTAGGGATAGATGCAAATGGCTACTGATTGCCACGACTCGTTCATGGATTGCCACGACTTGTGTACGGATAAATACTACTCCACTACGCTTGACTGGACTGGTTTGAATTTCCTATGTATTTTTGCAACATTATTATTTTCTTAAACATCCCCACTCTTTCAGGATGAGAAGATCTCACTTGTGCTGTAACAGTTACGGGCTTTCATACACGTCTTTATGTCATAATCTGAAAACGAATAGGTGAGTTATTAACTCATATATTGTCCGATGATTGCAAGATTTGAAATAAATACAAAGACCCAAACCCTACTTATCCATAGCCTTTCCTTGGCGAATCCGTGGTTGTGCGTAGGTGAGTCGTAGCTATCCGTAGGGAGGTCGTAACAGTCTGTACAGCTATTTTATGATAAAAATGACCCCGGTTTGTTACGGATACGCTTCGGGTTGCTATGACTCCCCTACGTATTGCTACGACTCCCTTACGGCAATTCTATCCTTAGCGGAGTCGTGGAAAATGTTGAACATGTTCCGAAATTTTCTACGCTCTCCCTGATTGCCGCGGATATGTACGGATTGCTGCGACTGGTCACGATTCACGCCGACTCGAGCTACGGATAGCTTCCGATGCGTAATTTATCTCAATCCGTAGCTATTCGTAGCCCGATCCGTGAAAGTATGAAGTGGGTTTTATGATTTGTGTGAATGAAAGACAATCGTTATTGAAATATAATGTATTTGAAGACTTTTTATAATTATGTTTTACTTTTCCGATACGTACTCCTGCGGAAGAAATATTGCATCTGATTCAGGAATAAATACGGCCCTTACCTTATCAGCTTCTTTGAACATTTTGTAAAGGCGCGTACTTAACCGAAGATGACAAGTCTTTAGCAAAACCATCGAAAATGCTTCAGTATCATCAAACGCCTTTTATACCGTGAAATGTTTTTAATTATCCATTTATATATTCATCTGTGTTGCTTGGGCTGCTGTGTTTTGCGGTCTTGTTTGTATGGTCATCTGACAGTGAGTAGGTCGTTTTACACCACAATTGTACGTTCATAGATACCTCTTGGTAATCGAAATAGTGGGTGGGTTTTGCGCACGTAATCCAGGATAGCCACACCATTTGTTACTTGCGTAGCAGATGACCGTCCTTAGTCGGCACCGGTTGCCCAAAGGTCTCGTTTGTTTATGTGTAGTCTTTTGTGTCTACTGTTTCTATGTCGTATGTTTTTTTAAATTTCGTCTCTTACTGTACTCGTCTTCTCTGTGTTTTCGCAACGGATTTTTTTTTTTCGTACTGCAACCAAGTCTGGAGACCCCGTTCCATCGTTCAAATACATATTTCAATAATCATTGGCTAATATGCGAATAAGTCATAATAAGAAAGAAATGTGGCACAAGGTTCAGGGCTCAAAACGGCCCTTAACTTATCAGCTCCTTGGAACATTTTGTAGAGGCGCGTAGTGCCTCAATCAAATTATGATTATTTGAAGAAATAGAGGAGAGGTTTAAAAGCTGTAGTACTTACAAGAATAAATGCTTATTCGTTGTTATATCGAAATCTTCATGTATGTACCCGAAACATAAGTACAATTATGACCTTAAATTGTATATGAATAGCTATGTATACTTGTTAGGGTTACCGTGCAACTCATATAATGGCAGAAAGTATTTGGTGCTGTAGACGTCCCGAATCTGACGACTTTTCTTACAAGAAACGCAAAATTGGTACGTATTCATGAAAATGACGTAACTTCTGCAATTTTGTCTGCAATTTCCCAAGAATCACTTTATTTTGATCGTTTAGGTTTAAAATGCATATATAGTTTTCGTCAAAATTCTCTGCTTTGTCGTTATATCAGCTCGATTTTTTCTGCTTCTTAGCAATTAACAAATTTTCCTCGACGCATTCGAAAACTTTTGTTCTCAAAATTTCTTTAAATTTCTAAAAAGTGGGTCCTGAAAGAGATAAAGAAGAATACGTAGCATAAAATCCCACCTTTCCGTACATTTTTAGACATTATAAAAGAAGGGAGGGGATCTCCAACAAGACCCTCTTGCAGCACCAACAGCAAGACACCAAAACACCCGATGCAAAAACACAAAAGACGAGCATACGTTGAGACGGAAAAGAGACATACGACATGTAAACATCAAACACAAAAGACTACACATAAACCGACGAGACCAAAACTTTCATACTCTTTGGCTATATTAAATTGTTTAGATTGAGGATCACTGACGCGGGTTAAGTACCCGAAACGTGCATGTCTGGTCCATGCTTCAAATTTATCAGTTCTAAAATGATGCTGTTGGAACTGAAGACGTTTAACATAAAGATCTATATTTTGAAATATAGGATTGAAATGTATTATTTTCGTGTTACTTATGTATTCAAATTTAAGTCTCATTTTTCTGAAGTTTCTTGGAGATTCGCTTACTATTTCTGGCTTTTTATTTTTGGAACAAAATCTTATGGAAATGTGTCTGTTGTTGCCCTAAAAAATTGATATTTTAGGTTTTCAAAAACTCTAAGATCATGTTCGTATTATTTCAGCATCCGAATTCTCTGCATTTTTTGGAATTCTGCTCAATATTTCTGGTTCTTTGGAATCCAAAGAAAATTATAAAGTACCAGATGAGATAGAAAAGAAAAAGCATAAACCATGGGCAAAGTCAGTTTTTCAAATGATACATGATTTAATCAAGTATGATTTGTCTTCCGGAAATCGTGTATTTGCCCTTGCATCTAGTGGAATGGGCTACAGTCGAAAACTAGATGTTGACATCCTTAGGACGTTTGAGAAATTTCAGACGAGTGGTTGTCCAAGTGATACTGAGCTTCCCGCTACGGATGAACATATCGAACAATTCCTTTTGTATGTTAAAGAAAGGGGAGCACGAACAATTCGAAGTTGGGTTACGCCTAGACTTATAAGGGGTGTTGTTAAGGATTTAATACTAGTTGCAACCTTAAATGAAATGAAATCTAACAGAAAATTCAGGAATCATTTCATTAATGAAATATTACCGAAAGAATGTAGAGACTGGGTTTCTGAGCCCACTGATCAAAATCCACTAAGGAATATTCGTTCTTTTTTCGCTTATTGTGCACAAATGGGCTACGCAAGAGTGGCTACCACGTTCAGACCGGCCTCTCGCGAAGACATAAACACAGTGGTTGAGAAAACATTACCTCAATTGGTAGAACTACCTAGTAAATCGAAGTCAGTCTTAAGCGTCGATGAGGCTTTACCAATTGTTGATGCATGCCTTAACCTCAAGAACTTAAATCATGAGACGGGCAAGAACTTTTACCGAGAGATAGTCTTCTACGAAAAAAAGGGAAAATATGAACAAGAAAACGCATTATGTCGAACTTTAAACACATCTCTAGAATTGTTCAGTTCAACAAAATACAGTAGAGATGGCGTGAGTAAGGTATTGTTTATACTGTCGGATGATCCTCAAACAGACATGCACTCAATAGAAGGAATACAACAGAAATTATCCAAACACAAAGTAACAATTGTTTGCTGTTATTTGTCGGAATCAAGGAATGAAACATGTCCAAAATGTTTTTTCAGCCAAGTAGATGAGAAGTGGTGTGAAGGGGCGAAAGTCCTTTTCAATTTAAGTTCATATGTACCCAAAGACATACTTCCTCGCGCTATTTTACTGAAGCGAGGATGGAATATGGATATCATGAACGATGAAACGAGATTGTTTATGGAGGTTAACAATTTCGAAAATGTAAAAGAAGCATGTAAGCTAGTCCAGGACATAGCCTGCTGCCATGAGGCCCTCTCCGAATTTCTTTCCCTAGCTTATCTCGATTTCTTTATCGACTCAACTATTCATGAAAGTCAAGAAGTCCCTGAACAAACTCTACTCACATGTTATGCAAATGCATGTGCAACAGTTCTTTGCTCATCCTTGATTAGAATATTTGGTCCAGACAAAAGTCCTAGATTTGAAGTCCTAAGAGAGGAGATGATTTCGATTTTTGGAAAAAAAGGAGCTTATGTTGACAAAGTTCTGAAAAAAATGTGTCCCAAGTACCATCTTCAGTATAGGAAGGTTGACCTACATGGTGCACTGAGAGCCATAACAGAGAAGCGCCCTATTGTCACTACTTTCTATTTACCGAAATCGAAGATGAAGGCTTTCGACAAATTCTTCAAAGATAATCCTCTTGGAATTCTCACAAAAGAGGAAATAACTGGCGATACTCGACGTTATGAACACGATGAAGATGATGAGCTTGTTGGGCATGCCGTTGTACTTACAAGCTTTAATAGTCAATGTCTGATACTGATGAACTCGTGGGGAGAGGAATGGGGAGATAAAGGATTCTTCAGAGTGAAATCTGCTGACGTATTAGGTCCGCATCTAGATTTAATAGACGTATACTGGAAATTAAATGATCTATCTAAAGAGGAAAGGGAAAACCACAAAAGACATGATGCAATTGTTGCAAGAAAGGTTTGGGATAATTTGAACGGACTGCAAAAACAAAAATACAAATGTCTGAGATGCAAAAAGAAATCACCAGTGCATCAATTTAGTGGAACGAAGCTATTTGATGTTGTTTGTCCGAAATGCAAAAGACAGTTTCCCATTAATACCAAAGAAGGGGGAAACCTGCTTGCACTTCACATGTACTTATTAACTTTAACAAGATGACATTTCGGTTTACAGAAGATTCACGTAATATATTACGTCATTTCTCTATCGCAGCACAATTTGAAAACTTCGTTTTTCTTTCTTCATTGATGCCCTCAGATAAAACATTGTTCATTTTCTTACCAAAGACAATGTTAACTGAATCGATGGATAGAATGAGTCATTCATTTGATGAATTCTACAAATATCAACTATCCGGACTGAAAAGTAGTATGGAGTGACTTCCATCTTTTAATTATTAAAATATATCACTGATAAATGAGTTGTAAAAATATTAGAATGCAGTGACTTCCATATTTTGATTATCAAAATATATCACTGATAAACGGGTTGTAAAAATATTACCGTATATTTAGTAGTATGAATAGTCATTGTTTACGTTCATGTCTTCATAAAATATAGAATATTTGAATTTGTTTTGTATATTTCTTGAGAAAACAATGCGTATTTCCATTTGTTATCGTAATGTAATCCTGTTAAGGATGTACAATCCTATGTAAAGGTTGATTTACTTATACAAAATGACACATGATTTATGTATTTAGAGATCAATTAGATATACCTTACATGTACATCACCCCATCTTTTGTTAATACGTTGATCGGCTGGTGACATCGCACCCCTCCGGATCACGCTTATCTCGATATCATTTCGATGGAAATCCTGTGCGCATTTCAGCAAATGATTTTTCATCAGTAAGACCCGAGGTCGAAAGAGAGAAAATCTGCACAGTAAATATTGCGGAGTCATTTCCCATTTGAGACGGAATCTGACGTAAAACCATTGTGACGTCATGAAAATGGTATGGCAACGTCAATATTATACCTCATTTCACAGGGTTTTAGGACTGTTTCTATAGAATTTGTTGACGTCACAATGAATCTACGTCAGGTACTTCAAACGGGAAGTAACTCTGGTTTTCGAAAAAGCCGACTATGAAGAACGAAATTTCAAACACGATTTAAATATTTTTGGAATAAGGAGTTATTTCCCATTTGAGACGATATCTGACGTAAAACCATTCTGACGTCACGAAAATGATACGATAATGTCGAATATTTACCGTCATTTCCCAGAGTTTAAGAATCGTTTTCATGGATTTTGATGACGTCATAATGACTCTACGTCAGATACCGGCCCAAACGGGAAGTAACTCTGGTTTTCAAAAATAGGGAAAGAGGTATGGCGTCAGGGAGACCCTTAGATTTGAAATAGTTCAATCAGACTTTTTAAAAATAAATTTCAAAATATTTTTTCAAGTCAATGCAGAGGTTGCAGAACAGTTAGGTTTTCATTGGTTTCAATGGTTTAACTTTTGACACAAATTGCATAGAACATACCAGAACAATTTACGAAATATAACATCTTGTATATTACTCAGATGAACATGTATATTTTAGAATAAATGAATTTATTACGATTTTTGTTTTGGTTCAAAGTTTTGTGAGAGTACAATTTTAATTCGTTTGTGCTCATTTCATGAATTAAATAAAATTCTTACTTTTTTTTTAATGAATTAGGAGAAAACTGACGATTTAGGTCTGATCGAAAAGAGTTGTTTGATTGTCAATGCCAAGAACAGATTTCAACAATTTGAAGTAATATTTAGTGGGATATTTTTTGGTTCAGGGAGTCATACTCTTGTTTGACATATATAGACATAAAGAAAATATATATACATGGAATTTAAAGGTATAAATAACTACAGGAAATAAAAACATTGTTTGTATCATTAATCATTTAGCTTCATCTGGGCGACTCAAAAGTAGAAGGACCATTTTCACTTTGAACTGGCTCTGTGTTTCTCGTGAAAAATAATTAAATGAAAATTATGATTTTCTATCTCTGATATTTCATAAGAATATGCGCAAATACATTGGGTTCATATTTCAAGTATTTGTAAAGTCATGTGCGTTAGTTATAACGTCAGGTTGTGGCGTCATTTGCTCTGGATAATGGAAAATGAAGAAAACCCATCGTGTACTAGGCAAATTGTATAACTATCGTGTCGTGTAGAAATTATTTTGGAAAAAAAATTATTATTCTATTTTTATTTTGATTTCGCGCCCTTCTTTAATTTTTTTTGTTTCTACCGAAGTATGGCTGATTTATCGAGATTTTTTTTTTAAACTTTTAATAAACTTTGTACTGAAATATAAGGCTACAAATTCACCAAAAATTCATTAAAGCATTTTATAGACTTTTGGTGTATTTGTAATCTTATATTCCAGTTCAATATTTAAAATGTTTATTTGATATTTCAAAGAACTATACATTTGACTTTGATATCGAATATGAAAGAATTCTGACCCACTTGAAAAAAAGGCCGATTTTCAAGTAAACTGAACCTTCTCGTTTATGAATTTGTTAAGAGCTATGAACATTCTTGGCACGTATAAAACGAAAAAAAGGTAATAGACACTACATTCCTACACATTGCCCTGTTTTACATGACAATCCGAATAGAAACTTTTATGCTGTGAAATTTTTTTGTTTGTTTGCTTTGGTTCCTATATATCCCAATTTTGTATGCCTTCGGTTTATGATTTTTCTGAATTTTGTATTTTGTATGGAAACATGGTTATTATCCATATCTGTCATTTTCTCATTTTATATCTCTGTTGATTAGAGTAATAACCAAAGTATGTTCAAAACTTCATGGAGTATCATTCATTGATTAAATTTACTGTATTATATTAGAAAAATAAAAATATTTTTTACAAATGCTGTGACATCACAGTTTACCGATCAAATCGGAAAGAATTTAATGTTAACCTGATTTTCTGTAGTTACATTTGTACAACTGAAATAAAGAAATAGTTGTTATTTCTAATTTGACAGAACAACTTTGTTCTGTATGATACATATATATATATATATATTTGCCCCATTGTACAGCTCATCTTATGCATTAGTGTAATCATAAGCATAAGAACTTTTTTCTTAATTTAGCGATTTATCTTTTTTGTTAAAGACACATTCAAGCATGAATTATTTTGCAAGCTCGAATTAATGCACATGTAATTAAGGTAGAGTATCCCTCAGGTCAGAATTGCTGGTACTTTTTTGCCTGGATACCTTATTTTTTTCTCTTCCGAATATTGTTCAGATTATCAAACTGATATAGTTTTGGGAAAAGAAACTTTTGTAGTTACATTTTATCACCTCTAATAAGGGATTTTTCTGATTTGTTGTAAATTGCAAAACAGGAATCTAATTCCAAAAATCACAATACAAAGGCTTAAAAGTTAAAAAAAAATATATATATATAAAACAGAACTTTATCTCGAGTAAAGAAACCAGGACAAACAGACCGAGACAACAACTCCACAAAAAAAAACGAAGTACAACTTATTCTCCCACTTGAGACTGAGACCTCCCAAATTTTCCTGGGATGACATAAATCGTTCTCACCCTCTGACGTCATCGCTACCAAAGGGACGGTATGGAAGTTAGGCAACAAACAGGTGACTATGACATACACTATTATAAGTCATTTTTCCTAGTAGACAACGTTGGAGAAAAGCAATCAAACACCAGCATATGAGGGAGGGATGGCTAATTCTCTACCCTAGTGTATGAAGGTGTAGGTCCACGAGACTCCTAATCGGCCCTCAAAGCTTTTCAGTTATTAAATTTCACAAGAAATACATGATAAATCTTATGAAAACAAACGAATGTTTACCGCTTTTAATGAAAAGAAAAATATTACCAAACAAATTGTCAATTGACTGTAATGACGTCATGGAGTGACGTTATTGACGAAATATGGCAAAAATTGCAGACGCATGCGTTAATTAAGAAACAAAGTTTATGACAAAAAGATATGATTATCTTTTAAATATAAATTTTTCATTTTAGTTGATGCAAGCGGCCATTGCTAATTTATTAGAAATATGTTCTTCTTAATATTCTGCACTTGCATTTCAACACATTGTTCATGTAGCCACCTTTCAAATTTGCCGCTATGTTCCATTTGTATTCATATCTCTCGACAGGATCAAGTATATCTATAATATAAGTTATGAGTCGCCAAAGCCATAATCGATACATGTATTTCACATGAAGAGTAGAAGACGCAAAAAATCCATTCCAAATAAGCATTGTCAACTAGTCTGTCTCCATCACCCATTTTGTAAGCGTCACATGTGTCCCTATATAAAAGTGACATTCGGAAGAATGCGGAGACTGCAGTACTTTCTACCAGCAGTTTTTCCTCCATATGGAACTTGAAATAGTGCTTGTTCAATAAATGTCTCTTTGACCACATTTTTCGGACATATGACTTGTAACATAGCTTGCATATGTATATCTCGCCAAATTTCACGAAACTGATTTGTTGCTCATCCATATCAGACTACTCCAGATTTTCTCGAAGATACTGAATTGCACTCCAGTCAGTCACATGTAAAAACTCCAAAACATCTGATGAAACTTTCATTATACATACTGACGTTGCTGTATTGTCCATCAGAGAAAATATTGGTCCATTTATGTGACTGGAAACTTCATCCATATTCATAATGTCTAGGAATGTTGCAACAAGATACTAAAAGGTAGATACATAATAGAATATGATATACTTATTGGGTGAATTGGGAAGCATAATTACAGTCTGTCATCAGACTGGCTGGGTCAACATATTTGCATAGTTTTTGGTTTGTCTATTTTGTAGCAAAACCATAACTTTTGAATGGTAAATGATAGTGCTTTCTTGTTTCAAATGTGTATTCCTCGTGGGTACCAAAATTTAGTTTTTGACCTCATGACCTTGACCTATGAGTTTGATGTTCCTTTTCAAATTTATACTGACAAAATATCCCAACAAGGGCATTTGTGTTTCACGTACCTGTTTTTATCAGTCCATGTGTATAGTTTTATGATAAGGTTTAAAATTATATGATGGGAAAATTCTTGTATATTACAATTTTATAAGGTATAAATAAGATTGTTTATGCCGCAAAGCACAATCAAATGATAAAAAACTCACTATTTTCTCAATAACAGTGAAAAATCTGTTATCAAACTAAGAACCTGAAATTCGAAATCACTTCATCTTGTCCTGATACTACTAGCCTGTTGATAAGGTTCCGAAGTTGGTATAGTGAGCCCTTGTCAGTTGCACTGGTCTCCTTGTAAAACGTCTGGTATATTCCCTAAATTAGAATTTTACTATCATATAATTTCACCATAATATTTACAAATTAAGACATGACTCTATTCAACAAAAATTGATATATCAACACGATCATTTTTTAGTCTAAGAGCTGAGGATAAAGAATTATATATATATATATTGAATCAAGGCCAGATGATGAAACAAATTGTAATTAAGAGATAACAGGAAGGCTCAAAGAATGACAGATAACCAGGTTGAATTTTAGTCTTTTACTGTCAAAATACAGCAAGTGTGTACACTAATAGTTCATTGTATCTTGCAGTTGATGTATTTATTTGGTAGGTTTTTTCGCAATGTTATAAATCGATAAAAGAGTTTCCATGGTTTGATAGATGCGAATTGATTAATTAGTATAAGGGAAACAGTACTTTAGACAAAGGAATTGATCAACTATAATCGTGCACACACAGTGTAATTTGTCAGTAATAGACATTTTTGAGAAACCTTGGGGGAAAATCTTAAAGGGACCTATCAGCAATGCTAGCGAATAACAATTTTCTATTTCTTGGCCCAAGAATAAAGAGATGTCACACATATCTAATTAATGTGTATGATTTTAATGTAACAATGTTGGAAGAGGAATTCCGATCAGAGTTACATCATTCTTTTGAAGGTTGGCACACTAACAGACAGGCATATCAGGTTTAATGCTAATTGTTAAACAGACTAAAAAGATTCAACAAGAACTTCAACTTAAGCAAACTCGACAACAAAATTTAACAAACTCAATAAAATTCAACATATGCTACCAATAAGAAGTTCATTTCCCATTTTGCAGACCCTCTGGTCGATGAATTAAACCCTTAAGGCTGCTAAACTCCTCCTACACATTCTGCATTGTCTACTGAGCTGAAAAAGCTCGTTCATTTGTTAGAATGTCCCCACCAAATACAACCCTTCTAATTACATTGTCATCTGTCTCTGAATAAGGAACAGCAAGATTGTGCATATTTTGCAAAATACATGTAGTAATAATACCTTCAGACGAATTTTCACTTTCTGGTATCAAATCACAGTTTAAAACGACAGTTTTTTTCTTTGTTTTATCAAAATGTGCATGACTTATGAACATTGAAATGCAATCTTTCAAAGGCTTCACTTCGTCAATATATGTTGTCAAATCAAAACCAGAGCAGCATGGAAAACCATGTGCTCATTGAGTGTCTGTATTTGGCTTTTCGATGGTATTTATTGGTTGATAGGGATATCAAGTGCACTGGTACTTTGTTGCTCAGCTGTTGACACATGAACATCATCAGCTACCACTCTTTACTCCTTTTCCATGGTCAGAAACCAGAGTAAAGTCTGTCGCTGCGATAAAAGAGTCATCTTGGCTGGCGTGATAGTTATTTCTAAGTGAACAAGAAAAGGTTTTAATCTATGCATACCTAGGTCTTCAGATGCAGTACATGTATTATAAGGTTCCGCGCACCTAGGTCCTCAGAGACAGTAACGTTTGGATTGACACCTAGATCCTCAGAGACGGTAACGTTTGGATTGACACCTAGGTCCTCAGAGACGGTAACGTTTGGATTGACACCTAGGTCCTCAGAGATAGTAACGTTTGAATTGCCACTTGGTCCTATGAGACAGTAATATTCGGATTGGTAAAATCTTTATTTGACTTAACATACCTGTTGTTCACTGATGAGCTGTTTCAAGGTATAGAGTTGGAACACCTCCGTATTATTTTTTCTTGTGAATGGTACTGTTGGCAATGGTGATTCCAAGATAATAAAGCATTGACATCCCCTTCAAATTGAAAAATTTGCCGTGTGGAGCCCGTAAAAAAATTCCCCGCGAGGAGTTTGACAGTAAGCGTTTTAAATATCTTTCCCTGACATTGTCGCCATAGCACTTTCTATATAGACATAACGTCAGAGAGTGAATGGATTTTATATATTGTTTTCATTTTCGTGCTTAAACATCGACGGCGGGTGTGGCTAGCCAACAGGGGATGCTTACTCCTCCCGGGCACCTGGCCCCGCCTCTAGCTTGCTAGGAGTCCGTTGGTGCTCAATTTTGCGCTCTATTGTGGGTGCTATTGGGATTACCGTCAAGATCTTCTTTAACTCATAATATAGCGAGGAAACATCAGCACACAAGCGACAGAAGCACCATTATGACGTAAATTGCAAAGAAATCATGTTTAATCCAGGAGATGCAGTTTGGTTACTTAACGAGACGAGGAAGGTTGAACAGAACCCTAAACTTCAACCAACATTCCCAGGACCCTATGTAGTACTGGAGAGACTAAACAACCTATTTTACAAAATCCAACTGGATGATAGAGAACGAATTGTCAATCATGACAAATTGAAGAAATACCTTGGCAGCAATTATCATTCATGGGGGAAAAGATCCATGGCCAAGGGAGAATAATTAGATTAGGATAATGTTACGAGAAATATTTATACATGTACAATTCTTTTTTATACTGACATGAATATGATATATGGAAATGAACGAAAAATAACCGAATTTAAATGATATTTTAGATTATTACAGGAAGCCTTAAAGTTAAAGAAAACTTGATATGGATATCATCCAAACACTTAGACTGTAATGCTAAAGTAGGAAAATTAAGGAGTAACATCGGGTACAACGCAGCATTACGGGGATTGTTGTGCTGCGATCCGGGGGCTTGTGCTGAAGCAAAGAAAAGCAGACCGAGCTGTGCATCAGCTTCTTTAACTCCAGAAGTAAGATACCTAGAGTCCTAAAACGGATCTTACGGAACTCGGCAAATATCAAGAGATGTCCCCATGTGCTTCACTTCGTTTAACAGTCGTTTGTTCTCTCAAACACTATACCACAATTTCGCGAGTTGGACGATCCAAGTAGGTAAATAATTTCAATAGGACATTAATTTCTTAAAATAGGACTTTACGCACATGTTCATACCTGGAGACATGGAGAATTGTCATACATGTATATTCCTATTTTAAATGCTTTCCTGTGGCAATCCAGCGTAAAAAATAAAGTATTCTACAATTTCTAATGTTGTGTATGAGGGGCTTGTTTCCATGTTGTGTATGGGTGTATGTTCAATATTTAAGGTTTTATTCCAATATAGTACAAGAAACATGTATGTCCTAAGGTATGCTGTATTCAATATCCCGTCAACATTATTTATGGAATTACTTTAATGATACAAAGGAGGGGATATTCAACAAACCACAAAATACTCAATGCAAAACACAGAACAGATAGGCACAGAATGAGACGCAAAAGGTACAAGGAACATCAAACCGCATACATACATCAAACACAAAAGATTACACATAAACCAACGAGACCGATGGGCAATCGGTGCCGACTTAGGACGGTCATCTCTTACGCCAGTAGCAGACGGTGTGGTTATTCGGATTACGTGCGGTCAACTCTCCCACTTTTCCGATTACCTAGAAGTATCGATGAACGCACGGTTGTGGTCTGAAATAACCTCCTCATTGTAAGATTACCATACAAACAGACAGTATGACGCAAGGGCCCAAGAAACATACAGATTGATACTGTATGTAGTACAATTACCAAAGATGAAGAAGGAGAATTTCGAATATTTGTTATGACACACAACAGGCGCGGATCTACGGGGCGGGGGGGGGGGGTTCCGGAAATTATGCTGCGCTTTTCTTTAAACAACACATATACCGTACACCTTGGTCAATAAACAAGGACACAAAGAGTAATGAAACTGAAAAAACACGAATACTGGATTTTATTACAATTCTCGGATAAAACTTTGATGGCTCGCTTCCGCTCGCCTTTTGTTGTATTTACATATTTAAAAACCTGACAATCAGTAATCAAACTTTTTGGCATATTCAGAATCAAAATGTTAGAATTATTTATTAGTGAGTTTTCGTAAAATCCAATTCCTTACATATTTCATACGGGGGATGCTTGGTGGAAGTTATGTTATATAGCAGCTAGGGGAAAGCTGCAATATTTGAAATTGATAATTTTGTAAATTGGCAAGCGGTAGCGAGTTAGAGATTTAGTTAAATATTGACAAAAAGAAAACGATAAAGATTTCTCAGAATTAATGGTTTAATCTAGAAATTCATACTTTTTTATCTGATCTTATAGCGAAAATCGAAGGGACTATAGATCCGCCAGTGGTTCATTTAATATCTTACTTCGAATCATAATTAAAGGCACCGGGCAGTTTCAAAATACATTTGAAATGTTTAGAACAGTTTCGCGTATATCGATGAAACTGCACCCATACACAACATGGAAACAAGCCCCCATACACAACATCAGAAATTGTAGAATATTTCATATATAACGCTGTTTTGCCACTTGAAAGCATTCAGTAAAGAAATATATGACCATTCGCATTGTGCGTAAAATCCTATTTTAAGACATTAATGTCCCATTGAAATTATTTCCCTAATTGGATCGTCCAACTTGCGAAATAGTGTTGAAGTGTTCGAGAGAACAAACGACTTTGAAGGGAAATTAAGCACATGGGAACATTTCTTGATATTTGCCGAGTTCCGTAGGATCCGTTTTAGGAGCCTGGGTATCTTACTTCTGGAGTTAAAGAAGCTGATGTACAGCTCGGTCTGCTTTTCTTCACTTCAGCACAAGCCCCCGGGTCGCAGCACACCAAGCCCCAGTAATGCTGCGTTGTACCCGGTGAGTTACCTACCATTAAGTAGTTAAAACTAATGTCAATAGGAAAGACAGGCCATTCAGGAGAATAAGGGAAAACAGATAGGCAGTATACCTTGTATTATATATCAATTTACTATAATAGAAGCCTGACAATTTCTACTTCTATGTTGTTACAGAAGTCTGAGTTACATGTACAATGGATATCCTGGTGTCATCTGATTTGAAGGCCAAGCTAGCCAAGAGAGGCTATGCATATAAGAGAGTCAAATGTGGAGAAAAATTCAGGGGAGAGAAGCTGAGAGTTAGAGTAGACGTTCACAAGTACCACATAGCCTTAAATGAAGTTCCCTTCTGTTGCTTCCTATGTCACTATATGACTGACTGCGAGAGAGACATCACCAGACATATAAAGGGATATAAGCCACATCAAACCATGATCGACAGTATGAAGGCTCAAGGCAAGGAATTGGCAGAGAGCTACATCCATTAGAACTTGACACCCAATCCGATATGTGATGAGCACATGAGGCAACTGAGTTGGGAAGAGAGTCAGCTGGTATGGCTCTCCAGGCTGAGACCAGCTGAACCGGAGGGGAGCACCGCGGGTGGACCTGCAGGACAGGAGGGACCTGTTGACCAGGAGGATCCTCTGGACCAGGAGGAGCCCACCCCTACCAACTCAAAAGCCCTGGAAGAGCCGCAGGTAGTTCCTCCCGAGGACCCAATTACAAGAATATTGGAGGCCATGGTGGAGACAGACAGCGTGATGCCAATCATCTCCCTTCCAGATATTGATCTTCCGTTAATCGCGGACAGCCAAGAGGAGAACATTCTGGCGGACATCTTGCAGGACGAGAGTCATCGGCTGCAAGCGAGTTTCCGGGGGAGGCCCAGGTGGCAGCAGGAGCGGGAATCCTGTCAGACATCCTCACCTGTATGCAGGACATCAGGACGGAAGCCCAACAGACAAACGACCTACTTACCAACCTAAACATGGCAATGAGAAAGAACACCGTGACCATGGACGAGTTGGCCTCGAGTGTGCGAGCCAGAGAGAGACAGGAGAGGGACAGACAACAGAGGACATCGCCATACAATTGCGATTCAAGGCCAAGGTCAGTGATTGGACTTGTCAGAAGGGCGGCCACAACAACCAGGAAGATCAGCACCTCAAAAGCCAGGGATGACAGGAGGAAGTAGGATAGGTAAAATTAGTATAGGTTAAATAATAAGTCAGTGTTCCGAAAATTATCGAATCACATTGAAAAAGTACTAGCTTAAATATTGTAAAAGTATTTCTCTTTTTGTAGAAATTATTAGATCAGATTTTTGGTGCATTTCTAGTCACATATTGTTCATGCCATTATAAAAGAGAAATATGTACAGTCAAGGTCACGGGATAGGTGAACTAAGAATTTAGTGATAGGATTTTAAGAAATTTCTTAGTATAAAGTTGGCGATTGTTGTCTCTTTTTGACATGCACATAGCTGTAAATAATTGTGATGAATACCTTTTGCTCATGTACATCTTTCATTATAAGATGGTTACGGTTAGTATAAAATGCCTGTATCAGATAATTTGAGTCTGTATGGTACATGAATCTAAAGAGAAATTCATGATTCTGTAATGTGTAACAGGCATTATGAAGTAAATGTCAAAAGTCTTTGAAGGGTTACATGATGCAAAAAGTTCGTTGTTAAAGTATTGTATTTGAAAACTGTTAACTTATATCCAGTTTATCATTGTTGAATTTATTGCCAGTAGTTTCAGTATGAATGAAAGTTTAATTTTTGGATGAAAATGTATTGTGAATGTCGTATTCATTATTTATTTATTTTTGAAAGTATTCACCAAAGTGCCAAAACAAAGGTCAGTATATATGTATTGTCTTTATGACTTTACCACTGTTATGACCTTGTCACTGATATGACCTTGCCAGTGATATGACCTTGCCAAAGTATGTGTTCTGAGTATCATTATTCTTCCATTTTTGTTTCAAACGGCAGCTTCATGTGAAATGTAGAAGTAAAGATTTATATTTCCAAATTATTTACATTTTTGTATGATTTATATTTTTATGTGAAAGCTTATGTGAGACTATTGTTGAAAGTATATTTTGTGTGTTTCGTGAGGACACTGAAACATAAAAAGATGGGTAAAACGTAAAGCCCAACACTATGATCTCATTTGTTTGCATGTTACATGAATCAGTTGTTTCACGTTGTGTTTTGAAATGACCCCTTTTTATCTGGTTTATGCGTTTTTTGTAAGAGTAAACGGACGGTACGCTATTGAACCATGATATACTTTAGATTTGTATTCAGTAATACGTATTCTATGTACATACACTTACTTATCTATTTTTGAATAACATCGTGTTTTAAGTCTCCTTTTAGACCCTTTTTCTAACTCACGTTTCGCCATTGTAAAATCATCAGGAGGTACAAATGTTAAAAGCGCCACCTAGTATGCAAATTAGCACTTCAAGCAAATTTTATATCGTTTGAGAAGGTTGGTATTTTTGTTTTGATGCAATCTTTTAATCGCAAATTTCAGATGTATACCGTATTGCGTCCAGTTATTGATTTTTATGAATTCTTCACAATTAGTTAGAAATTTCATGAAACATGATAGAGTCGTATGTGTTGGAAACCAGCCATACCCGCAGGGTGCTTCCCTGCCGGTCGTCGCTAGGTTCGATGCCCCCGGCCCGCAAGATTTTTTCTATAAATATAAGCCAGCGATTTTGACCAGCGACTCCATTCTAGATTCAGTTTCAGTAGGGTTCATGTCGTAGGTTAGCATAATAGCATTATTTTCTCTAGCCAGAGCGAGATGCGCACGTACGCCATTAAATACAAAGAAATAAATAAAACTAGGAAAGAAATCATACTGATTTAGTTGATTTATCTATGAAATAAAGTATTTTTAGAGCTAAATTGTCGTAAACTTAGCGGGTATGAATTCAGGGTTATTCCCAGTTTTCCGCTCCAATATCTATAAATTCTCTGCTAGAATACCTATTTTTCATCGTATTAGTTCGTTGCTTTAGACTTTGTCTCCACAAATTATGGCCGGCTAGCTATTACAATAATAAAAGGTGTGTATCCAGGGTTATTCTCTGAATCACACGAGACATACAATTCGTAACAAGAACAGTAGTAGATAGGCGTGTATCCAGGGTTATTCTCTGGAAAGCACATTCTGTAAGAACTTTAATTTCAATATAAATAATAGCAAGGTGTAGATCTAGGGTCATTCTCTGGATCTCACAGGTCAAATTATATTAAGTCAGAAATAAAGAATACTTCTAAGGCGTAGATCTCGGGTCATTCTCTGGATCTCACAAGTCAAATCATATTAACTAAGAAATAAGGAATATTAAGGTGTAGATCCAGGGTCATTCTTCGGGTCACACAGATTTTTTTATTATCAGAAAGACATAAACAGGGTGAATCCATGGTAATTTTCAAGACTCATATATACATAGAAGTAAATAGATATAAAAACAAGTTAGGTAAAGGATTTATCCAGGGTCATTCTCGGGATAATTCCTGAATATTATTAAGCGATACTTTTGAGTATTTAAGGGACACCCCGGGTCCTTCTCGGGGTTACCTTTCCTCTATATCAATGAAGGGTATCTCATATTTATGAATTACAAAATGTAGTTTGATTGTGCTCTCATTACCTGTCAGAGGAGTTGTAACTAGATGGTAAGTTAATAATAAATCAGCTTTTAAACTTTATTTTGGAGTCTAATTATCTAGTTGTGAGCATAATGGTGTCCGAGTCGTCACAATATTACATGTAATACTTAAAAATTGGTAAAAATGGATACAAAAGAGTTACATTTTCATAAATATCTCTCTTGTTTTTCATTATATAACTAAATTTAATATTCCATTCCCTAACACGTTGTAATCGAACTCTCGCTCGCATACTGCATTATCCTGTATTGATATATTTCAACTAAGAAAAATCAAGACATCGCACGACAGTATGATACGCGAGCAATTTCTCCATATTTATCCGTATTTCGTACATGCTACTCGTAAAATCTTTTTTCATTTGTTAAAAAGAGAGCGAATAACATTTCCCTTTGTTTATATAATTCTTTTTTTATCGTCAAATGTTTGATACTAATTAAGAAAAGTTAAGACAGGAGGATAATAATTAGAAATGTTATGATAAGGAGGAGATTCCCATTATGACGACGTTGCAGTGATTACAGAGGGACACACACGATAAACAAGAGACCGAAGTGTTCTGTATCGCTCACCTGAGAAAATTGTCAATCTAACCTTATTTGTAGATACTGTGAAGGGTGAAGAAACCCAAGAAGTGTAATTCTATTCGGGTAATAACTACTAACTCATTTAGTTACCTATTGTTTGAAAAGATTTTCAGGAATGCATCGATTGAACAAAACTATTATAAAAAAGATGTTATCTTTTTAAAATTCAGTTATTGAATTTCGTGTCCCTATTAATCGTGACGTTTTCAAACTTCCTTATGTATCATTCCATGGGTTTTAAAAATTCTCCCTAGGCCTTTTTTCTCATGTTTTTCAGCGTCCGTGGCCGCCCAGGTAACATATTTGTTACACCCGTAACAATTCGACTTTGGTAAGATCTCATCTTGCTTATTTTTTTACATATTATCATTTTTCGCTATCAGATGTGTGTTTCAATACAAAAGACACTAATTCTGAATAAGACATTCAATGTCCTTAAAATCATTTAAATAGACCACAAATCAGCATATGCACTGACAAAACAATATTCAGATGAACATTTTCCAACTTTCGGTAGCGTTTTAGCAAAACTGGCATGATCTATGTTCAGTATTGATTGTTTTGGAAATATTAAAGGGAATTAGCGAATGATAACTATTGTAGCTTGTCATATCAAACGGTGTACATATAGAAGAACGAGAAATGTTATTCGCTCTCTTCTTAACAAGTGAAAAAGGTTGTACTTGTGCAGCTTTCTAGGTTGAAATATACCAATACAGGATAATGCAGTATGCGAGCGAGAGTTCGATTACAACGTATTAGCGAATGGAATATTAAATTTAGTTATATAACGAGAAACAAGAGAGATATTTACGAAAAGTAATTTTTTGTATCCTTTTTTACCAATTTCGAAGTATAAATATCCTCGTATACGAATTGTTCATTATTGATTAGGCCCCTGTATATAGTTCACGAATAAATGCAGAATGTTCTGACCAAATGAGTATACATAGCTATTGTTTTCAATTAGTACGTGACCATCAACGGCGGGTGCGACGAGTCAAACAGGGGATGCTTACTCCTCCCGGGCACCTGGTTCCACCTCTAACTATCTAGGGGTCCGTCAATGCGATGCTCAATTTGGTCCTCTATTGTTAGGGGTGTTGAGATTGTCGTCAGGATCTTCTTTATCTTTATCTCATTTTTTCTGACCTCAATAGTTGCTCTAATTTAAGTGAACAGGACAGTAGACATAAAACGAGACTGTGTTGTGAGATTGAATCGACGAGGACTCAAAAAACACTCAATTGTAGGTCACAGGGTATGATACCTCGGTTTGATTTTTCTCATTTCGTTCAGAGAATGGAAGAATTAAGAGCAATGGGGAGCGATTTGAATCGTCGAAAACCAGCTGCATCTTCTTCAAGTTATACATGTAATCGTAGTTATACGATTTGAGTACTACTGTGATGTTTATTCAATTGGTTGATTGTAGTAATTAGTTCGATTCTGAACATTCATTTAGACTGACAGCAATGAGTACTGACAAAAAAAATGGATTTATGAACCAAATTTGACAATGTTTTATTTGCTGTTGACTATATGAAACACAACTCTGCACTAAACGATTTGCCTGAAAGAGATATATTTAAGAATGTCAAATAAAAACGAACTTTTCACTTCAGACAATTTAAAGTCCACTCCGACGGGATTAAAGTGGATTACCATTGACTTTTGTAATTGATAGTTTGTGTGGCTTTTGTTTATGAAATAGTGTAGAACAAGGACAAAGAATTGTATTCGTTGTAAATTCGGACATACAAATATTTAGACATAGGATTATTACATTCTATTTGTCAAGAGTCATAGAAGATATCTGCTATTAATTCAGGAGTGTTGCTCGAATCACCCCGATTGTAAAAAGCAAATCAAGTATTAATGAAAAGAGAAAGGAAGTATGTTTTCTTCTTGGCCTTAAGAGTAATTTTGTTTTCATAAAAATTGTAGTAGAATGTTTCTGAACGTGTGGCATTTTATGGACAGAGTTCGCAGTCAATGATTCCAATGGGTGTTTTGTTCGATTTCATAAAATATATTAGTTAACTTTCTTTATTATTGACAAAATAGGAAAGACTGAGAAGAACTTTTGAAATAATGAATGATTATTCGGATAACATTAAGCAAACATTACAAAATATGAATAATTTGGAATTCAAGAATATGATAATTACAACAGTTTGAAACTTTATTTTGGTCCCTTATGAACTTGACATCATATTGAGTCTTTGTGGAATACAGAGTTTATCCCCCTTACAGACGGTATATGACGTAAAACCATTGTGACGTCATGAAAATGGTATGGTAACGTCGATTATATTTTCCATACTTTAGGACTGTTTCCATAGAATTTGATGACGCCATGAATAGTCTACGTCAGATACCGTCTCAAATGGGAAGTAACTCTGGTTTTCGAAAATATCGAATATTATTTTCTTTTTCGGGACTTTGTCATTTCATCCAAATTCAAATAGACCTTCTTCATATTATCGATTGACTTGAATTTTAGACACTCCAAGACCCGACATCACTCCTTTTCACTACTTTTGACGTTATTTCTAATTGTTACGTCATAAATCAGATACGACGTCACAGTTAAAAGTTACGTCAAATCTTGTGATGTCGGGTCAAAAGATGTGTAAAATACAAGTCAACTGCGGTAATGTGAAAATCGTCTATTGAAAAATAAAAATAAACTAGAGGGCGCTGCTGAAATACATTAAGCTGTGTCTGAAAATCACTTTGGCATTTCATTAAATACCATTGACGAGGACTTACTATCCGAAACACGTGTCTGGTGCATTAAAATCCAAGTGAGTGAAAGCCCCATCACTTACCATTCGGATGTAATTTCCAAAGATTAAAAATACGGAGGTGCTCGAACTCTATACCTTTTTGAACAAAATCTCAAACCAATTTTATGCACCAGACACGTGTTTCGGATATTAAATTCTCATCAGTGATGCTCCCAGCCAAAGTGCTTTTCATAAGCCACCCAAATTTATTTCACAATTAAAGTTTTGTAAATGACAGACGGATGGACAGGAAGACGGACACACACACACACACACACACCCTCACCCTCACACACACACACACACACCCTCCCTCACACACACACACACACAAACACACCCTCACACACACACACCATGACATCTGACAGACAGACAGACTGATGAATTTAATTAAAGACTTAAGTTAGCGCTTGAATGTTTAATAAAAAGTCTTTAAATTCAATAGCATCATTAGAGATTTTTACCTAAAGTCTACACTGACGATTGAGATCGGACGATGACTTTACCTGTAGGGGTGATTTCAAAACAAGAAATGGAAAATGAATGTTACTTCATATCAAGAAACGAAGACACTGCGTTTGGACGATTATCAAGAGGGGGAGGTTAGAGGGGAAGGGAGGGGACGGGCGAGTCAGTAACTACCACCTCATGGAAATTGCAAAACATGCTGAGATCTAGGCGTAGAATATTTTTCAGGCTTGAACACTTCCCATCCCCTCCAGCTTTTTAGTTGAGGAGGAGGGATTGACGAGGGGTCGGGGAACCGCCTAGGTCCTCAGTGGGTCAAAGGCAGAGCCCTGATAGGGGGACCAGCGTATCATCCTTTTCGTTAGGACTCATATTCGTGAATGAAATTTATCATATTTACTCATATTTACTCTCTTTAGACTGAAAATTATCGTTTTACATATGATTTGCTTTGCCCCCCCCCCCTTGAATACGCCACTGCTCTCCGCATTGAGGGGCAAGACACTTTCAAAGAAACCCAGGATTGGGTCAGAAAGGGGGTGCGGCATTTGCTGAGCTGCATAATACTATATAATACATGTACATGTATTATTTGTATGTTTCTTTAGTTTGGCGCTGTACATAGATATTCATATAAATAAAAAATTATTGTAATTAGAATCGAAATTCGTGAACATTTTTGTTAGATATGCTGTTACTCAAAAGTTTGAGATGAGGAGCGAATTGAGCACCTTCCATCCTTTTTTATTTCGAAACGATGACCTGCTTGTGCTTGCCTTTCTCCTCTTTTTCTCCAGTTGTATGTAACTTCCTTAGTCCTTGTTATGCCTTGTGGTTCTTCAGAAGACAATATGTTATACACTACCTAAGCCTGAAGATCTATCCTCAACAATGCTTTCGAATGTGAAAAAAACACTAATCAATAAGTGTTTCTCTTTACGTATTAAAATTTTGTTTGAACGACGAACTAGTGAAAAGGAATAAATTTACCTGTACATAGAATATAAAACACCCAACAAAACTGCTGAAATATGATTTGAATTATCAGTTTGGCAGACAGAAGTGTTCACTAAAACTTGAAAAAAATTATTTTGAGAACTCCGCCAAATCGTCGGCGTCCAGTGTCAATTGTCAGCCTAGACTTTAGGTAAAAATATCTATTTAAAACCTGATAAATTTACAGCATGGACCAGACATGCACGTTTCGGGTACTAAACCCTCGTCAGTGATCCTCAGTCTAAACAATGTAATATGGCCAAAAAGTATGAAAATTATTATGATCGTCCAAAAATGTACCAAAAGACGTAGCAGAATGGGTGGGATATGCTGCTACAGGACCCACGTTTTAGAAATTTCAAGAAATTTTGTAACAGAAAATTTCAAATTAGTTAAAGAGACAAATCGCGAAAGCGAGGGAAAATGCCATGATGAGTATCTTGTGAATTCACCATTCTGATAATTAATTTACTAGATCATTCTGTAAGAAAACGTTTGAAACAAGTTATTGTGGTCTTCCTGACGATAATCTCTACAGCACTCACAATAGAGCACAAAATTGAGCATCGACGGACACCTAGCAAACTAGAGGTGGGACCAGGTGCCCGGGAGGATTAAGCATGTTAACGTTAAGCATCCCCTGTTTTGCTAGCCGCAACCGCCGTCGATGTTCATGCACGAAAATGAGAACAAAATACATGCACTGTCTGAGGATATGTCTATATAGAAAATGCTATGGCGACCATGTCAGGAAAAAATATTCAAAACACTTACTGTCAAACCCCTCGCGGGTGTACATGTTGACTTCGCGTAGAATATTCACATTTTCGTATTCCTTAATTATGCAAAATAAAGGCACATATTTTAGCCATATTAACTCGAGGTTTTCTTCACATTTCCATAAGCAAAACCTCAGAACATTTTTCATGAGACACTTGAGGAAATTGTCATAAGATTATCAGAGAACACTTCAGAAGAAATAGGTGATGCAAACAGCATGGTATGACATGTTCCACGAACGAATGCAAAATGTTTTGGCCGAGTGTTCGATCAATAAACAGTTTTGTCTGCCGTAAGTAGATACGTACATTGTAAGATGACCGTCAGATAAAAAGGACCAATCCAAAGCGCGGATCTAGCGGGTAGAGGAAGGAGTTAAAAACCGCCCCATCCCCCAGAAATAGCTCGAAAATGCTGATTTTATTTTTTTGTTTGAATACAGTGTTGTATTTTAAAAATCATGGGCTTGAATCGCCCTCCTGATGGACTAGACCCCTATCCTGGAAATTTATTTTTAAATCCACCCATGAAATCCTATGATTTAGGAGTCGAAGGAATTCCTTTTCTTGCACTGAAGGGCATAGATATCTTATTGGTGTATTTTGCGATATCGCTAGCTCTAAATGGACTAGTTACGCATTTGAAGCATTGTAATAATGAGACCATTCGACAAACACTGTAAAATCCTGCACAAACACTGTAAAATCCTGCACAAACACTGTAAAATCCTGCTTCGAACATGTTATGTCTAATGTTGACCAACTGGAATTGCATCAAGGAGAACGTCCAATAATGAAATGACGGCAGCTGTGTGGATTTATTGATTCACGTGTAAAAGTACATACACTGCTCAAAAAAATTAAAGGAGCGATTTTTCCATTGTAATATAATGGTACATAGAGTTTAATATCTTTTGGGATAAGCAAGGCTACATCATCAAGTTTTATCATGTACATATGGTTAATCTGTTTAATACAGACATTTATAATAAAGAAATGACTATTAAATGTCTTAATACATTTATGTTCATCATATAGAATAAGCAGCTGCAAACATGTGTGATATGAAAGTAGAAACCTTGCTCCCTTAACTTTTTTAGCAGTGTAGATACTGAATAATAGTGAAATGAGAAATGTCATTATAAGCATTTCCTGAATGACATAAATTGGAGAGAAATTCAATGCCAAATGGAAACGAAATTTTGAAATGTCTAAAGTGAAAAGACACTCCGACAGGATTAAAATGGAGTATCATTGACTTTGGTAATCGATAGTTTGTGTGGCTATTGTTTATCGAAATATTGTAGAATGGGGACGTAGCATTGCGTTCAAAATAAATTTGGACATTGAAATTGATTACACTCCGTTTGCCACTTGTCACGAGTCATTGAAGCTATTTGCTGTTAATTCAGGAGCGTCGCTCGAATTAATCCTGATTGTTAAGAGCAAATCAAGTATCGATATCAGAAGAAAGGAGTTAAATTTCTTATTTTCTTTTAACGTCACTCAAGTTTATGAAAATTGTAGTAGACATTTGATTGACCTTGTGTCATTTTATGGACAATGTATGCTGTTAGTGGCATTTCAAATCAGTCTGTCTTTTCATTCACATGACTGAATGAAATTTAAAAGAAAAAATATTACCTGCAAAATATAAAGAAGACTATTTAGAGATTATTTGTGAAATTATTAAGATTAATCTCCCATCACTCTATGCAAAAACTTCAGAAATGGAAAGTTATGTCCAAAAATACCGAAAGACGTAGCAGGATGGGTGGGATATGATGCTACAGGACCCAAAGATACAGGCTGAATAAGCTACCAAAGAATACGTACATTGTGTCACTTTTCAAAAAAGAACTAATTGTTGATGACAGAAGCTTCTAGTTTGCGTCATTATTCACAATCGCTACAAAAATTTTAAAGCATTCAGATCTGATCTCGATAAGAAGCTGTTCCTAATGTCCAGGAACATCCTGAGAAAACGTGAACGTTCTTATCTTGATACAATGCCCAGTTCGTCACTATTTGACATAACATGCACATAAAAAGTGCATGTATGCAGTATTTGTTAAATGTCCAAATTACTGGGACTCCTTCGAAGTGATAAAGCACAAAAATAAAATATAGGAGCTCTTGCAACTGTGACAGAGCCGGTTGTATCGGCCCGGATAGCTCAGTGGTTACAGTGCTTACTTGCAGGTATAGAGGTCCTGGGTTCGAACCCCGGTCTTGACACATCTTTTCCTACCCTAATACATTTGGTGCCGTGAGGGTGAGCTTCGGGAAGAGGTAGAACCAGGGCTGTTGTGTTGTTGATGAAACCTCAAGATTTGAAGGGTGGAGGAGTGTGGCAGAGCCGATGTATCGGCCCGGATAGCTCAGTGGTTAGAGTGCTTACCTGCAGGTATAGAGGTCCTGGGTTCGAACCCCGTCTGGGCACATCTTTTCCTACCCTACTACACAACAATGGAAGGAAAAGTAGGACTAAGTCTGCAAACCTGATACCCTCTGTCTTGTCAGTGGCTCTTATCGCCTCCTAAATCAACTTTCAGACTCTTTGGCCATAGTTCATGCTTTGAATTGAAAATCACTGATGAGGGTTAAGTACTCGAAACGTGCATGTCTGGTCCATGCTGCAAAATCTGTTCTTAAACGTTGTTATAAATTTGAAGACGTTCTTGTGAATATTGTCGTGTCTATTTTGTGGTAAGTAGTTTTGTCTGATGTCATTTACGTATCACTTTCTTGTGGGTTTGTTTCGCTGGGTGAGTGCAGGACGGTCATGCCGGAGATCATCCCCTTTTCTTTATCTGATTCAAGTTGGCATTGTCGTCTACATGGTTAACTGCAGATTAATACTGCTAAATTCTGTCGATTCTTTTATGATATATATCCTTCCCTGGTTATCCAATCTACATTAGTAGAATGAAATATGTAAATAATTTAAGCTACCCCATAAACGAAACGTTCTCATGAACTTCCGTTCTCTCTTTGTCGTACTAATGCACTTATTCATGCAATATTGACCCATAGAGCTCAGATCTGATATGGTCCGATTTTTTTATGTCAGAAATCGATTTTTTCACCGAATTGTAGAAACGAGTGGGGGTGAACTTTTGGCATTAGCTTTTCGAAATTATGTTCTTAAAATTCTTAATTTTATATGTTATTTTGTTTATCGACTCCCGGTCTAGTACAAATATTGATAAACAGTGGAAGCCAGTGGCTTAGATTTATTGTTCATACCAACAATGCTAAAGCCTATGTCAACATATTCGTGTATTCAAATTCGATTTTAATGTCAACGAAAGCCCCCATTCTCTTGTTAAAGAGAACGGTGTATGATCGCGATCGATTTGCACATAAATTAATATACTCCTCAATGGAAAATTGGTTAAAGTTGCAAAATTATTGTCATATATAGTTCACTATGTAGAGGTTGAAAAGAGACTTTCTAGAGAGTCGCGCTCCCTTTTGTATGGCACGGACTGTACTTAAAGCGGACCAATAGCCAACTGCATTTGGAATTTTTCTCGTACATGTATTTGTTTTGTCGAACTGGCTTATTTAGACAAGGATTTTTTCCCCTTTTTAAAAGCTTTTAAATGATAAATACAAACAAAATGTGTCAGTTTAAACAACCAAAGTCTACAAGAAAGAACTAAATTCGATCGGTATTAAATCAGACTGATTGCGTCGTGCTTAGAATAGACAAGTGGCATGCAAGACAAACGGAATTGAAAATGTAAGTAAATTAGATTTTTTCTTTTTTCATATATATTTGTTTTAACTTTTTTAGATTACGCGCAGTCTCTTTCTCATTTGAAATTTTCAGTAGTGTTTGGATAATGTTCGCTAGAACATATTTGCATGGATTATACATGTACATGTTTGCAGAATGTTTTAGTCATGAATTTACATAAAACCGGTTCCGAAAATTGACATCAATGTCATTGAAACTGATGTTGAAATATACATTTGAAGAAAAAGATAAACACTTCGTTTTGCAAACTGTAATTGGACCACATCAATCGTCTTTAACAAGTTCTCAATTTCGCAAAAATTGCATTATATCGCCAGGCACTTAGTCTTCCTCAATAAGTTCTCGATTTTGTTTGAAAAACACAAAAATTGCATTATTTCGTCAGGTATGCTATATCATATGTAAAATTACTCTAAGGAGTTGCTCAAGTAATGGTCGCAATTTGAATTTAATGGCAGCTTAAAATGTTGGAACTTAATAACTCAAATCTTTTGACCTTTAAATTCGTCTGCTTTTGAAAATATAACTAATTGATCATAATTATCCAAAGAATGTCTTTGCGGGAGTATTGAGACATGCACTAAGAAAATGATTTTTTTTTCATGAATGAAATAAGGATGTCTTTGTTTCATATTTATAATTCCGAAAATCGAAGTTTCTGGGCTCATACAGAATTTGGTTTTTTTTATGTTTGTATTTGTAGGTTTTTTAGTCCTTTATTTCGTCTGATTACGGCAAAGTAATTTGTAAACATTTTTTCCCCTTTATTAATGTGTGAGGAGTTTTCTTTTTCAAGTTATCCCTATTTGACAACACATTCTATGTATAATTATTCAATATCAACTCTCTTATTCAGAATAACATGTACATTTTGCGTCGACATTGAATACCTTTCTTCTAAGACAAGTTTGTTTTCTTGAGGAGTTTTACGTTTACTTTTATTTTTTTTTCTTAAGGGGTTACTAAGCTGATGTTTCTACAGTAACTGTAATATATCCCCTTCTTTTCGTATACATGTATATCTTTGGAAACACATTTGAGTTTCATAAAAAAGGTTTCTGTGTTTTTCATGTTTCGCATGCGTACACGTGTTCAATGTGACACTTGAAAACGCTTTGATGCCATTTTTGGTCATGCTGTATATCATAGATCGTGGTTACTTTTCCTCAACTGAACTTGCATAAAACTATCCCAGTTGGGGACCATTAAAGAAGAAGGTAAAATTTCCTGTAATCTCCTCACTGACCGTTGTAAGGTTAAGTCACAGGAGCTCGATGCCAACAACCCTCAATGACACCCGCCCCTTCCCATCTCTATATATAAGGAAAGTATAGAGACGGATATTCTTGTGGATCGTTGGCATCGAGCACCTGTGGGTTAATTATAAGCTATTGAATTTCCCCGTGACAAGACTTTTCTCTGTGTACTATGTCTTGACTTTGTGACCTTGTATGACCAGTGTAGTTTCTATGATTCAAAAGTTAACTGCTAACCAACGGGGGCATGGTAGTCTTTAACAAACATATCTTGTTTGCCATTGACTTTTACATGTACCTAAATTAGAAAAATTTTATGATATTAAACATTGCCTTGTTTCACAAACACTTCTTATGCTAATTCACCCCCCCCCCCCCCTTCCCTCTTTCTTTCTTCTTGGTTAATTGAATTTCGAATTAATCGTGGAACCTTTAAAATACGTATGTGAACCAAAAACTAATAAACTATAGCATTCTCGTAACAACGATACTAGAACTTAGTACGAAGACAAAATACAAAAATGTCCGGAATAGAAAATCATGTAACCCTCAATTATATTAAAGAGCACGCTAAAATATTCGTAACAACTTGAATTCAAAATCAAAATTACATTGAACCTCTCAAAGGGCAGTTGAATTAAACTCTCTTTAGAGAAAAGCATTTAAAAGTCTGAAAATTCAATACTTTAATGAGAGGGAATGAAAAAGTGCTTTTAAGTCTAGCTTTTGAAAATGACAAGTAAAAGATTTATCTAAGTAATCTACTATATACTTTATTTTATTTTCTACGTGTAATTAAGTATCGGGGTATACATGTATAGCAGATCAACAGAAAACCAGTCTCGATACACGTGGTCTGGCTAAAGTGAAGACATTTTGAATTGAAGACGTTTTTTCAACAATTGCTTTCGAAATTTATCCTTGGACGAGAAAAATGGGATTTTAAGTCATGAAATGTGAAATAATATTAATTATGTTCGAACGTTTGACTACTCAAGATAGGAAAATAGTCAAAAATCGGTGAGTAAAATGTTTAAGATTTTTTGTTTATTTTCTGTTATTCTGACAACAAAGGGATTTCTTTGTCAAAACAGAACATGTACTTTAAAGTCATTCGAGTACTTTAATAGGAAGAGTTCAAAAATGCATGAAATTCGTTGTTCAAATATGATTATAATAGATGAAAAGGGAATTAGACAATAAAACTAGGTAATCCAATGCCACGGACAGTTAGTCCTATTCAACATTGTTTCCTTTGATTTAAAGTGAAAAATCATATTTATTTTTAAGATATCTCAAAAATAAAAGAAAATCAGATAAAAAGTTTTGCAAAATTTGTCATCTTGAGTCTTTTTAAAAAGGTTGATTCGAATCAGCATGATTGTTGTTAGTATGGACTTTAGTACCGTAAAGATTGACAGCACGTGAAAAAGGTATGAAAAAATGTATGAAAGTGAAAAAGTCTTTATATCGATAATTTGGAGAGCTTGTATCGAGACACAGGTCAAAAGGTTTCTATGATCATATAATGATTTTACGTAAAATACCCGCCCTAATAAATATTCCGCGGATTGGATTCGTACAAGTGACTTAAATTTTTGTATGTGTGTGTATGATACAAATGTACATGCACATATTTCGAATATGTTCGTACATTTGCCTACACTTACATGGTGTATACAAAAAAGATATTTTATTGAAATCATATTTTGGGACTTCTTATGACACTAAGTTACTTATACCCCGTCTTTATCTCTTTTTTTCAGTGAAAGATAATTACACAGAAAGAAGATGCCTTCCAAGTCAAACGAACGCTTTCTTCGTGCAGACCGGAAGAACAGGCTAGAAAAGCATCGTTTGGAAAACACCTTAAAAGTCTTCGACAGAGAAAGGTCAAGTAAAGCCTTGGAAATTGATAGAGAGAAAAAAGGCATAGCAAAATCTTTTGACCTCGTTCGGAAAACCTCAGGAAGGAGTGATCAAGGTAGACCACCTAGAAACAGAAATGACATTGGACATTTGGACGCACCTGTCTATCAGATGGGACTACGATTAAGCGAGAGAAGGTTGATGGAATGGAGAGCCCAAGAAAAGGAGTTGGAAAGGTCTCAGTCGAGAAGCAGAAGTCGAATTGGTAGTGTAATGTCTTTGAGGGACACCAATGCAAACAAAGTCAATGATAAACATGTACAGAGTGCGACTTCCTTCAGTTCTGAAGAGGAAGAAAATTCGCAGTATGGATCAATCAAAAATTTGGCTTTCGACCCAGACGAGCTTTCAAGAACGATTCAAGAGGAATATGAAGCTTTGTTTAGAAAATGCGATATCAAAATCGATCTCAAGTACTTCAATTCCTATAGAGATTCGAAATCGCAACGAAGAAATACCTTGCAGAGACCACATACTGCAAATGCTGCAATCAGAAACAAAGGAAGATCACGTTCTGCGTCACTTCCGGTTCGACCCCAGACTGCTACCTCAACAAACCGGAACGCGCGGGAATCAGAAACAGACAATATAGTTTCCGCTGTTTCTGAATACTCGATAATAAGTGAATCAGACGACAATGATGATTCTGTGTTTGAGAAACCGGATCAGACGAAATCAGACTCTTCTGTAAACGTTCAAAATAATGGAGTTGAGAGCGGAGGAGAAAGTGGCAATGAGGTTTTAGAGGAAACAACAACGATAAGGAAAAGAAACATTCGAAGGAGGAAACCTCCCTCAACTCTTTCAGACGCAATCCCTGAGGATGAAGTTTTTACCTCTGAACCTATTGTTTTGGAAAGAATAACTAATGATGGTGCTGAAAATCGTGTGAGGAAATTCTCCAATTCTAAAAGACCGAAGGGTCTGACTGTATCGTCTATTCCGGAAGAAAATGGACATGGTGACCATAGTAACAACGATAAGTCTGATTCGGAGAGTGCTCGAACGGACTACGATTCCTCGTCTGATGTTTCAGGGTCACGGATCCGGAAGTTCTCAGGTCGTCAACGAAAGGTCAGCATTAGTACAGTAAGCTCAGAAGCCAAAGGAAGCGGTTTCAGTAGCTTATTTGGAAGTATAAGTGATCTGAGTGTTGATTCGAATGGGAACAGACGACCGTCTCGTTGGCGGGAATTTGTGGCAGCCGACAACGCACCGATTCCTCAGCAGAAGTCGCTCGTAAACGTGGCTACTGTGGTACGAGCGGCCTTGGCATTTTCCAGATCTGCCCGAAGGAGGGCGCTGGATAAACTGGTCGAAGAGCAGAGTACTGACGCCAGTGAAATAATGAGACAAGAGAGACTCCGAAGATTGCACTCTAGAAATGATATTTTGACAGCAATAGCGAACAATTGGACCATTTCAAACGATCAAGTTGGAATAAAATCGTCTGCTAGTGCTACTGAAGTATAAAAAGAGGCACAACAAGTTACCATGGTAACATGGTCATTTTCATTTGTTTTAATGATAAGTTGCAATATTTGATGCAGTACTTTCAAACGAAACCTTCAAGTAAAAAGTACCTTTGTTACGATTTAGAAAACTATTTAGGGAATTCTTCTATCCTTTATAAAGATACGAATGTATTCAAAATTGTATTATTTTCTTACAAACTTCATTCTGTATAATTATTATACAGATTGCCAAATGACGTCATTAATTTTATCCCGATTTTTCAAAACAATAAAACATTCTGTGAATAATCTTGATGCCTGAATCAGTTTTATGCGTCCAATATTTTTGGTGGAAGAGGCCGGAAAATTATTACTTGAAAGAAAGTCATTTTACTATACTGGTACATATGTACAGTAACAGTACGAGCAAGAATGATTTTTATGTTCATAGAACTCCGCTGTTTTTTTTTTTTATGCTGAGACGTAACAGAGTTTTTTTTTTTTTTTTTTGGGGGGGGGGGGGGGGGGGGGGGCAATGTTCTATAAAGTAAAAAGAGTTTTGGAAATGTTTCAGAAACTCTCCCCTCCTCCCTCCTAGATCCTCGCAGTGGTTATCGTCCCGTGTCATCGTGAACTGGAATACATAGTATTCATTGATGTCAACTCTCTAAAAGCCTTTTTCACATTTAAAATGTCATAAAGGACAATTACTGAATCAAGTTGTACAGCTTTGAATTAAAAGCAGTCGTTGCATGTCAAAATGTGATCACAAAATGGAGATTTAAACCACGTGTCTTTGAAGTCGGAAATGATATAATATAGTTTTGATATTAGAGAGCACGACCATTAAGCCTTAGATACTTCTCTTTCTTCAAAATCCGTTTGTTTATTTGTTTTTCAAAATTTTGAACACCTTGGGGATTTCAGCGTTTGACTTCGCACTTTGATGTTTACTTTTCGCTCCTTGACCAATGAAAGTTGTCCTATTGACATTATGAGCCCAATACACATTTTTCCAATACTATTACTGACCGCTCATTCATTTGAAGTATATTCTTCAAATATTAGTAATATGAAGCTATAACTGACCGTTTACTTAGAAATTATTGACAGTTCATTGACGTCATAAGTTCCCGCATACACAATGGTAAATGGATGGAAAGAACGATTTGACTTAATTTATTACAGAGTGGATTAAATTTTGATGAATAATTTTAAAGTTACTTTAAAAACTAAAACAAATAAATATGATTATTATGAAACCTAGTTATTTAGTGGGTATACAAATGCACCTGACTCAATTTCCATAACGATTTCCCTGGTTTCAAGGCGGCAGTAAGACGATATATTGATCAGTTTTGAAAGTAGGGCACTTTCTTCTTCTTTTTTTTTTAACATATACATATAACTTGTTTATATGACTTTCTATCACATTTGTACTCTTAAAAGAAAAATTCCAAAGCATCTTCTTTACGAAATAGATCTTTTGTGCATTTGAACAAGTCAATTATTTTAATAGATGTGTCTTATCATGCTTATGTCATAGAACTTCAAGTACCAGAAGAGTGTGTATGATATATGTTAGAAAAAAAGTAGAATTTGCCCTACTTTCAAAACTGATCAATTTCGCGTCTTACTACCGCAGTCAATTAAGGATGCTTTCTTCTGAGATCTCGAATTCAAAAGCATCAAACTTTTTTTCTTACCATTATATTTCAATAGTACTTGACCCGCTAAGTAATAAAACAAACCGAAAAGGATACCAAGATATGGACTTTATGTCAGATATTTGCCATCAAATATACCCATCTTCAACCATCTCAGAATATTGTGGTAAAATTGAAAATTGGCGAAATATTACTCATAAAATCTAAAATATATATATTCTTACGGAATTGTTGAATTGGATTACTCAAATATATTGGAATACATTACTTTACTACTGTTGAATACAATTTTTATGACATAAGATGTAACGGAATGAAATTTTTAGCAAATTCTTACCTCATATGGCAATTTTTAAAGTAACGTAAGAAACAGATTTTTGGCACTAAAATGCTGATAAAAAACGTAATTCCATCAAACTTTTTTTAAAACTTCACATAGTGTATCTAGGGACATTATAGCATGTTTTTATGAAAGAAAAAGTAGGGGGAGTTATGCATTGGGAAAAAGTTTTGGCCCATTTTGCTACCCTACCCCCCTTCTTTCAAAATGATACAGGAAATAGAAAAAAAAAAACACCATATTGCCAACAGTACGTACAGGTTTTATTGATTATGTTTGGTTTTATATAGCTGTTCCATGTACTTTCATGTGAATATTTATATACATTCTAATAATCTGACATTAAACATATTTTTTTTGCATAGTTAGGGGAAAGGGGAGGGGGGTTCAGCCCCCCCCCCCCCCCCCGTCTTGAACTCACCGAAACATTTGTTTTTGCATATTAATTGATAAATATGTTTTAAATTTCCACAAACATGGCAGATTTTCACACGTAAATTAATCGTTAACAGACCTTTCATTATGGACCTTGACTTTTGATGTTGTGACCTTGACCTTTGAGATTGACCTATTTTTAACAAACCCGGCAATATCTCGCTACTGTATAAACCTTCACTTTTCCTACAAAAACCTATACACGGCGCGCGGCGCTGTCTTCTGACTATTTTTCTTTTTCTTTTTTTTTTTCTTTGTCTGTTGTGTTCTTTCCTGTGTTTAATGTACAATGTAAACAGCAAAGAACAAGGATACGTATGTAGACGAGGGAACTCTCCGACCGCAGAATATATTCGATAACCTAAGACAATCGGAAAAGTATGACTGTTTCTGAATTTTTAAATCCACATTCAACGTTATCGATAAATATATCTAAAGAACATGTAGATGTAATATACCCTCTCTCACACACCCCATGGCATACGTTTAGTTTGTCGCCGTGCAAGTTTATTTTTATCTTTCATAGCATTTTTTTTCTTAAATTTGCGGAGCCCCCCCCCCCCCCAACCGGATTATCAATATTTTTGTTTCAGTCCATGGGGTTACATGATTCGGATTTTTTTTTTTTTTTTTTGGATGAAAAATGCGTGCCTTATCTTTTCTTTTATAAAGTCTTCCTCTCTTATGACGCATGTCAGCCGTGAAATGCCCGTACGTCTTCAATGCGACAGTCGCACAAAAAAGTATGTTATCTAACAATACGAACTCTTTTAAAATATTTCGTGCCGCATTCTTACGGCGGTCTCGAATAGTTATGGTGCAGCCGTACGGCGTGCAGGATCGCAGAGACCGTATGGCTGCGGTAAGGCTGATGTCTCTGTGAAAGGGCCTTATTTAATAGAAGTAATCAAACATTACATCCCTTTCCTGTAGCGTTATTTATCTGTTTTATTCATGGCGGGAAGACGAACGTCATTTTTGCTGCGTGACGTCAAAGATTCTCGCAGTGACGTAATGTTATTTGAACAAGGTTGTTTTAAAGCAAAAAGATAACATAAAATGTTTATACTCATGAAAATAACAAATATATCCTCAAACAACTCCATTTAACCATGCTATTGAATTTGATGCAGTGAACAGAAAAAACAAAGGTTGTACATCTTTCTTTTACGACATTAGGAGTTATCTCCCGTCGTCTAGAACGTTTTCTGTTCAGCTCGCCAGGAGAAAGCATCCTTAAGTCAGGTGCAGTCATTGGTCGATATCTTGATATCGACCACTACTAGATTTGTATAGGTTGTCAACTTTCGATTTGATTCATCAGATTCGACATTGCATTAGGGGCAATTGTCCGATAGAAAGAAACATTCTTGTTACTATTGAAAATCACGTGACCAGAGATATCCACTTCACAAAAGTAGGACATGTCGTCATGACAACGCTTTGGTATCGCAATTCTGAATTTAAATATTGCACATTAACGTAATATCTACAGTGATAAATTTTTCTTGAACAATTTTTACTTTTAGACCAATTAGTGTGTGATACAGTAAACCCCATGCCTTCAAAATCCCTAATGACATTTCTGGATCCTTGGATCCATTGCATCAAAGAAACGTTTGGATACTTAGAATGCAAGGCTGCCAGTGGGCTATTTAAAAAGTTTCTTACCATCAAGCCGACTAAGCTGTTTCGTTGAGGATATTCCATTTTGTTGGTATATTTCTTTTCCAAAGACAAATTGATAAATGCAACAAAGAAATTAATGAGCGATATAAAAATCGATAAGACTGTGCGTAGTCACAAAATTAAATAGGATTTTTTTTAGAAGTTTCCCCTAATTTCCCCCAAATTCTTTAATCGGAACTCTCCGCTTTTCCCGCGAATATTTACTGAAAGGCTTTTGATTGGTCACATTAATTTGCGTTCTACTGGAACTTTCCTACCGCACAGGTCAAGCAATTTATGAATGACTGTGACTTGAGTTGTCTAGTGCAAATGTACTATTTTCATGATTTTTTAACTTTTCAGAATTATCAACACATAAGTTTCTATTGTGTTACCAGTTGTGTGTGTGTGAGGGTGTGTGTGTATGTGTGTGTGAGAGAGAGGGAGGGTGTGTGTGTGTGTGTGTAAGGGGGTGTGTGTGTGAATTTCATGCATAGATTTACTAATATTACTCTTTACTCTCTATTCTAAGAGTCAAAATTTTAAACCTATTTTGAACGAAAAAAAATTATTGCGTGATTAAATAGATGTTGATATCGACCAAGCTTTTTTTGGAAAGCTAATACTTGTCCAATATGTAGGTTTCGTAATTAACACATATATCTCTAAATTTTTTGTACATTATACAAAGTTACGATACTTCGTTTAAGTAGTGCGCATGCGGAAGGATCTAAGTAAATAATATACGAAATATTATAATGTAATTGTTCTCTGTGAAAAGTTAAGTTTGAAAAAAAGTGTCGAACAATTATTTATGCACTCCTCCAACATGCAAAAGTTGTGAATATCCTCCTTCCTATGCTTGGAATTCCAAGAGGTTTTTTTTCTGGTATACATACATTTACGTATAATCGTTATACATTTCGTTTATTTCCATATATGATCCAAAGTTAACACCTTGTTATCGCAACATCTCAAACGCAACCACTTGTGTCGTGTATCGCCACGTTCCTTCCAAGCGAAACTCTAGCTCAGCCATCCACCGAATTGTGATCGCAGTCGCAGACGCAACCTCATTCACTGCCACCATCAAATGTCTTGTCGCACCAAACTCCCACGTCGTACTCCCCTCGATCGCAACCACCTACTTCAATCACAACCACCTCCGCCACCACCACCACCACAATCGCTACTACCACCTCCACAATTCCCACCGCCTCCTCCGCTATTATCACAACCTCCTCCGAAAAATCCACCTCCCGATTCTCCCGAAAATAACGATGATGCATGACCAAATGACGGGAACCAATGTGACTTACTATACGCCACGGAGGGGACGCTGTGTTTGTTTAAAGCCGGTCTTCTACCTTTACGACGTGAGTTGCGTGTTTTTGTGTTTGCCGATGACTTTTTGCCACATAGTTTGCAAAGGCATATTGCAATAACACCGATTGCAAAAATTATAATGACGACAGGCAGGAACGTCATGAACGAATCCCTAGCGGAGTTTGAACCTGACGACTTGGCTGGTATTGGTATATCTAGTGTATTGGAATGAAAGGTGGAACTGAAAATAAACACGAAGCAATTATAACATCTGGAAAACACACAAATACTAAAATATGAGAACAAATACTTTCCAACTATTTCTCATACCTATAGCTGTCCCGATAATTGTTGATTTGTGACTAAAAGCACCCGGTTGATTTTAACAGCTACAGTTGGGCAAGGCTCAAATGGAAAAGATCTATAAAGTTCTCTAGACGGTAGAATATTGAGCAAAATATGTTTTGAAACATTAAGGTATCCAATGTACAATAGGGCATTTTTAGATGCCTGGTAAGGTACTATAAACTATATATTTTCTTAAAGGTTATAATGCCCACTGCTCAGAAATAATAATTTTGGGGCCAGAAAAACAAAGGGGGATAACTGTTAAGCATTTAAATTGTCTATTTTCTCTATATAACATATGCAAAATAACAAAGTTGTACAAGAGTTTTTCCCCTTTGATTTTTAAGACCTGGGAGTCTTATATCTGTACTAAGTACATCAATACCTTTCAGAAAATATATAGTTTATAGTACCTTACCAGGCATAAAATTGACCATACTTTAAAATGGAGATGATTAAAACGCTATGTAAAATGACTCTATTGTACAACGGATACCTTAAGACCCGTCGGCAGCAATCAAAGTCATGGTCATAATTGGGTCAGGCCTTGGTATCAGAATAAATGGACTTGGTATAAGGAATGTACATGTGAAATATGAAAGCCCTGTTACATACCATTCCAAAGTTATGCCCAAGGTTAAAGTCGCGGACAGACAGACAGACAGACAGACAGACATGACAAAAGCAATATGGCGATTATTATTTTTTTACAAGCGTCCTCAACTTACTTGTATGATTGTAGAATTTTGACCAAAGCAGAAAAATAATCGCCGTCGGTAAGTAGAGGTTTGACGTCATTGTTGACAGTCTTTATGAGATGTTTGGTTAGGACACTAGAAGCCGCTGGACCCACTCCTGTATATACCTATAAATATATAGATTACACTAGTAAAGAGATAAAGATGGGGAAATCAACATTCACCATTCAAAATTTTTGGATCAGTCCAACTTGGAACAAATGTGAAAATATGAATTTAAATTTAATTCAAACATAGATGCATGTACATCAGAATTAGTCCGAAATATCTAACCCAAAACGAAGTTTTTACATGATGGTTATTTTGACGGTTGGTCGCAAGAGCTAGCCAAGTGCTAGTCCACAGGCACCTGATTCCTAGAAAATAAATTAAAACCCTTTTTTGTGCGCCCGTTTCTCTTCTCTTTACCTTGGAGAGAGTAAAGAGAAGAAAAACGGGTGTTGGAGATTGAGTTTTAATTTTCTTTGTAGGAATCTGGTGCCTGTGTGCTAGTCCTGGGTCAGATATTTCGGACGAATAATTATCACTTTTAATATCTAAATTGTATTTTAAAATGTACTCATTCAATAGGTCTCGTCGATTTATGACTGTGTAGTCTTTTGTGTTTGTGGTTTATACATGTCGTATGTCTCTTTTTCGTCTCATACTATGCTCGTCTTCAGTGTTTTTGCATCGGGTGTTTTGCTGTTGATGCTGCAACAGGGTCTTGTTGGAGATCACCTCCCTTCTTTCATGTATTTTACCTCTTTATCTTCTTTTGATATCAATATTACCACAGAGTTCCCGCATGATGTTTCTTTTCCCCATTGGGCATTTAAATTGCTCACTATGAGCGATGCTGATTCCTCATTTGATAACCTTCAAGAAAACATGACAGCTCTTGAAAAATAAACGATCGCACAACAAGACATACATCCATAGAAATATTAGAAATATGAAAAGTGTGTAATGTAATTAAAATGAAAATCAACTCCAGATGAAAATAACCTCTTGAGCATGTTTATTTATCATGTTCAAATGAAGAATTGATCCTTTTCCCGTTTTTCGTAACGCATATGCACACCCTCGTCACACCCTCACCCTCACACGCACACCCTAACACTCACCACCGTACTCTAGAATATCCTAAGCTTGTCATTGATGTATACATACAGGGATCGAAAAAATCATCCCTTTTGGAATTCTGACACGGTCTGTTTTGTTATATGCTGCTGTTGACCAGTGAGGGACGCAGCAAAACGACTCCATACCAGAATCCCAAAAGGGGTTGGGATTAAATGCAAGTTGTGAGGGGGGCGGATGGATTTCTGATCCGACCCATTCCCTTCCACTGCCTTCTTATATTGCCTTTTATTACAATAAATAATGGATAATTATAAAAAGCTGATCCAATTCCCTCCCTTCAACTGCCTTTTCATTGTCTTTTATTTAAATAATGGACATAAAATAATTATTTTTCTCGAGTGAAATAAATGTTCAGATTTACCCTTGGACTTTCTGTATCCTAGGAGTAAGAAACACGAAGACCAAGTATCCCTCTTGACCAGTACAGTTTGAGCAGGGGCATATCCCGGAGATGGCTATAGTATCTATGATGCCGTCTAGTTCATTTGCTGAAATCATAATCAGATGATACATTTAGATACTGATCACAGGGATCTATCGCGCTTCCCGTTTGCTTCATGTACTCATGCATTTCATGAACTATTGGTTATGTATAACCCATAGTATGTCATCAAGCAAACAGGAAGCGCGAAAGATGTTTTTTTTTTAATTGGTTTGCGCATCTTCCTCTAAATAATTGATTTCAAACAAATGTCCATGGATTGTGTTTTACAAAGGTATGGGAATGCCTCTATCAATATGAAGCTATGACGGCCATATTTGCAGATATATACATGTAGATCTACAATATACATCGAATTATTTAATAGGAAACAAATTTAGAGAGAATTTTGAAGGAGTTAGGTTGGGAAACTACAAAATGTATAATGAAAGAAGTATTTTGCCATATACGTCTGTTCAAAGCAAGTGAGTTTTTCCTTCCTGCTCGTAATGTTTCAATCATGCTCAAGCTTTTTGTGGTTTGTGGTAAATTCAAATTACGTACAAGAAGTATTAGGGTTGACATGGTACAGAACTACATTCTTTAAAAAAAATTATTAGGCCTGTCCCCTTCTCTATGAGAAAAGTAGGTCTTGGTGGGATCAGTTCCTTTAAGAAACATCTACATGTATTAAATAATTATTATTGTATAATATATAGTCACAATTTCCGATTTAAATCTATAATATATAGTCACAACTTCCGATTTAAATCTAAGGGTTCCAAGCACTGTTTAATGCAAATTCAATTTTTAAATTCATTTTGTTTGGTTTGTAATTGCACGGGATTCTTTGGAAGGGGGAGCAACATTAGGAGTAACCCCCCCCCCCCCTTCATTATCATTTGAAATAAATCCTGCATAGCGTCTGTATAACTTATACAATGAATATCATACCTTGTGGAGTACTTAGGATATTTGTTGGATCACACACCCAAGATTTAGTACAGTTCCTGCCACAGCTTCGAACATCCTGACGGGGATTCGGGAAAAAATCTGCCCATTGTCCAGTGGCTCTCCTGATAGGACACGACAGGACTCCAAGAAAAGTTTCGTATATATACATGGACAGAAAGACAGTTATAAAATCGTGATATGATTTCATATTGACACAACGTATAAGTGTGCACAAGAGATCAAGTAGTTTCAATTGTTATTCAGTGTTTCAGTAAACTCATCCTATATATATTGTTTACGTTTATTATATGTTGTTGTTTACGTGCGACGTAGTTCGTATTTCAACACTTCTGCAATTATATATATACTGCCTGCACCTTTAATATGTCATCGCTGCACTTAAAATTCAGGATATAAATTTTTCAGTTATATAATACTAACTATCATTTCGTGTACGTAACTTTCCCGGCTTGGATCACATGGGGAATTTTTTTTTAATATTGGAAATTCGATATTGAAGTTCCGTCTGTCTGTCCGTTCTTTAGTTCCCCATTCAATAAAAGAAGTACATACCGATAATTATCTTCAAAGGATCAAGTTGTCATGCATCGTCGGAACCCACATATATTCTCGACCCCTTGGCATTTATCAAGTGTAGAAAACGACAACGTATAATATTTTTTTGCGATGAACGCCAGAGATTTTATCTTCATTGTCGTTTTCGCAGAGACACTTGATAAGGTCAAGGGGCCGAAAATTTGTGTATTTGAGTGTCTGTGTTTTCATTTGTATCATCCCTTCCCTCTGGAAGAAATATTTCAAATTATTCGAATTATGATGATGTTTTTACTTCCAAGTCTGACCTAGTCGCAGAAATGGCCAACGTCACCTTGCTATTTGCACACGCGAACCATAAATAGCCAAGTTTCGTTATCAGTTCCACCTTGATCTTTGACATCACAATTAATAAATAGGGAAACTTCTTTCCTCATGATAGATATACGCAAGAAATTTCGTCGATGTAGGATCGAGTTAGGCACGGTCCATTTGATATTCTGGGGGGGGGGGGGGGGGGGGGGGGGCGCTTGGGTTTTTTTGTCGGAGCAAGATTATTTTTTTCGCCCCGGACCGGGGCAAAATTTATTTTTTTCTTGCAAAGTTGGAGCAAGGAAATTTTTTTTATAACAATTGATGTGAATATTAAGAATGTTTGTGTTATTCTTTATTTTTACTTAAATTATACTCCAAACATTATTTTCATGTAAATTGTATTCACTTCTAAATTGAGAGAGATGAAAGATTTTTACAATATGCGATATATAATTTTTAGTAAGCAAAATGTATATAAGGTCATGTAACATGTAAGAGGGCCTGATGCAAGTTTTTACATGTAGAAATGAAAACTAGTGAAAAACTTATTTAAATTCTCCTTCCAAGCTTGTATATAAAATTAGACAATATGGTGATACATGTACATGTATCTATTAATAGTAATAAATTATATCGATAATGTATCAAAGCATTTAATTGTTTTCAGTCACATGCATTCTTTTGATATTTTCAAATATGAACTTGCCATTACAGAAGAAAAGAATGGCGAGCGAAGCGAGCCAATTTTTTTTTTATAGAAAGTAAATACTGTGGCGAGCGAAGCGAGCCGAAAATTTTTCAGGAATTTTAAGCGAATTTTATGGTTATTCTTCAATTTCAGATAACTTGTAAGAGCAAGATTATTTTTTTCTGTCACACCATAAGCAAATTTATTTTTTTCATCAAAATTCAGAGCAAAATTATTTTTATCGAAAAAAACCCAAGCCCCCCCCCCCCCCCCCCCCCCCCCAGAATATCAAATGGACCGTGCCTTATGTTGCGCAAATGAAGATGTGTACATAATGTACGTGAACAGACGGACGGGCTTTGTGAAACCAGTTTAACCCCCCCCCCCCCTCCTTCAACTTATTTGGGGTATAACATTAGATGTCACTATTTCGTTTAGCAGTGATGTCCTCTTCGCCATTACATGTATGACAGTATCGTTGAGTAATCTGTTTATTGACAAGTATAAGCATTATATAGCAGCTAGCTTTGGGCATTTTTTTTTACGTAAATTAATAAGCTGTTCCGACAGAACAATACGAATATTCTTTCTCTGAATTTTGAAATAATCGCCAAGGTTATTTTTCATTGAAAAATCAACAGGCTTTGCAAGCAGTTGGTCACCAGTATTGTTCTTTTATCCTTTGTTGGGGCACATACTTCCACACATTTCAAAAGGATTGATAAACTTTATTGTGAAAAGACAGCAAGTATGGATGGCAGTAGTCTGTAATTTGTACATTCATTCTATAAGTTCCTCTGAAAATTGGTTAACAGACCAGATTTTCACACTTTCCTTTTGTGAAGAGGTTTGTGAAATAAAGAAGCAAGCTCGGAGTAATAAAAATTGGTAAGTTTGCTATCTTTGGATTCAGTTGTCCCCTTGAGTCTGGTTTACATTTCTTATAACTACATGTACTACGATCAAATTACCAAACAGTGATACTTGGATAAATCTAACACTTTAATATCAAACCACTGAGAGCAATTTACAAAATTCTACTATCTAAATCTTATTCATTAAAAACAGAGAGTATCATCTTTTTAAAGTGTTTGACATTTAAAAAATTTTAGATGTCTTAGTGTAGAGACAGCATGTACATGTAACACATGAATTAATTAGACCAACTCATCCAAAATGTAGTTTTTCAATTTCTTTTTCACAATAAAAATTAAGCTAAACAAGTAAAAGGACTACAGTGACGTCTGAAGAGACATTTATTGAAATTAATGTTTTCATGACACACAGACAACAAAAAAGGCAGCCAAACAGACCTTTGATCTATTGTAACATTGGTACATGTAATTACAAAAATAGAGGACAACAAATTCTTATTTACCAACATAATGATCACTGGTAATAACAATATTACTTATAATTGTGGCAGTAACAGGTATCAGCCCAGTAAGAGCAACGTCTGCTAAGATACATGTAGAAGAAGGTCTCCTGTTTTCTTCGTTGTCCAGCCACTTGTTTTCTTCTCAAATCTGGTGACCAACTAAAAGACTTGAAGTGTCATGAAGTCAGTTCGTGAGATTAAATATCCAGGGTGTCATCATATGACATAACATAAGAATTCTTTTATAATTAGTATGTGCACTTATTTTAGCGCAACCAAATTTTAGTGGAAACAGAGCAGAATTGGGTAAATTGACATACAGTATTAGCGTAATCATGAATTAGTGCTTTGACTTATTTTCCACATTAATCTATGAGAGATTAATAATTTAGCATATTCTTGAATTAGCACAGTCTTAGCAGTGGTAACTCCATTAAAATATGAATCCTGCTACAATAAGTACACATACGGTAATTAGTACTATGTTGAGCCAGTACAAATTAGTACAAATTGAGCCGCAGTCATAAGGCCATCTCATATTATATTCAAATTAATGTACAATGTAGTACAAATTTCAATTCTATTTTCTTTTATCAACCCTCTGTGCTCAAAATGAGCCAATGTAAGACCACCATTATATACTGTCATCATAGTTTGTCATATCTGAGCCGGTGAAAGATCAACATTATAAGTACACTGTGATCATTCGGTAAGAATTTCTACGCCACTGTCTGTTATTAATACAGTATGCTCAAACTGAGCCGATCTTCATCCATGATCATAAGACACAATTGTCCATCTGTCTGATGACGATACTGTTTTAATGAATTGTGATCATTCTGTAAGAATTTCTACGCCACTGTTTGTTATCAATACAGTATGCTCAAACTGAGCTGATCTACACCTGGCATTTGATACTGCCGTCCATCTGTCTGATGACACTACTGATTTAGTACACTGTGATCATTCGGTAAGAATTTCTACGCCACTGTCTGTTATTAATACTGTATGCTCAAACTGCGCCGATCTACACCCGTCATTCGATACTGCCGTCCATCCGTCAGATGACAATACTGATTTAGTACACAGTGATCATTCAGTAAGAATTTCTACGCCACCGTCTGTTATTAATACAGTATGCTCAAACTGAGCCGATCTACTCCCGTCATTTGATACTGCCGTCCATCCGTCAGATGACAATACTGTTATGTCTTCTTCCCCTTCTGTTAGAATTGGTTCTACAAAAATTTAAAATATAGAATTAAAAATTGATCAGATAGGTTCTAAGATATACATGTATTTTTAAAGAAATGACTGTCTTACTTTTAGTGTTCATGGGTGTAAAATTTGCACGTGTACAACCAAAATTATACACCCATGAACACCAAAAGTAAGAGTCATCATGTACTTATATTTACATTTATTCCAATCATAAGAATTCCTTACAATGAAACAGCGTCAAAAAGTATTTTAACATTGGTAAATTTTTCCTACATTCTAACCTGAACAGGACGTCACAATAGGCAAACCAGTTTATTTGAAATTAATTCTAGTTGCCTAATGGGCATCTCACACGGGAAATCTACTAAGAATTTAAAAATTTGTTGATGACCTTGACCTTGTACGTTTAACTTTGGTAACCTTTAGTTTATGACACATCCTGTGGTTCTGGAGAACAATCCCTTGAAACTTTATTAAATAAAATTCATACTGTATTGTTCAAGTCCATGCAAGTGTCTAACAACATAATCTGGTCAACATTTTTTGATGACCTTGAATTATGACCTTGCAGGATATACCAGCGAGCACTATTTTCAAAAGAATCTTCGAAGAAAAAAAAAAAATTGATACAAACCTATGGTGAAGGTCATTCCTTCTTCCATTTTCAATTTTTCATGATCTAAGTATGCTGAAATCAAACAAAAGTAACTGTATGAAATACTTTGACAATTTTCTAAAGTTAAACATTCAAATAAACTTTATGAACGTATAAAGACAAGAATGCGTTCAGCAACAGACAGTTTTCAGTCATGAGTGATAACCCACAATTTCATTTCATTGAAATATCTATCATAAAAAATTCAAATACATACAATGAATATAAGATTTAGTTTTTAAAAATTCATTAATTTTAAGAAAATGAAAATTGTCTTCATGTTGAATGAAGTGAACAATTAAATTCTAGTCAGAAGTACCTCAATTAGGAGGACATAACTCTAATTTCCTTAGCAACATAGAAAACTTTCTTCCATAAGGTTTCATTAATGTAAAAGATATTGCACTAATCAACAAATATTTCAAGATTTTATATGAAAACATTTTGTGCAGAAACCAAGTCTTGAAAAATTATGCTACAATACGGAAGATCGCACATACTTCTAACCTAGACTATACGAATGTTCTCGCGCACTCTTCGATTGTTCTCCATTGTAATGACGTCATCAATTTACTTGGGCAGAAAAGGTGCCCAAGTTTTGAACAATGGTTTAGGTAGGTGACTAAATGAAAAATCAGAACGGACACGCTGCATGCGCTGTATTTGCGATCTTGCGTATTGTAATGCCAACGAAATACATACTGTAAACAAGGTTATTTTTGCTAGGGGGAAATTTTGGGATTATAACATCAAGACATTATGTCTTTGGGAAACATTTGCAATGGAAATGTCTTTCCCTTTGTAAGAATGCAGTGGGATATTTTCGCATGAAGGGAATTTCCGTGAAGTCCCTTGATTTGCGATAAACGCAAACATTATCCCAAAAATTTCCATGTTTATAATACATCAAGATTCTGCTTCCATTTAAGGCATTAGGGGTATAATACTCTACTTCTGGTTGTTTTGATAACAGAAAGATTAAATACCACGAAGTTGGCCGAAGATGCACGCTTGGGCAATGTTCGTGACCATACATTTTCATAGTGAGTTCAATGAAACGTTAAAAAAATATCAAATATCTAAGAATATATAAGATATAGAAGATCATAATTTCTAGATTTTCAACGATATTGTTATTATACCCCTAATACCTTATACTTGTCCTCTTCCTGCTTACATTTACAAGATTAGATATTTAATATCATTCAAAGTAAAACATTTTTTAAAATACCGTAATGTAGAATCTCTGGTGGACCATGAAAGTAGCTGCCAATTCCGTGCCCACAGAAATGAGGTATCACATTGTAGCCAGCCTCTGTAGCCAGTCCACTATAGTAATAACAGTTAAAAGAAATGATAATTAACAAATACTCTATGCATCATAATTCATTCTACTTTCAAAGAAATTTTCTCTATCTTTCACTGTATCCTGTATAAAAAAGTCTACTACCTTATTAATACATGTAGATTATAACTTACATGTATTTGAAAAGACAATAAATTTTGAAAAGACAATGAATTTTGAAAAGACAATGAATTTTGAAAGGACAATGAATATCGAAAAGACAATGAATTTTGAAAAGACAATGAATTTTGAAAAGGTTGTAAGTTCATTGTTATTAGTTGCAATAGTATTGATAAAGTTCAAGCGATCAAGTTTGTGGTACAGTGTATGTACCAGTATTGTGTTTTTAATTCTATTTTTGGGCCAAATTTATGTATGGTATATGGTGTTTCTATTTCCATTTTGGGGTCAAATCTATGTGTTTTGTGTTGTTATTCTATTCTTAATACTTTATTCTCTGCATGCTTACTTGATAACCAAGCCAATATTGCTGAATAACTGTCCTGGCCCACATATATCTATGGCCGCATCCCTACATTGCCTTGTAGTTTCAACCAATCGCTGACCATCCTCATCTACTGAACCAATTAGGTAAGTCTCTGACAAATCACCATGGTAACCTTCATGGTATATCTGTGGAAGGAAATGTCACTCTATTAAATTATAAAATTAATGCTCATATTTGAAATAAAATACTTTCAGACTCAATAAACAAATAAATGTTGTTATTTTTTTATATATATTGTTTGTACAAGAATATTTGCATATGGCAAGATAAAGGCATTAGATTTATTTTTTAATATTTACATTACTAGTAAATTCCCCATGTTAAACACCCATTAGGCAACTAGAATTATATTCCAATAACTTGGGTTGCTATTGTGACGTCACGTTCAAGTTTCCCATGTAGGGCGAATTTACCAAGGTTAAAATACATTTGACGATGTTACAGGTAAAATGTGCAATGTGCATGCAAATAAAAACAACCGATATGTAGGATAAATGTAAATATAAGTAATGACTGTCTTACTTTTGGTGTTCATGGGTGTATAATTCTGGTAGGACACGTGCAAATTTTCCGAGAATCGCTCCCTGATTCACAGAATTTGCACGTGTCCTACCAGAATTATACACCCATGAACACCAAAAGTAAGACAGTCATTTCTTAATTAAAGTTCAAAATAAAATTTGTGAGCATCATATAACAGTAGTCAAATTTCAGCTGTATAGCAAGATTTAGACTATACGCATATATAAGAAGAAAATTGAATGACCTTCCTGGTATGCAGACATTCTTGGAGTTGCTTTGAGGTCAAATGAAAACCAGCCAACTTAAGCTGTTAATTTTGACCCCTAATAATTTATTGCAGAAAATAAATTCAGGCTATGGCATGCTCAATGCAAGAACTTACAGTAACATCAATGTTGATGATATCTCCATCCTGTAAAGGTCGAAGGTCAGGTATTCCATGACATACAACATTGTTGACAGACGTACAGACAGACTTGGGAAAGTCTTTATATAACAGTGTGGACGGATAGGCATTGTTTGCTATACATTCCTCATGGATGATTCTGTCGATTTCATCTGTTGTCATGCCAACCTTTAAAAAATAATAAGATATTGATGAAAGGATATGACTCTTCAGTCCAAGTTGGATTAGATTGAAATATTTCTTCCAGAGGGAAGGGATGATACAAATAAAAATACAAACACTCAAATACACAAATTTTCGGCCCCTTGGCCTTTATCAAGTGTAAAAAAAGACGATCCTAATTTTTACACTTGATAAAGGCCAAGGGGCTGAAAATGTGTATTTGAAGCCCCTAGGCCTTTATCACGTGTAAAAAATGACAATCCTCATTTTTACCCTTGATAAAGGCCAAGGGGCCGAAAATTTGTGTATTTGAAGCTCCTTGGCCTTTATCACGTGTAAAAAAACGACGATTGGCGTTAATACACTTGATAAAGGCCAAGGGGCCGAAAATTTGTGTATTTGAGTGTTTGTATTTTTACAAGTTGGATTATGTCTTTATTTATAAAAATGTAAAAATAACGAATGCAAAATTACCATAGTTAACATACATTGTACATACTTTTAGTTGAGTTGCTGCAATATTTAAAATTTTCCTCGCCACCTGACAAGACTTCCTCATCCCCTGGATCTGTTCCACCGTCTTTATTTCAATATCGGATCTAGGTGGATCCAACTTTCCATTGATGATGTACGGAGGTTTCCTTATGTAATCAGGTACAGGTCGTAGCGGTGTTGTAGCAGCTGGAAGCACCAAGTCATATTTCCTATTTCCATGGTTCTGTAGAGATGACTTGGGAAAGGCCCCTCTGTAGCCTGATAGTGATTTGATGCTCTGTTTCACAGTCCGGTAAAGGCTGTAGCTCAAATCTTTAAAAATATAAAATTGAAATCATTATAATAAGCATCTTAGTTTCACTTGGTTATCAGAGAAGGTGCTAACTTTTACTTTTGGGAAAAGTAGCAAAATTCTAATCTTATTATGCATCATTTTATTTACAATGATATTAATCAAGTCTCACATACACAAATGAGTGCACATGAATTGCCTACTGTTATGTAAAGTCCAACTGTTTGACCCAAAACTGTAACAATGATCATATTGGGTTGACCACGAGTGCAAGTTGGACTACTTAACAGCTAAAAATTACTGTGATGTGCCAAACCTATTGATCAACAATGTAATTACATGTATCAATTAATGTCTGTGTCTTAGCGTTTTGACACTCTTATTACATGAGAATAAGGCCTTAATCATGTGTATTGCTGCTGAAAAGTTTCAATTCTGGTTGAATCTGCTGCCATGCTGTCCTTTATTAGTTTTAGTGATGTCATGCGAGAATAGCGCAAGTCACATGATACGTCATCATGTGATCACAGCTGTTTCCAATCCTCTGACCCCATACGTCACGATTACTTAGACGAGACTTCTCGCATGACGTCACTTAAAAATTTAATAAGGACAGCATGGCGGCGGATTCAACCAGCATGAACAAGGCCTTATCCGCTAAAAAATACAACAGAGGTTGGTAAATAAATCATTCATCTGGGGATTGTGATGTGTCGTTAATAGTCGTGATTAATATACATTTAGGTTGAGAGAGAAGGGGCAACTTAGGTGCGACTCTTCAGAGGTTTGGAGAGTCTCACAGTTTTGTCTATGTATTATTCTGACCAATAACCTGAACCCTCTCCCCAAAATAACTGTCAAAGGCTTGGTTTCGGTCAGGTTTTTCAGACTGCTGTCTAAAGCAGCCTTTAGTCGGTTTGGTACAGCGAAATGAACCGCGGTTCTCGTTTTTTTCTGTTCGGTTGGAGTTTGTGTTGTTTTAATAATTCCATAAGAGAGTGAAATAATGGTAGGAATAACAAATAAACAAATAACTCTTTTTCCTTTTTCTGCTTTTAAAACATTTTTCTTCATGATTTTATCAACTTACAACAAAATAATCAAACTAGAACACTTTGAAGACTTCTTAGACTCCACCTGTCAAACAAACAGGTGCACGTTTACAATCAAAAAGTGAAACAACCCATTTCATTGGGTGAAATACGACCAAGTACCCCATCACAGTCTGCGTATCATACAAAATGATAAACTACTGATTACCAGATATAACCAGAAAAAAAAGAACCGAACCAAAATCCGTAAAGTCAATCCGAATCGAACTGACCAAGCTTGAACCGCAGTTAAGCGTGACAGCCCTACTACTGTCCTGTTCACTAAATCCAGAGCAACCTGTTTCCCCGGTTTTCTCTAAAATATGATAGTGTCATCTTCCAAAAAGATATTATAGTACTCCTTTAGTCGTAACAGAAAATACCATTGTTTTGGTTGTATACATAGTCGTCAATTAAGTTAGAAAAAGGATGGAAAATAAAAAGTCTACGGGGATTTTCTATAATTAAAATCACTGAAAATGCGTGATGTCAGGAGATTTTACGTCACTGTTTACTATTGTTGACACGGAGAACAATATGGCGGCAGCTTGAAATTAACATGGAGATTTCCCGTACACACACATTTTATTTCTCATATTGCGGTTTGAAGGCAGCTGATAGGGTAAGTTGAAGTTAATTTCCAGTTACGACTAGAGGAGGTCAATTCTCGGAAACTATAATTTATAGGAAAATTCTTCAGATGACAGAATAAATCGCCAAATCAGGTAGACTGGAGTTGCCTGCTCTTACTTTGCTATCGCGTCGCGAAGAGACAGGTGACTACCGCCATTCTGGAGAGGCTTTTTCCACTCCAGCGTGTGATTTTTATAGCGCAAGGGGCAGATAAGCCTCTGTGTGTATACATATTTCGTCTGCTGCATACGCAGCGTTGATATAATATTAATGGGAAGGAGCATGATTTTTAGCCCCATGGACGTAATAAATCTGCCAATTATATTAATTTGTTGAGTCTTGATTAACAAACGAAACAAAATGATAAAGCATACAATGGAATATATGCTGTTCACCAACCTTCCAGTAATCTTAGATGTAGATACATACATGTATATTGAACATTAACATAAAAGAAACAGGTAGGCCTACAATGTTACGAAAAAAAAAAAAAAATATATCCTCCATATATATAAGAGGATATTACAAATAAAACAACGAGAAATATGTACGTGTTGTTTGTACAAAAGAAGCAAATGAGAATCATGCACGGAAATCCAGAATGATAAAAATAACCAATATGCGTAAGTCGGCCTCGCTTTGAATTAGTGGTCACCTGTCTAGATATTAGAGAGGTTTAGAAGGCTAACGTGTACGGGTACGCGTACGTGTAATCTACAAGTACATCTACACGTCAAAAATAGCAGAGGTTTAGAAAATTGACGAGTACGTGTACGTGTACTGGTGCCCTTAGCGATGACGTGAAATAAATATATTCAAACATATACGAGACTGATATATAGATAGAATGTAAAATTAAAACTTATAAGATATTCTCGGTACAAGTATTCATGAAATACATCTGCTATATAAACATAAATGTCTACACGTTTGTACGTACGTGTAGCTCGCGATTTACACGTTATCAACAACTTGTAGCTATTTCCCGTACGCAATAAATAATGACGTCATACACAGTTATTGCGTCTACACGTACACGTACCCGTACACGTAACTGTTTCTAAACCTCTCTATTTATATCTAGACACGCAATGCCAGTCTACAAATCAGGGTGCTCTGGACCTGGATTTAGTAAGTAAACAGCAGCATGCAGTAGAATAATAAAACGGACCCGCACCAGAATCCAAAGTTCAAGAAATGATTCCTACTTTCAAAACAACTTATCAAACTGAAAATTTTGCGAAAAACATGTAGAAACATTACTTTTCAGTTTAGACATGATCAAACGATCAAAGTGAAAGTAAAAGTAGAACAAGCCAACCGCTTATATCATTTTCTTTTAATAGATGCCATACTGTAGTTTTCTAGGTTCTGTAGGGCTAAGATCCTACACTTTTCAATTTTCCTAATCTTTTGACATAATTAAACCTTTATTTTAGATGTTCTATTTTGTTGCATTAAGACAGATGTGTTACGATTCAGCATTTCTTTGATGATGTAAGGGGCGGATTCAGCTCATCGACTTGTTGGACTTGGAGACTGATGCTGCCGAATCTCTATTTAAAATCGAAATAGTCAAAGGTGAACACTTCTTAGTCAATTATTTAGAAATTTATACTTATCTGTTACATCCTGTTATGTTGTTTAAGGTGAGATCCATTCAAAATTTTGATTATTTTCACTAATTCAGTGGCAAATTCTGAAAACCAATCAGATTTCACCACATGTAAGAAGTGCTTTATGTACATTTTAGTGCATTGATTAAACATCAAAGGTAAGAATGTAATTGCTTTGTTGAAATACTGATTTGATAACATAGAAAAATCGACAAATATGTTTTTAGGCTGTTAGGTGGATCAAATGAAAATTTCAGTAATTTATTACTAGTGCGTTACAGCGAAATATTAAAATGCTCCTGTTATTTAATCTCACAATTTCAAAAATAGTGCAGTCACTGTGGCACATGAAAAATCAAAAAATGCACTTGAAGGTATGTGTAGATTATGATTCACACCTTCGTGCATTGAGGGCGTGAATCGTTCAACACAAACATGTACGTTGAGGTGCATCAGCATTTATTGATTTTTCATGTGCCACAGTGACTGTGAGATACTTTTAGTTTGTGATAGAGTTTACGTTCTTTTTATTTTGTTTTTGTTTTTTTATTTTCAACAAATAAGTTTCAATTTTCGAACATGTTTATGCAGTACCCTGTACTGTCTTTCATTATTGTCAAGTATATTTTTGTCCCAACTGGATCAGCCTGTTCGTTCTACCATAAAGGTCTTTGTCCATGATGATGTCATTACTCCAAATTAATCACCATATTGGATCACATCTCAGACTTTATTCATTTCTGTCTTAAGAAATTTCATAACTAACATTTTGACTGTATATTCTTTCAAAATATCTTATTGTTTGTAATTCTCATGAAGACATTGATGTACATGTACTGTATTTGATGTGAAAACATCAGAAGAACAATTTTAACATTATTAAGCTGGGATGGTTAGGGTCTGAGAGTTGTAATCCAAGGAGGGAGATACATGTAACTCTAGCTAATTTGGAGGAAATATGTTTATGTGGGAACACACTATAGATGTCATGCAGCTGTGGTTAGATCTTCCTTTCTTTGATTGTACCGTCCACCTGTCTCTGTCTGTCTGTAAATTTATGGGGATAATTTGTCAAGCATGCCAAGACTTATCAGTGTCCTAATGAGGGTCAACAGTCAAGGTCACTTGCAAAGGTCAAGATAAAATATTCAGGACTAAACATCCCACAGGCAACATACCTACATGTATTCTTGAGTTGAAAAGTCCACATGTACATGCATTTTGTTAATTTTGCCATGATTTGAATGGAGCTAATTAACACTTACCCTTTGGATAAAAATGCTGTTGTCATGGAAATATTAACATTCAATACGCCCTATCAAAATTGATTGCTTGTGCTCTGATGATTATATAATAGCACTTTAGAATAGTCACAATTAAGCCTTTATCATGCATTACAAGAAATCAAGATCTATCAAACAGTACCGGTAGCAAAATGATTCTGAAGAAGACAATTTGATTTCTCAGTTTTCTTTTTTCTGAAATGAACTAGAGTTGACAGTAGATGATATATTATGAAGTTTTGAGTCAATAATGGTACTTGTATAACCATAATAACAGTTATATAAACAATCTTCCATTTGTATTTTGCAGCTCAAACGAAATGAGGCCGCACCTTGATCTCAGCCTCCTCCTCACCGTGATACTGAATATCGTCCTGTCATCAGCAAAGAAAGATACAGAGTTATACTGTGCAGGTAAAATATTAATGATAGTTTGAGAGAATTTAGTTTGAATTATATATAATGAGTTTATTGGATGTTATTTAATATTATTCAGATATGAAATAAGCTTAGAGGACTGGAATTCTATGTGATCAAAAACACATTTTCTATTAAAAAATTCTCATGCTTTTTCAATGTCCAACAAACATTTGCATTTTGATAATTTAAAAGTTAAAAAACTAAATGTCGAGTATGTAATATTCAAAATAATAAATTCAAATGCAGATTTATCTTGTTTATACAAAATTCATTGAAGATTAAGGGTCAACAAACAATAGCTGAAAATTCAGAGAGACTAAGCGTACTTGTTTCAGACATAAATTTCTTGCAAAATATACAAATTTTCAAGTTTAAGAGTTTAAATATATTTAAAAAGTTTTTAAGATTATTTGCAAAATTTAATGAAGATGCATTTTACGAAATGTTTGCCTACCATCGAATCACAGAATGAGTAACATTAGTAATGTGCTATATTATTTTTTTATCGTAGTGTGTCGAGCCCTTGTTGATGAGGTAAACTACAGTATTAGTCAGGTGGATCCAAAGAAAAAAGTTCAAGTTGGTAGCTTTAGAGTAGATTCCAAAGGAAACCAGAAAACTTATGAGGTAGGATATTAATGAAGTCTTCCAATGAAAAGACAGACATTTGGAAATTTTTATCAGTCTTAGTAATAGATACATTTGTACAATGTGAGTTCTTATTGGACCAAATGATTTTTTATCGGCAGATCCAATAAAACTGATACTTTTCATGAACTCTGATGATGGAATTAGATTACACAATGCATATACTGTTCCATCAATACCCATGCAATATACGGTACTTTTTCTCAGATGTTTAATTTAGTCGATAATTAAGCAGACTTGATTTGTCAAAACAGCATATGTAGGCTGTCATTTAATATTGGAAAACTTCGGTTGCTTGAGTTGTCTTTCTCTGTGACGTGCACACCATCTGCAGATGATTACTGGCAGTTATGACTGCCGGAAAACTGTAATCATTCGTGACCTACTTGCACGGATACAATAACTCTTTGCAATATGATTAGTCGACAGTTGCAAAAAAATGCAAATTTTCGTCAAGGTTATTCAGAACCTGTGCTTAAGATTCTTTCATAAGGTCGGCTTAAGAGTCTAGATGACCTGACAAATGAAAGTCATATTGTATTTGTGCATTTTCTTCCAAAATAGGCATCGAAAAGTCTTTGTACAGATATGTCTTACAACAATCACAGATCATCGGAAATTTCCGTAGCTTGAATCGGAAATAAAAACGGAAAAGCCCGGAAATGTGCAATTGGACTAACAAAAATAGTAAAAATGCATTTTATGGATAGCTTCTTCCAATTTTTTATGCCCCCGGAATCAAAGATTCGGGGGCATATAGTTTTTGGCCTGTCCGTCTGTTTGTCTGTTTATCTGTTTGTCTGTTTGTCCGAAAAACTTTAACATTGGACATAACTTTTGAATGGGAAGTGATAGGGCTTTCATATTTCACATGTGTATTCCTTGTGACAAGACCTTTCCATTGATACCAAAATTTTTGACCTCGTGACCTTGACCTTGACCTTTGACCTACTTTTCAAAAACTTTAACATTGGGAATAACTTCTGAATGGTAAATGATAGGGCTTTCATATTTCACATGTGTATTCCTTGTGACAAGACCTTTCCATTGATACCAAAATTTTTGACCTCGTGACCTTGACCTTGACCTTTGACCTACTTTTCAAAAAACTTTAACATTGGGCATAACTTTTGATTGGTAAGTGATAGGGCTTTGATATTTCACATGTGTATTCCTTGTGACAAGACCTTTCCATTGATACCTAAATTTTTGACCTCGTGACCTTGACCTTGACCTTTGACCTACTTTTCAAAAACTTTAACATTGGGCATAACTTTTGAATGGTAAGTGATAGGGCTTTCATATTTCACATGTGTATTCCTTGTGACAAGACCTTTCCATTAATACCAAAATTTTTGACCTCGTGACCTTGACCTTGACCTTTGACCTACTTTTCAAAAAACTTTAACATTGGGCATAACTTTTGAATGGTAAGTGATAGGGCTTTCATATTTCACATGTGTATTCCTTGTGACAAGACCTTTCCATTGATACCAAAATTTTTGACCTCGTGACCTTGACCTTTGACCTACTTTTCAAAAACTTTAACATTTGGCATAACTTTTGAATGGTAAGTGATAGGGCTTTCATATTTCATATGTGTATTCCTTGTGACAAGAACTTTCCATTGATACCAAAATTTTTGACCTCGTGACCTTGACCTTTGACCTTTTAACCCAGTGACCTCACATACATGTACTTAACAGAAAATAGTGTTCATACTAACAAAGATGCCACCGGGGGCATTCGTGTTTCACAAACACAGGCTTTATTCTAACTAGAATTTTACCGCAGCTTATACTCAGACAATACCAGTCAAGGGTGCGGCATATATCGTTTATCGGCCGCTTTGCAAATCAAGTCTGACCATTAAGATTATGTTTAATGTAAACAGTCTTTTATTTGTGAGTGTTTTCTTTCGGTGATATATGTGAGTTAGCTTGCGTCACAAAAATTGAACGCCATGAACATGTTTCAATTTAGCTACATTATTGACATAACCTCAATTCTCGTGAACATGAAATGCTGTGAATAGGTCAATGTTATGGGATTTGCGAATAAAAGACGCTGTGAACAAAAGACGGTATACAGTACTTACACTTAAAAAAATGAAATCAAGGGTTTATTTGCTTTGTTTCTAAATCTTACATTGTATCTCAGAATTTTTTTAATGACTTATCTTATAGAATAAAACATTTGCAATTCTCCCTTTTTTCAGGTCCCACTAGGTAGATCAGAGGTTCATCTTACAGAAGTTTTCGAGAGCATATGTGAGAAGTTCAGATCTTATGGATTTACAAAAAACGAAGCAGGAAAAAAAAGTATCGTGCGTATGACCTCTAGAGACAATAAGCCATTGGTTCTCAAAGACATATCAATTACCCATGATGGAATGAAATTAATTACCTTTGCCGTAAGTATTTCCATCAACGTGTTGCTAATAGGAAACCTGGTGAATGTTATGTTTTTAAAACACAGAGTTACTTCCTGTTTGTGTAGGTATCTGATGTTAAGTTTTTATGTTGCCATAAAATTTTAAGGAAACCAGTGCAAAATTTCTAGAAGAATATTTTCTACTTTTTACATCTTTTAGATCAGATAACGTTATCAACAAAACATAATTAATTCGAAAAGATGTCATTCTATTGTTCAGCATTCAATCTTGTTTGTTTGCAAAGCAATGACAAACTTTCTATACATGTTTATTTTGATTTATGCACCTAAATGAAAGTGTGAATACAACAAGACGGGTAGAATATCATTGTTTTTTTTTCTCACTTTTGGGAGAAGGGGTCAGGGCCGATACGAGGGGGAAATTATGCGCATGAAATACTCAAAAGGGGAATTTACCAATATGTCCATTCTTGCCCTGTTTATTCTAAAATTTGTTAGGCAAAAAGAAGTAGATTTGTAGTATTCAACTTGTAATAAAAATATCATATTTTACAGTGTCATTCCATTTGTGATGTAAAATTAAACATTATATTTTACAGTGTGATACAATTGTGGAGGAGTATGAAGATGACATGATGGCCTTATTCAGGAAGAACCCATCTGACGTAGACAAACAGATATGTGTAGATACCGCAGGTATGTACAAAATGTACATGTACAGTGTGATACACTTTCATTAAATAATACTTTGAAGGCTTGTGTACCATATATCACTTTGTATGCACATATAATACATCTATGCTTAAATGCTCGGATGTGCCATTCTTCATTCCAATAGACCAATTTCTGATTTTGATAGAGAGCTAATAATGTCAGAGTAAACATCTTTTGGTGTTATTTCTCATTATCAGCTGGAACGCCAGTCAGCACTTTCCTTTGAAGTTTAATGAAAAAGTCACGTGACAAATGTTTTGAATATGACGACATTGTACCACGTCATCAAAAACGTGTTATACTGACTGTGCTGCATGTGTAAACAAGAAAGACACAAGTGATTTGATGGCAACAGAGATACTGTTTTAAGTTATAACACTTAATCAGTTAAATTCTGTGGCATTTTGAAATAAATTGGGCGTTGTTAAGGCATGGTCCATTTGATATTCAGGGGGGGGCTTGGGTTTTTTGTCGGAGCAAGATTATATTTTTCGCCCCGGACCGGGGCAAAATTATTTTTTTCTGGCAAAGTTGGAGCAAGGAAATTTTTTTAACAAAGTGATGCGCATATTAAGAATGTTTGTGTTTTATCAATAAAAATTATTAATATTTTTACTCAAAACTCTAACTATTAATAAATTAGTTTATTTTTATGCAGGTATTCAATTCACTTTTAAACAGAGAGATAAAAGATTTTTACAATACAATTCTCAATATTTTATATAAGATACATGTATATAACATGTATAAGAGGGTCTGAGGGGAAGGTCTCCTAGACAATTTTTTAAATGTTGCTAAGAATTGTAAATTGGTGAATAACTGAAGTTCTTCTTCTAAGCTTACAAGAACATGACTCTATGGGATACATGCAACATGTATTAATAGCAATACATAAATATTGATAATTTGGTAATATATTTAAGCTTTTAAGGAAGCCCTTTTTCATTCACATACATGTATAACTTTTGATATCTTCATATATCTGAACTTAAAATGCTATTAGTAAATAATGTTTTGATAGAAAACTATGGCGAGCGAAGCGAGGCAAAAATTTTTATATAATTTGAGAATTGCGGCGAGCGAAGCGAGCTGGAAAATTTTCAAGAATTTTAGCGAAATTTTATGGTAATTCTTCAAATTCAGATTATTTGTAAGAGCAAGATTATTTTTTTCTGTCACACCATAAGCAAATTTATTTTTTTCATCAAAATTGAGAGCAAAATTATTTTTTTCGAAAAAAACCCAAGCCCCCCCCCCCCCAGAATATCAAATGGACTGTGCCTAAGGACAACTTTTCATCAGCGATCTGTTTACCTGCATTTTATTGCTTATTTTCAATTAATATTCATATTCTGCGACTTTGTTTGTCAAGAGTTATCCGCCCCTGACTTTGCATTTTTAGAAACAATGCTTCCAAAATCGGGATGGCGTTCCAGCTGTTATATGACGTCAATGTTAAAAGACGCAATTTCATTGTGATGTAACAATTAAAATGACCGCAAAAAGTGTCTACCTTGGCCATTTTACGTCATTTTGTCAGCCATTATGAATTTTGGCAAGTGGTCTATGGGCCAAGATGTTCTGCAAATAGACAGGTGCCCTGTAGTAACCATTTTATCTACGAGAGCTCTTTTGATGCATAAGCTACATGTATCATCACTTGTTCAGCTACCTAAATTTCTGTGTATATTTCAGAGGTGTGTACAGATGATGATATGAATGTTCCCATGCCAGAACCCGGTCCCGTCAGAGAGGACCCCCCGCCCGACCCTATGGATAAAAAAGAGGAAGATGATGATGATTTAGATGAGGAGGAAAATGAAAACGATACGACAGAAGATGATGACGATTTTGTAGACTTACCTGATATAAATGATAATTCGTTAAACGATTTGAATAAAGATGAATTATGATTAAATTTGATAATAGTGGGGGAATTTTTGAAAATTTTCTATGGGTAATCATCTCCATACTCCATTCTTGAATCATCTCTCTTTGGCATATATATATTATATACTTGTTTTTTGTTGAATATGTGATATTAAATTTGTATATTTTTACAAACATGCTATTTTTGTAGACGTTTGAAATCATTACATGCATGAGATGGAAGATTCTGCATGTTCATGTCTTTAGACAAATTTTTCTCTGTTGTTTGTCTGTCTGCGTGTCTGTCTTCTTACATGTATCCTTATGAACAGGATGTTTTGTCTTTACGATTTTACAATCCTATGTTCGATTTGTGCAAGTATCTGACGAAAAGCATTGTGATGTCATTAAATTCCTTTGAAAACTTCATATACATGTAACTATGTAACCCTGTTTCCCTGAATTTATTTCTGGTTTCCATAGAATTTGATGATGTCACAAAGCATTGACGTCAGATACCTACACAAATGGGAAGTAACTCTCTATTTCGAAAAGACTGAATAACACTTTGCTTGCTATTTCTATGGTAATTCTGCAAAGGAGCAAAAGTGAACTCCAGATGCAGATGAAATCCGGTGTCTAGGGAGAGTAAGTATCTCCTGCTTGCTACACTTGAAATTTGACATTTTTTTCAAGAAGAGTTATTTTATAATCAGCAGGTTCCATTCACGTCCAATTGGGAACATTTGTGGAAAGTGTTTAGATATCATATGATCGATTGCTTTCAAATTGTTTTTTATGCTTTTCAAAAAGCTATATATGCACAATCTATGTAATTCCTTGTTCTAACCTGCAAACTGAACCACGCTGATCTGAATTTTAACATCACCCTTTCACCTAGAAAACGCAATTTTAGAAAACAAGAATGAAACGGACAACCATGGTACATATTATATTATGACATTTATTATATGTATATTATACATATAATAAATGTCATAATTTGTGTTTTGTTACAGTATGCAACACACAGCAAGTGCATTTATCTCATGAAATGTGCTAACACACATTAATACATGTACGATAAATGCACTTGCTGTGTGTTGCATACCCGTAAGAAAACACAAATTAAGACACTTATTCTCAATTTGAAGTCATTGATCTTGAAAATCAATAGAGTTCATTCTCTTCCCATAGAGAACATCTAAGGAAGGATTTTTAGCTCACCTCAAGAACTGAGAGGGAGCTTATGCTATCACCCTGTCGTCGGCTTCGGCGTCCGTGTCCGCGTCGGCGTCCGCACTAGTATGTTAAGAAGTTTTATTTCTCTATTATAAGTGCTAGGAAGTTCAAACTTGCACAGATGATGCGTCTTTAAGAGTAGATCACGAATCTACGTTCAAATGTAGGTCATGACCTATATTTCCTGCTTGAGTGCACATGTTAGGAAGATTTGGGTATCAATGTTAAGAAGTTTTATTTCTCTATTATAAGTGCTAGGAAGTTCAAACTTGCACAGATGATGCGTCTTTAAGAGTAGATCACAAATCTATGTTCAAATGTAGGTCATGACCTATATTTTCCGCTTGAGTGCACATGTAAGGAAGATTTGGGTATCATTGTTAAGAAGTTTTATTTCTCTATTAGAAGTGCTAGGAAGTTCAAACTTGCACAGATGATGTGTCTTTAAGAGTAGATCACGAATCTACGTTCAAATGTAGGTCATGACTTATATTTTCTGCTTGAGTGCACATGTTAGGAAGATTTGGGTATCAATGTTAAGAAGTTTTATTTCTCTATTATAAGTGCTAGGAGGTTCAAACTTGCACAGATGATGCGTCTTTATGAGTAGATCACAAATCTATGTTCAAATGTAGGTAATGACCTATATTTTCTGCTTGAGTGCACATGTTAGGAAGATTTGGGTATCAATGCTAAGAAGTTTAAGTGCTAGGAAGGCCAAACTTGCACAGTTCGTGCATATTTATGAGTAGATCACATATCTACGTTCAAATGTAGGTCATGATCTATATTTTCCACTTGAGTGCATATGTTAGGGAGATTTGGGTATCAATAGAGTACACCCATTCATGCAAAATTTGGGTCAATAAATGAAATACTCTACTTTCCTTTTCTATATTGTTTTTGTGTGGTATCATTATTGTTGGTTCACAGTAGGACAGGTTTTTAAATTCAAAACTGTGTAATCTTTGACTCCTTTCTTTTTGCTGCCATGATAGAATGCTGCCATGAGGTGAGCTTTGTAATCTTTGATTACACTATGTTTAGGTTATGCTGTTCACAAGAATCAGGACACGCAAGCCCTATCACATCAACTAATATGGACGCAATCTGGATTACTGAAAATGGATTCGATGCCATATCCAAGTGTTTTGCATCTATCGACATGAAACTTGCAAGGAATGTCAACCAAGAGTCAGGGATGTCCCCCTATTGAATTTGGGTTCAAAAGATCTAAGGTCAAAAAATGTCCCTATTGGTTTTCGGGTCAAGGTCATTGGATTTATATATTTGAAATTTATTTCTGGATCATATATGAGTGTGTGTTTCCCCTTTTGACAGTCTTGAGTTGAGGATGTACCCTATTGATTGATTTTGAGGTCAAGATCATAGGACTTTGATTATTGCGAGGGTTTTCGGATCATAACAAAGTCATTGTACCTATTCGCTTAAAACTTGCCTGGAATGTCCATCATTGATCAAAAATGCCTCGTTTTGATTTTGAGGTCAAAAGGTCAAAGTAATAGAACTTTTGATTATTGAAAAGGAGTTTGGGGATCATAACACAGGTTTATTACACCTATTAACTTGAAAATTGCCAGGAATGTTTGGGTCAAAGGAATATCCCTTATTGAATTTAGGATCAAAGGTCAAGGTAATTGGATTTTGATTACTGAAAATGGATTAGATGTCGTACTTGAATCTTAGTGTTTTGCATCGACGTGAAACTTGCAAGGAATGTTCACCAAGGGTCAAGGATGCCCCCTATTGAATTTGGGGTCAAAAGGGCTTTCATGATTGAAAATGGTTTCCGGATCGTACATTGTAACGCCGTGCATTAAGCACCAATCGACATGAAACTTACCAGAAAATGTACTTTCCCATTAAGTCCAAGATGTTACCTATTGGTTTTGGGGTCAAGGGCCATGACTTTGATGATTGAAAATGGTTTTTGGTTCATAACCGAGTGTATATTACACCATCAACATGATATTTGTCTAAGGCACGGTCCATTTGATATTCTGGGGGGGGGCCTTGGTTTTTTTTCGAAAAAAATAATTTTGCTCTGAATTTTGATGAAAAAAATAAAGTTGCTTACAAGTAATCTGAATTTGAAGAATAACCATAAAATTTGCTTCGCTCGCCTAAGTTTTTTTACTTTCTATGAAAAAATTTTTGGCTCGCTTTGCTCGCCACACTTTTCTCCTGTAATGACAAGTTCATATTTGAAAATATCAAAAAGAATGCATGTGACTGAAACAATTCAAATGCTAAAATACATTATCAATAGATCTATAATTCATTACTATTAATGGATACATGTATCACCATAGTATCTTAATTTTATGTAGAAGCTTGGAAGAATAATTTAAATAAGTTTTTCACTAGTTTTCATTTCTACATGTAAAAACTTGCATCATGCCCTCTGACATGTTACATGACCTTATATACATTTTGTTTACTAAAAATCATATATCGCATATTGTAAAAATCTTTCATCTCTCTCAGTTAAGAAGTGAATACAAGTTTAACATAAAAAATATACCCCCACCACTATATGGTGGGGGTATAATAAAGTTTGGAGTAATTTAAGTAAAAATAAAGAATTTCTGCTGAAAAAAAAAACACAAACATTCTTAATATTCACATCAATTGTTATAAAAAAAATTCCTTGCTCCAGTTTTGCAAGAAAAAAATAATTTTGCCCCGGTCCGGGCGAAAAAAATAATCTTGCTCCGACAAAAAACCCAAGCCCCCCCCCCCCCCCCCCCCCCCCGAAGATCAAATGGACCGTGCCTAACATATGTTCTCCTCGAGTCCAGGAAGTACTCTATTGGTTTTGGGGTCAAAGGTCAATGTACTTTGATAACTGAAATTGGTTTCAAGGTCATAACATATACAATGTATAAGGTTTGGTTAATTCTGTGCAAATTATAGGACTTGCTGAATTTCGATCCATGAATTCAGAAATTAGGCTTGGTGATCAATTACCATTCACAGAAGACTATGTGAATTTCCATGCAAAACAGCTCGGTGAATTTCCATGTGAATTTCCATGCAAAACAGCTCGGTGAAGTTCCATGTGAATTTCCATGAAAAACAGCTCGGTGAAGTTCCATGTGAATTTCCATGAAAAACAGCTCGGTGAAGTTCCATGTGAATTTCCATGCAGGATGCAACGAGCAATTTAATTTGGACAAAAAAACCTTTAACAAACAACGAGACACACAACACAAAGATAAAGTTTAAGTACATTGACTTCTGACGTATATGAACGACCTTGTTTAAATGTTACGGCATATTACGACTCTGTGAAAGTGTGGAAGTTATGACCTTGAACTTTGGCTGACTTAACGTCATGACACGCGCACGTCTTTTTTTCAACATTTCTTTCAAAACTTATATAAGAAAAACTGATGTTAGTAGTGAAAAGTAATGGTACTGACAATGTTTGTCTAAGCAATTGCACTTAACTTTGACCTTGACCTCTGGTCTATAGCAACAATTCTGTGAAGTATTTATTAAACCTTTGCTGAAGGGAAGAAGTTGCGACCAAACAAGGTTTTCTTTCTTCTCTTGCCAAGGATTTAACAAATATTATTTCACGTAACGGTTGCTTAGGACCCAATTTATCGGTGATGTCATTACTTTGACCTAAGGTCATAAAAAATTCTTCCGGGTGGGGGTGTCCATCATATTAGTTTTAGAAAATATGAAAGTCCTGTCATTTACGACTGAAGTTTCTTCTACTTCTACTTCTACTTCTTCAGTGATCGCCTTCAACACATTGAAGATTATATCACTTGGGTTGCGCCGGCTGGATGTGAATAAATTTAAAATCTTAAAAGGTTAAAACTATTTACAACAGGTTAGTGAATTAATGACTGAGGGTTGAGACAGCTGCCTTGAATGAATCAACCGATTCACTCATGACAGTGTCCAGAGGTAGATGTAGTTCTGGGAAAAAATGAATTTTGTCTAATTTGTGTTCTACGTGAAGGAATTTGGAAGGAGAGTGTATGCATATTACGTGAGAATCTGAGGGGAGGAATAAGTCTGTCATCTTTTGATATGGCAACTTTGTTGTGTACAATTTTGAACATCATTGTTAGTCTTGCGTCCGTCCGTCTGTCTGCTAGTTTTCTCCATTGTAAGGCATTTAACATGTCACTGACACTTGAGGTGTTATTAGATCTGCCAGTGACGTACCTAGCAGCTCTTCTTTGGATTTTCTCTATTTTATTTATGTCCTCAGTAAAGTATGGGTCCCAAACTGAACAGGCATATTCTAATGTTTGCCTAATCAGTGATTTGTATGCCTGTTCCTTTACTGAGGTGGAATTGATATTTAAATTTCGTTTAAGGAAGCCTAAAGTCTTGTTTGCTTTTTGTGTGATGTTATTAACATGAGTGTTCCATTTAAGATCTGATTGGACAGTAACGCCTAAGTATTTAGCTTTGTTAACATGTTTTAATGTTTGGCCATGTAATTTATAGTCATATTTAATCGGGTTTTTACTTTTAGAGATGGAAAGGACGTTACATTTATCAGGGTGGAAGGCCATTTTCCATTTGTTCTCCCAAATGCCTAATTTATCTAAGTCATTCTGAAGGGTTTTACAGTCATGGTTTGATTTCACAACAAGATATGCAATAGTGTCATCAGCAAAGAGACGGATAGTGGAGTTAAGACCAACAGGGATGTCATTAATGTAAAAAAGAAACAGACTGGGGCCGAGAACGGACCCCTGGGGCACTCCAGACAAGACAGGGACATAATCGGAGGTCACACCCTCAAGTATAACAGCCTGAGTACGAGAAAATAAGAAGTTTTTAATCCACCTATTTATTTTTCCTTTTATGCCGTAGTGGTTAAGTTTATGGAGAAATAAATTATGACTGACTTTATCGAAAGCTTTTGAAAAATCCATTACCAAAATATCTGTTTGTGTAGAGTTTTCTATATTTTTGGAGATGTCGTCAATAAATTCTAAAAGTTGAGTTTCACAGGATCGAGAGCGTCGAAAACCATGTTGGAGAGGATATAAAATATTGTGTGTGTCAGCATGAGTCATGATGGAACTAACTGCTACATGTTCTAAGATCTTACAGCAGATGCACGTAAGAGAAATGGGTCGGTAGTTTTCAGGATTGTACTTGGACCCCTTTTTATATATGGGCGAAACATGTGCAGTGCGCCAGTCATTTGGGACGTCACCAGTGTCGAGGGACTTTTGGTAAATTATGCAGAGAATGGGTGAAATTTCATGGGCTAATTCCTTTAGGATCCGGGGTCTAATTTCATCAGGTCCACAGGCCTTAGAAGGGTCCAACTTTTTAAGGAGTTTTTCGATACCTTGTGGTGTTACATTTACATCTTGGATGTCAGGATATATATTAGGATCTTGCATGTATTTGCCATTGGTAAAATCACTTGTTGTTATATCTACTGGGTCTGAGAAGACAGATTGAAATTGTTTATTCAGTGTGTTTGATTTCTGTTTAGGGTCAGTTAAGATTTTACCATCGTCCTTTAATGACGAGATGCCACTGTAATCTGTCTTTTTGCTTTTAACGTATGACCAAAAACGTTTCATGTTGGAAAAGCTGTTGTCAGTTATGATCAAGGTTAAAGTTTTTTTTTAAATAGTTCAAACCCCAAGGTCAAGGTAGCAAGGTAAAAAACTTTGGTGTCCATGGAAAGCTCTTTGTCACAAGGAATACACATAAAAAATAGGAAAGCCACATTACTTACATCGTCGGAAACCCACAGCCTATTGCCCTACGATTATACGAAGTAGAACGGAGAAGATGCCGTGGGTTTCCGACGATGCATTACTTACCATTCAAACGTTATGCCACAGGTTAATGTTTTAAGAATGAAGGTCAAAATCAAAGATCACAATTAAATTAAGGTCAAAAACTTTGTTACATTGTATCCACGGAAAGCTCTTGTCACAAGGAGTCTAGCTGTGATTGACTGACACACGGACGGACGAACTGGTTTTAATGTCCCCGCCCTTTCGCAAAAGCGGGTGACCAAAAAAAAAACCTTGCATATATTTGAAGTATTTTAAAATGTGTAGGAAAATCAAGTATGAAAATGAATCGAAAAGAAAATAGCGTCCAAATCCTTGTATATATCTAAGACATTTTGATGGAAGACTTTTATTTTATGACTAATGCTTGGTCTTGATAACGACTGAAAAATCCTCACAGAAGGTCCTTTAAAATATTATGAGGATTTTTAAGTCAATTTCGTATGTTCTTAATAGATAACAAGTAACATTTGACTTCAGTTTTAAAATATTAATTTAGTTTCAGAAAGCTTCTTTCACTAGTGACTTTATTGCAAAAGTTGAAGGTATTATCCTTAAACTTTATCTTCGAATCTCCCAAAAAGCTTGGACATTTTTTTTTCAACAATTCCCGGCCGAAAAGATAAGTCAAGTTAAAACAATCAATCATCTTCTTTAACACTACGAACATTATGACAAAATAAGGAGTCAGAACACAATAAAATCACATTAATTTTGTTTATCCGACTGAAAATTATAATAAATCACATAATTAATTTAATTATAAATAATAAATTAATTAATCATTTATAGATGCAAATAAGGTTCAATAAAACTTGTCGAATTTCAACTTTTGCCAAAATCTGAGGAGAACGAACAAATGATGCAATCAGCTGAAAATGGAGGATATATACTTGTACTCGTTTTATCAAATGTTAACACCATTTTGGCAAGAGTTAACAAGGATTCTTCTTCGTGCGGTTTCAATGAACAGTGTTATATAACCAGTTATAAGAAGAAATATTTGATTCAATTTGATAATTCAATGATAACATGACCGTCAAATTGACCATTACAGTTAACGGTAAAATTTTAAGGTCAGAAAATCATATTTCGCCAAGAGCCGGTATTTTAGAGGAATTATGTTACAACGGCGTAGCTCTGCCTGAAAAAGTGGAGGGGCACAACACCCCAAAATTTCTAACAAGCAACAAAAAATAAAAAAAAAGGGGGAGGGGGAGGAAGAGACTTAAAAATAAATATGGGGGTTTCATGATCTGTATGCACAAATTTTAACATTTCTGGTGCAATTATAAATTTTAAGTAAATGAATAAATGTCTGGCGAGCGGTTGCGAGACAGGAAATTTATTTTAGCAAAATATTGACTTATCAAATTACTTTCTCTACCCTCTATCATTAACAAGTACATGTAATAATATTCTATATAGTCTTCATGTACATTGATAAAGTAATATGTATAAAGGATTGATCAGAATAGCTAAATTATTGAGAAAGTCTATAAAGAACTGGTGAGCGGTAGCGAGGCAAAGAAAAATTTTGAAAATTGACCGAAAATTGTAGATTTATGGTACAAAACGTTGCTATTTTTAACAATGTAAATGCATCATAAAATTTTGTGATTGAAAAGTGGGGGGGGGGGCACAACCATGTTTGTACACCCCCCCTTTTCAATCACAAAATTTTAAGGGGGGGGGGGGGGGGGCATTTGCCCCCGCTGCCCCCCTTCTCCTACGCCCTTGTGTTATGTTTTATTAAGTATGTATGGAGTACTTAGACCCCGGCCTCCTTTGAGTAAGTAATTAATATTTATAATTAAAGTAAGTAATATCTATTTAAAGTTGGCACTGTGTACGTATATACATTTTTTGTAACAAAGAACATAAGCTCTTACATAAGCTTTTACAACCGACATGATAGAAATAGGGTAGGAGAGTCCCTGGCATTCCCAGAAGGGATTAATATATATTGTAAAGCCCTAATTCCTACATGTAAGTCTCGCCACCGCACCCCGACAACCATGTGGAACATCTCAGCCAGGCCGATAACGGCGGACATCACCAATAAAAAGGGAAAAGGGTGCTACTATGTTACCATGTACAAGTGGAGAGAAAAAAAACAACATGTGTAAACCAGACCACGAGGGCAATACATATACCAAGACGTTAATCCGTCGGGTGTCCAGAATGTCAAAATTCTGGTAACCTTAAATTCCACCCATAATATGCTGACAAGAAAACCACAAAAAGGAATTATTCGCGAGCATTTGTTCTCTCTTACGTATTTCAACAAGGACATATACCTTTTCTTCAATATTTTGAAAATTGCTTCTTAGGAGTTTTTACTTCATGTTTGAAAATAATTGTTGATTATATCTGATATTTTGACCTTAACTTAGATTTTCGTTATTTTTGTGTAAAATCGAGAATATTTAAAGTAAAACCGTGAATTTGGTACCTACGGTAAAAAAATAATCAAATGTAAGTTTTATACAAAGTTTATATCTGTTTTATTGTCTGTTAACAAAGAACACTAAAATAAAAATCAAATGCACTTTTTAAATTTTCTTTACCAGTGCGCTATTTTCCAGCATTTTTTACCCGGTTTTCCAAATACGCAAAAATCTTGATTTTCATCACTTGATTTTCCTTCACAAAATGATTAATTGACTTAAATCCTATAATTTCATATGGTTTCATAGCGAGCGGAGCTCGCCCTTATGGTAACGCGTATACACTTACCTTAGTGAGAAAATATGCTAAATCAAAGAATGAGAATGTACTACTATGCTTTCAAAAACTTTCGTCCCCTCGCAGACAGAGTTACTGCGGAGATGCTGAATATTGCCATTTAATTTTTTTTTCGACTCCGAGTATACGTATATGTTATACTCAATTTTTGTTTACAAGTTAAATTTATTGACAAAATTTTTCGTAAAGCAGATTACGAGATAGCATCGACAACTCGGCGTAGCCAATTGAACAGCAAGATGTAAATACTGAGGATGATTGTGGTGATTTTGACCATCGGCAAGACTTTCCGTTGCCATCATCTGCAAGTAATGAAAAGTTCCAATGTTTTAATAGAAAGGGAATGCATTTCGTCCATCTCAATGCAAGATCCATGCTTCCTAAAATGTCAGAACTTCGAGTGATAGCTAGTCGAACTAAAGCTGCAGTAATATCTGTGTCGGAAACATGGTTAGACGCAACTATTACAGATTCGGAAGTATCGATAGATGACTACTCCATAATCCGCAAAGACCGAAAAAGATCTGGCGGAGGCGTGTGCATGTATATAAATAACAGTTACGCGTTTGCAAGGAGAAGTGAGACTTCTGAAAATTTAGAGTCAGTTTGGGCCGAAATATACTTACCAAAAACTAAACCAATCATTGTTGGGACAATGTATCGACCGCCACAAGATAACAATTTTATTGACCTACTGGAAAAGGATTTGAGTCAACTCAGAACAGATTGTGATAAAATTGTTTTAGGTGACTTTAACATTTGTCTACTGAACAAAGAGAAAAGTATCTATGATGCATACATAAATGTCTTAAATATGTTTGGTTTGGATCAAATAATTGAGGAACCAACAAGATTATCTCAAAGAAAGTCATCACTTATAGATCACATTTTATGTAGTAATAAAGAAAAGATTGTACAGTCAGGTACCATTAGCTTAGGTCTCAGTGACCATAATATAATTTTCTGTACAAGAAAAATTTCCAGGGGACAGCTGAATAAGCATAATACTGTGAAAATTAGGTCCATGAAAAATTACAATGCAGAGTTGTTTATAAATGAGCTGTCAACTATTGACTGGGACTTGTGTATGGATTTTGATAATACAGTAGATGAGAACTGGAATATTTTTAGAGATATTTTTATGAAGGTAGTAGACAAATTAGCACCTGTCAAAGAAATAAGGATAAAACAAAGGACAGAGCCATGGATGAACCAGGAGATTTTAGATCTTATTAAAGAAAGAGACAATCTTTTATATAGCTTTAATAAACACAAAAGGGAGGAAGATTATAGTAGATTTTGTAAAGTTAGGAACTTAGTGCAACGAAAAGTGAAAAATGCAAAAGCTAATCATATATCTGAAAAAACTGAAGAGAATAGGGATGAGCCGAAGAGATTATGGTCTCAACTAAAAAATCTAGGGTACAAAAACAAGAAGGAAGGTCAAAAGATTGTTTTAAATATTGACGGCGAGACTTGTCATGATACAAAAAGAATAGCTGATCATTTTAACAATTTTTTCACGACTGTGGCTGCAAAGCTTGTATCAGCATTACCAACTGCAAAAGGTACTTTTAATGTAATGTCTTTATGTTTTAAAAATTTTTATAGTGAAAGAAATGCCTGTGGCAATACTTTAAGTTTGAAAACAGTGTCAGAAGAAATTGTTTACAAAGAGTTGTGTAGTATCAATGCTTCTAAAAGTACAGGTTTGGATGGAATACCAGGGAGGTTCATTAAAGATGGCGCTTCAGTTCTTAAGAAACCTATCACTTCAATAATTAATCAGTCGATTATGTCAGGCATTGTACCTATTAGTATGAAGATTCAGATTCAGATTCTTTATTGTCTTTATGCCCTACGGCACATCAGAAACATATATACATATATACAATTACATACACTAATATTTGAAAATTTTGTGAGCAAGTGACATCGTCTATAAACATTTACTTATGGAATCATCTATAAGAATCCAAATATGAAAATGAATCAAACTGTCTTAAAGTAACATGTAATAATATATCATGTGAGCAAGTTACCACGTCTTTTTAAAGCTAAATATAAAAATTTACCAAGATTACAAATTGTTTTCACATTATTAGCACTTAAAAGTTGCACAAGTTTAAAAACGCTTGATCTTCTATAATAGTAAGGCTTAATGTAGTTTAATCTTAAATCTGCATAAATTGGGCATTTCAGAATAAAATGGAATTCGTCTTCTATATCAGAGCTATTACATAGGGTACAAATACGTTCTCTCCTATTCACATTGTTAAAACGACCTTTTTCAATATTCAAATTATGTGCCGACATTCTGAAACGTGATAAACACTTTCTGTATATAGGACTCAAAGACTTTTGTAAATAAAATTGTAGCGTAAAGTTATCCACTAAATGTTTATATAATTCACCCCTAGTAGTACTCTGGATTCTAGCTAACATATTTTGTTTATGGACATCGTAGAATCTGTTCTTAATAATATGAAAAACATGATTATTATTTTCCAATACATAGTCGCTGTCAAACAAATACATCAATCCAAGATTGCTTATCTCATTCTTAATGTTAATTATCCATTCATCATTATCCATAATTCTTTGTTCAAGACATGCTTTCAATATACAGTTTTCAGATTTTTTCAATTTCAGCCAATATTTAATCATACGTAATTTTCGAGAAATATATAGTGGCATTCGTCCAAGTTCAAAGTAAACAAAATCATTATTAGTCGATTTCTTCACTCCAAGTAAACTTTTACAAAAAGATGATTGCACTTTTTCAACATCAGGTGCTTTATGCAAACCCCATACCTCTGACCCATAATCCAAAATACTTTTAACATAAGTGTCAAACACTGAACATTGAGTTTCAACATTAAAACAATGATTCTTTAATTTAGCCGACATTGCAAAATTCGCTTTTCTACCTTGGTCCGCTATGTGCTTTTGAGTTTTATTAAATTTACCATTATAATTAAAAAGCAGGCCTAGGTAACTAAATTCATCAACAACTTCAATTTCATTATCATTGTAAGACCATTTATCATTTTCATGAAGCACTCCACCATTTCTAAATACAATAATTTTTGTTTTAGTTACATTCAGTGACAATTTCCATTCCCTATTGTATGACAAAAGTGCATCTAACATAGATTGTAATCCTGCTGACGATTCTGAGATAAGAACTGTATCATCGGCATACATAAGTAAAAATATGCTAATAAGGCCTACTTCTAAATGGGGACAATTTTCTCTAATATAATGTATTTCACAGTCATTTACATACATACTGTACAAGATTGGTGAAAGCACCTCGCCTTGAAAAAGACCAATTTTGTTTGGAAAGTAATCTGATAAACATCCAGAATATTTCACACAAGATTTTACATTTTCATAAAGTGACTTAATAATTTTTAACATTTTACCCTGTATTCCTTGCTTAATTAATTTACACCATAAACTACTCCTATCTACCAAATCAAAGGCCTTACTATAATCTATAAAACAGCAATATAGTCGTTTTTTCCTTTTCAACGTTTTATTTATAATAGATTGAAGAGCAAAAATAGCATCTACGGTTGATAAACCTGGCTTAAAACCAAACTGAGCATCTGTTATAACACAATTTTCTTTATCCCAATCAAGAATTCTTTTATTTAAAATAGATGTAAACAATTTCCCCATACAACTTATCAGGGTGACTCCCCTATAATTGTTTGGTTTGTCCACATCACCCTTTTTATGAATTGGCACTATGCACCCTTCTGCCCATGCCTCTGGGAAAAATCCTGCTTCAAATATAGTGTTGAATAATTTTATTAAACAAGGAGTCAAAATATCTTTACATTCTAAAAACAACTCGTTCAGAATCAAGTCTTCACTGCAAGATTTATTCCTTTTAAGATTTCTAATTGCATCAGTGACCTCTTTTTCAGTGATGGGGGCATCAAGCTCGTCAAAAATTGTATCGTTATATTCATTATCTTCATATGTATCCTCAGAGAAATGTACTTCGCTGTTTATACAATTATTAATCATTTTAAAATGATTAACAAATTCATCAATACCTAATTTCGTAGAAGAGTTATTAACATTTTTGCGTTTAGAAAATAGCTTATAAAATTCCTTAGGATTGTATTTTTTAATATATTCAATCATATCACCTTCCTGTCTTTTATATTGTTTTTTTCGTCTATTAGCCAGTACTTTATACGCCCTTTTCTTTTCTTTAAGTTTACAATGATTCTCAATGGATTTTTCATAATTAAAATTTCTAAGAGCATCTTTATACAAACGAAATTTTTCTTTACAGTTATTATCAAACCATGGTTTACATTCTGACTTTGTTTTCTTAGTTCTTCTACTGGTATCATTATTATAATTATTATCATTAGCATGTACATCACACTTAGGTAACACTAAATCATTCAGTGCATCACAAAAATCTTTTACATTCATATTTACATCATCTTGACACTGTACAACTTTAGAGCATATATTTACAAGAGTTTCAGAACATTGACTCAAATCATGTCGTACATCTTCGGCTGTTTCGGGTTTCCATTTCACACTTACTGCTTTTCTGTACAAATCTGAGTTAACAGTATCTGCTCTAGAATAATCATTTTCATAGTTTTCAACAATGATAGAAAAATAAATGGGTGAATGGTCAGATATAGTTGTGAATTTTCCTGATGAAAAATTAATAACATTACTAATATGCATACTATCAACCAACAGATAATCGATTAAACTAGTACCGTTACTACTACAAAAAGTAACACTTCCTTCACGGTCACCATCATGACGGCCGTTAACAATTCTTAATCCCGTGGCTTTACATAAAGATAAAAATCTACGACCAAAATTATTAACAACCATATCAGTGGATTTACGTGTGATTATGTCAATATCATGTGTGTAGTGACAGACGTTATCAATCAGATTATGCATATTATTACTTAAAACATCATGTTCAATAAAATCTGCTCTATCCCCTGTTCTACTATTAAAATCACCGGTTACATACAGGCGACCTTCACATTTATATACTCCAACTGTATTTTCCAAACACTGAAACAAGTCTACATCTGGATTTTTGCTGTAAAAAATACTATTTTCTGGAGGAAAATAACATACACATAGAAATTGCTTCTGTAGTGCAATACTTTCAAATTTTACCCAAATAATACAATCATGAATATTTTCAACAAATTTCATGTATTTTTTTAGAAAATATTTATAGAAAATGACTATTCCGCCACCCCTACCAAATTTTCGGGGAAAAATAAATTTATAATACCCAGGTATATCAAAATCATCAAAGGGTGTAATCCAACTTTCTGTAATACAAACAATATCACATCTTTCTATAGCATGCAGAAAATCATCATCATTAATCTTATTACAAAGACCTTTGCCTATGTTCCAACATGTAATGTTCAAATTCACTCGCTCGGCCCCATCCTATCTCGGCTGGTTGCGCGGCAACGACTGGCTCGCTTCGGAACGACCTTGACCCTGGTTCATGTATGAACTACGAGAATCACCGGCTACCCTCGGCGGATGACTGAGATGTGGCACACGCCATATACTGTTCGTCTGTCTTTGTGCAGTATCATCCCGTACATTCATCGACGGCAGCTCGCGTCCTTGAGAATCACGTGCAGGCCCAAAAGAATGAGTCATTTCTTCACTTGGGTAGTTGCGGTCCCTCGCCACGTCACTATATCTTCTAGGCATGGAGCGATTTTGCGTATTCTCGGGTCGATCCGGTATAGTGTCCTTCACTCTTGTACCTTCGTCATTGTACCTAATCCCGTCAATGTATAGTGCGTCCCTCACTAATTTCACGCGTTTGCCGGCGCGCTTCTCCATCTTCATAACGGGATACAGCTTGCGGCGTCTTTCCTCCACTGAGCTAGGGAATTGCTCGCTGATTCCCATCCTTGTACCCTGTAGTTTGTAGGAGTTTCTGAGTACCAATTGACGTTGTTTGTGGTACAAAAACCTCGCCACTATAGGCCTAGGTTTTCCCGTATTCATCTTTCCAAACCGATGCACGTTACCAAATTCGAAGTTTTCGTCGATGTCCAGTTCATAGTAAATAAAATCACGAATGACATCTTCGGAAATCTCCTGTCGTGATTCTCCAGATATGCCATGAAACACTAAGTTCATCTTCATACTTCTACATTGAAGGTCTTCAACAGCACCCTTTAATTGGTCCCTTTCTTCCGTAATCCTTTTCATATTGCTATTCAAATCATTCATCACAGTGTCCGTTCGTCTGCAACCATCACGGGGTTCTTTGTTAAACTGATCAAATTGATCGGACATAAATTTAACCGAGTTCTCCATTGTAACACTGTTAGCTTCAACTGCGCAAAGTCTATTTTCTACATTGGTCACTCTTTCTTCCAAATTTGTGATTTTTGACATCAGAATATCCAGTCCAGACAATTTACTAAGTACTAAGTTCAGTTTAGCATCAAGACTCGATAGAGACAAATCTTCACTTTGACTACCCCCAGCGTCGTTGGACTCGATACGTTGTGTATTGACGCAGGTGTCGATGCATTGTGTACTGCCACGGGTGTAGGCACGGGTGTAGATACATTGTGTATTGGTAAAGTCATCAAGTCATTCTGGTCATTACGGTTATGCTCTGGTGGTTGTCCGTACAAAACTTCACCTGCGGCACCAATTAGATTACTTGTAGTGAGCGATGAATCGTTCAATTCCCCACTCTGATCACTATTCTGAGGGCTATTGTTCCCTGTTGTTTTACGTTTTTTTCCTCTTTTTGTCATATTTTTGGCCAAAAAACCAGCAAATCCAAATTATCACCTTACAGACATCCCTCATACAGTTTTTTGAGAAAAAATCCGGAGAAAAATACATCAAACTGATCGATTTCCATTTCTAACATTAGAGCTCAAATAAACACGTCTATCGTGCTCGATGACCACTCACTCCGAAGCAAGCTAGGGTGAAACCTCTGTATAAAAAGAACAGTACACTCGATGTCAGCAATTATCGTCCCGTTAGCATATTAAGTATTGTCTCAAAAATATTGGAGAGATGTGTATACAATCAGTTGTTAGATTTTTTGCAGGAAAATAACATGTTATATGAATTGCAGTCTGGATTTAGGGGAAAACATTCTACTGATACCTGTCTTATACATTTGTTTGATTATATTAGAAACAATAATTCCAAAGGCTTGTATACTGGGATGGTATTATTAGATTTACAAAAGGCCTTTGACACGGTCGATCATGGTATATTATGTCAAAAATTAGAGGTCATGGGGGTTGAAGTTCAGTGGTTTCTTTCATATTTAGGGGGGAGGTCTCAAGTAGTTGGTTATGATGATGTTTTATCTGATTCAGAGACTGTGATGTGTGGTGTACCTCAGGGGAGCATACTGGGGCCCCTTTTATTCTTATGCTATGTGAATGATATGAAGATTAGCATAGACAGCGATTGTAAGCTGATACTTTACGCTGATGATAGCGCCATTCTTTTTGCCCACCGTGATCCTGATTTTATTGCACGGAAGCTAAGTGTAGTGTTAGAAAGTTGTTCTGATTGGTTGGTGGATAATAAACTATCCCTCCACCTGGGGAAGACAGAATGTTTACTTTTTGGGCCACGTAGAAAATTAAGAAATGTTGAAGAATTTGTAATCAAAAGTCATGATCATTTAATCAAATCATCTTCTTCAGTGAAGTATCTTGGTGTGTATATAGATAGATTTTTAAGTTCCGAATCAATTGTTCAACATATCATTCACAAAGTCAATGCTAGACTTAAATTTTTATATAGAAATGCTGGATGGCTAAATACAAGGTCAAGGTTAACTCTAGCAACTGCTTTAATCCAGTGTTATTTTGATTATTCTTGTTCATCCTGGTACAGTGGGCTTTCAAAAACACTACAAAAGAAACTGCAAATTATGCAAAATAAAGTAGTCAGATTTATCCTTGACCTTGGCCCACGGTCTAGAATTTCATGTGAACAGTTAGAGTCAGTGAATATGCTATGTGTTTCTGACAGAACAAGCCAGTTGAGGCTGAATCATGTTTTTAACATTATGCATGGCCATGCACCAACCTATTTAGGTGAACATTTTGTCTTAAATAACAATGTCACAAGAGGGGGCCAAAATATGAGTTTTCAGCTGCCAAGTGTAAATACCTATACAAAATCTAGTTTTTATTTTAATGCTATAAAGGATTGGAATTCTATGCCCTTGGAAATTAAAGAAATCAGAAATAGAACTTCTTTCAAAGCTGCAGTCAAGGCACATTTAACCGAAAATGCTAGAAACAGAGAGCTAAATGAATTTATATATGATTTTTAAATGAAATGTGTATAGAAATATAATTTCTAATGTATGATTTAGTTTTAAAATCAATTTAATTATTAATCAGGCATTGTGAAATGTTTCATGTTTTTATTATAGTCCATCCGGGTTGTCGTTGCCAAAGTCCCTATATTTATTTAATTTAATTTTAAACTAACCCTATTTATTTACTTATACTTATATTTATTAATATGTCAGGACCCCATTGGAAATAAGCACACTATGAATTGCTTTAATGGGTTATCCTAGGCAATATCTATGCAATGCACCTATAATGTGATAGTACTTCTGTGATATCTTTGATTTAAAATTTAAAATCAGTTATTCTACTAAAGATACATGTACTAGATCAACTGTGATATTTTTACTAGATCAACTGTGATACTTTAGCCAAATTTAAGTGTGATAAGCAAAATTCTGTGATATATTAAATATGACTTTGTTGACATTGATTATGCATTATAACCTGTGCTATTGTATGATATACATTGCCTGAATAAAATTGAATTGAATTGAATTGAATTGTAACCGCGGAATCTTTTTAGGAAAGCCGACATCTTCGTTTGTTTACTTTGCTTCTATGACGTCATTGACGTCATCGCGCCAAATTCTTAATGTCACTTTGACGTTGTAAGATTTTCCTTTAATGGACGTATTTTCTTGACGTAAACGCTGCTAAAAGGTCAATAAACCGGCCAAAGTATTCCCATGGGCGATTTTGTGATCAATCCGGATTGCTTCACGTTATTAAGTTTCTCAATCCAGAACACTTCTCGGATTTTACGATAATATTTGGAGGCATCCGAACATTTCTCCAAAATTATAATTTTGATGTCCGATATCAAAGTGGTTTTCTTTATTGAAATGTTATGAAACAGGCTTTGGACGATTGTATCTGACATCGGCGAGATGGATTTTTTTCTTTTGGGCGATATGCAATGAGTTATTTATTTTCATTTAACCGTTTTATAACAAAATTAAAATGGCTTGAAATAAAAAAAATCACATGTAGGAAATATAACCAGGTCTGTTTATAGATCCTTGGTCTGACCAGTTCTAGCTGAGCTCTTTAAACTAGATCGTTGATATAAAGTTTAAAAATCATACACCTTTTGTGTTTGCTCGTATTTTTCTGTAAATTTGACTGGAATCCCCCCCCCCCCCCTCAACCTAATCTAATATTTGCCGGTCAAGGCCAAAACAGGAACGTACAAAGAACCATATTTTAAGCCCCCCCTTAAAATGTTCATCTGCTGGTCTAGACCAGCTTTATAAATGCCTCTGTGTTTCTACTCGCCTTATACTGCTTTTTTTTTTTTTTTTTTTTTTTTTTTTTTTTTTTTTTTGCAATCACCAAAAAGAAAGTTTTGTAAGATAGGATAAACCGTCATAAGTCTAAAATCATATTTATTTTCTCTCCGCTCGCACAAAAAGGCTTTGCCTTGATTCATATTAAAATCGTTGAAATTCCTTCATTCAGAAACGACTTCCGAGCGATAGGCCCGAATATTTTTCGAGCTCGAAGTGCACTCAAATAGAAAACCATTTGTTTATCGAGCACCGGTTGGTGACCGTGAGTAATCGACGAAATAAATATTCTGACATCAACACGCTGATTCTCCTGTATTTGTGAAGCATGGCTGATCCAAGAGTGAGGCAGATAAAAATCAAAACAGGTGTTGTCAAACGGTAAACAATAATTTTGTCCGCTCATTTTTTCGTATATCAGAGGAAATTCAGGATAAAAAAAGTGAAAGTGCTGCACTTGTGAAAGTGCTGTAAATCATATACTTAGGTAATCACAGATTCACACAGTAAGCTAACTCGTGAACTGCTTTTTGTAATCTTGTACTGTACTGACAGTAAAGTAGCCGAACACTCAAGGGTTGGCATATCTTAATAAGAAGAAAGTTTGCAGTATCTACCGGTCCTACTACTTTAAGCCTAGGGAATATTTTAAGCCCAGGCGTAAGCCCAGGTGCGCCCAGGACGTTTGGGTGCAATGAATATCTCATTTTCTTTGATATATAGTTAAATGTGTATTTAAACATGTCACATGAAAAATTTCAACAAAATTACACAACATTTCATATGTTTTTATCGTGTTTGAACTTGTGTATTTCCTGGGCTTACTGCACGTATTCAGGAAGGATAACTCTTAGCTCCATTTCTCCTATAGCATTAGAGTTATCCGATATAGTTTATTTACCGCAGTTAGGTATAAAAGTATTGTTTTATATGAGACAAAAATCATGGGAAAAATGTATTCTATTTCTGCATTGTATGTATGAATTTGCAGATATAATTTATATATATGTCCCTGTTCTGATCAAGCATAATTTATGAGGATATTCATTTAATTCTGAAGGATAAAGATCTTCAGTTTTATTTTACTTCTATCTTTTTTAAATCTATTTTTATGTATCATTAATATTCTTTTTTCTTTTTTTTTTTTTTGTTCTGTTGTATTTACTATTTTTTTCTCTTTTAAAAAATGTCTTTGGTGTCAGAACGTTGTTTTCCAATTATGAATTATCCAGAAATAATGAAGCCACCAATAGGCTAATTGATCAAATAACCTGCCTGCAACGACAGGTGTGATCAACCTGGATTACGTAAGAGGGGCATACTTGGTAAGTTACTCCAACCAACAAATTATTCTAAGGGGGAAGGTTTCAGAAGAGGGATACTTTATTCTTTAAGTTAATAACTACTCTGCTAGTAATTTACCATAAATTGAAAAGAAAAACTTAAAGGGGTTTAGTTTCAGTTAAAGTTTCATTGTTAATTCTCAAGGTATGGAATATCTCAGGTTCTTTTTTTTTTCTTTCTTTTTTTGTAGATTCTGATCTTGTTTACCATGTCTATTTTTTTTTTTTTTTTGCACAAAAAAGCGGAACATGGACATCAGTTCAAACGGCCGGAAGACCAACTTTTTCTAAGCATGCAATTTGCAATGGGTTTCTCTCTCTTTTTTTTTTTTTTTAAATAAGTTGTAGTTACAAATACACTGATAAGCGAAGAGATAATGGTCATTCATCAGCATTCTGCAGTACAATCTATAATCCAACATCGTCCGCCGGAGGATTTCACGAAGTTTATCAAACAGATATATGAGGTAATGGAAAATGGACGAACGCTAATTCGTCAAAAAGGAAAAACAACAAGAAACTTAATAGTATACCACAAAGACATTGAAAGATCTCGGTGGGACTCCATCATCTTCATTGATATCTTGTTGGAATGAAATCAAGTACGTGGTTTACGTACTACATGTACGGTCGACCTCCCTGCAAGCTTTCCCCTCCCTGCAAGCCTTCCCCTCCCTTTGCAATTAAAAAAAAATTAAGACATGAAGATCGAGTCAGACCAAAGGTATCTGTGTAAGCCTTAGAAATAAAAGATGATAAGCAATCGAAGATTAGTCCATGCATATAAAATTATTTTTTCCTGATACAAATTTGCCGCCGACGAGTCGTATAAAAAAAGAACATTTCTTTTTTGCGCTCGTTGGAATATTGTACATTCTTAGGCCAACCTTAAAAATATGTTTGTTTACCCGAACGCGACCCCCCCCCCCCCCCTTCCTCCTCCTGAGATCTTTTTTAAATGCAATTCTTCAATATCGCGCTTAGACTCTTCAATAATACGACTTCTCGTGCAGTGTTACGTGTTGTGGGTTTCCAAAATTTAGTGAAATCTGATACATCGTACTTCTATTTCTGATGTACCGTCACGCCGTTATTATATGACACGTGCCGGTCAACGCGATCTAGCAGTGATGTAATTCAAGCTGCTGAACCTAGTTTGCCTATGAAATCTGTATGGACGGCATCTAGGTGAACACCCTTTGAACTAGCCATGATGTGAATACAGAAATACATTTAAACGTTTCCATGTTACGTTATAGATCGGTTGTCTTTTAAAATTACAAAGCCGACAGATTAACGTGCGCCGTAGAAGCCATAAAACCATTTCTCAGGTATATACAAGCTTTAAGACGCTTGACACCTTAATCGGGTGTGCGGATGTTAATTAAATCAATAAATTAACGTAAAGTAAATACACGGAGCGTGATGCTTATCTCGATAGCGCCCTTATAAAATTATGAATCCAAATTGGGTATACATAAAATCCAGAAAAAAATATAATTCTTTGAAAAAAATCGCAAAAATTATTCGAGTCGCGCCGAATGCGGGTCGGTCGCGTTTGGGGTAACAATCTTAATTTTATTTTTGGCCTTATAAAAACTTAGCTAGAAAAGAGCGGAGAAATTTGTTTGTACTTAGAACTTTTCTCTTAAGATGAAGAAAATTCCTGATTAACTGCACTTTTTTTTCATCGCCGGGCACATATTATATCCACTTCATTATAAGAAGTTCATTAATATCTCCACATATTGTTGATGAAGGAATTTAATTTTTTCACCATATTTACCTCTTTGAAACATGAAAAGGTATACAAAATTTCAAATAATTCCATAACCTGGAAATACTGAATTTTATTATATAAAGTCGGTAAATCTGAATGTAATTCTTAGGGGAAAGGATATGTCACTTCATCTTCCTATATCTCTTTGGTTTTCAAGCTGATTTTTTTCTTTTGTATGAATTTTTCACAGGCAAAAAGAAGAAAGTTCAAAGATTCAGATTATGTATCAAATCAGCAATTTAATGTAACCGATTCATGAGGAAAATATTAAAAGAAGTAAGAAAACCATGCATGCAGCTCCTGTATAATATCATATAGATCAGAGATGGAAGTTAGAACATAATTCCTTCCTTTTTTTGGTGAGATCGTGGTATAATTTGTGTTTCTGCACTATCGCCAAAACAAATTCATTAAAAATAAATGAACAAGTATTAAAAGAAAAAAGAATATCAGCTCCAGTAGAACCGAGATATAAAACGTGTCATGTATTTGAATCTTCATCCCTCTTTGGTGAGAACAGTAATTAACACAACCTCCGCTGACATCGTGCACATGTCATCGTGCATCATGAGATGCTACATACTGGTAACTATACCTGCCTTTAAATAAATTAATAAAAATAAATAAAAACAAAAGAAAGTAGATAAACTATACCCCCCCCCCCCCCCAAAAAAAAAGCATACATACCTGTACATTACCAAATAGAAATTGATACCAGAGTTATCCTTCTTTGGTATTAGTGACTCTTCAAAATGAGCCCAGGAAATGCACACATTCAGTTGCAAATTAAGCATATAAAATGTTGATATATTTTCTTGAATTTTTGCATGTGATACATTTTTATGCTTATCCAGCTATATCAAGTGAAATTTTAAGTTTACACCCTAACAAAACCCCCTGGGCGTTCCTGGGCGTATGCCTAGGCTTAAAATTCCCCTAGGCTTAAAATAGTCAGGTTCGGGAGAAGTGCAAAAGTAGCTATTATAGCTATTTATAGCTATAATAGCCTTTTATAGCTATACATTTCATTCGTTTTTCTTGGAAAAATCCATTTTCTTTGTAAGTATTCATTTCCGCAAAACATGCCGATGGGATTAGATACATTTTGTGGATTCATCATGACTTTCATTCATGAAAATTTCTTAGGGGGTTGCAACTTTTGCGCTCACGACCTCCATTTTGAGTGAAAATGGAAGGTTTAACAAATTTATAATTTATCTTGCACAAACCTTTTGAATATATTCAGATATCATAGAAAATATATAAAAAGACTGCTTTTAGCCATAAACAGTCAAATCAGTATGATAGATCAGCTTTAAATTACATATTTTCAATGTTCTATTTTTAGATTTGGATTACCCCAATAAAGGACAACTAGACTAAACATTTGTTCAATCCATAACAAAGCATATTCTTAGAAATTGTTTTGTCTAAAAATGAAAATGAGAATATTTTCTAATCAAATGCATGTATCTACATTAAAAACAAGTAAATAAGATTTGAAATACATGTCAAGTTTTACTAGTAGAACACAAATTATATTCAAAAATTTTGGGTTGAACTGCATGCAGCACAAACTGACTGAACAGGAATTCTATGTTAAGAACAAATGAGACCAAGAATTATTGAATAAACTGCAAATTAAACAAATAAATCAAGGTATTTATGGCTGAAACAGTAACTTTCAATGTTTTCTATCATTGAAGTGAATATTAAAACGGTTTGAAATAGTTATATTATTATTTGTTAAAACTTGCATTTTTTACTAAAACTGGAGGTCGTGATAGCAAAAGATGCAACACCCCAAGGAATTTTCATGAATGAAAGTCATAATGAATCCTCGAAATGTATCTAATACCATCCGCTTGTTTTGCGGAAATGAATACTTACAAAGAAAATGGAATTTTCCAAGAAAAACAAGTGAAATCTATAGCTATAAAAGGCTATTATAGCTATAAATAGCTATAATAGCTACTTTTGCACTTCTCCCGAACCTGATAGTATGACCCGTATCTACATAATGGTTTTCCAGTGCAGGTCAACAGTGTAGATGTAGATGTAAACTCAATAGTTCAACCAAACAGCAGGGATACACCACCACACCTCCTCAATGAAAGAAGGGTGTACCAACTGTACCGGTGTGTTCTGAAATATCGTGCCGCTGGATCCACTACACCCTTCTTTCCTTGAGGAAGCACAGTGCTTTATCCCTGCTGTGTGTTGTGTTGACCCTACTGCATCACTACTTGCAGATTGAGCTGGACCAAACACACCAACCGCGCTGCCAGTTCTTTTCTAGAGGAGGTGCAGTGGTGTTTCTGTTTTCTGTCAGATTACAAATCCAATGTGTTACTGAGTGAGCTGAAGGGTCAAAATCATAGCTCAGTCATTTCACACACTGAATCATTGAATCGCTGGAACCACTTTACCATACTAATTAGTCCTGCTTACAACATGCCGATATTCTTTTTTATGCTGCTGACGCAGTGGAGTCTTGTTGCTACCCCTCAAATTTGGTTAAGACTTCTTTACGCATCAGATTTGATACATCAGCATGATCAGAACTAGTACAGGAAAGTCATGATGATTTCTACACTGACTGTGACACTACATGACAGGAATAAAATTACATGGAAACAATGGATCAATTATTAAATAATCATGCATTGCAGACATCAAAACTTTTTTCACAACTTTAATACCAGACATTTTTCAACTTTTGTAGAAATTCAAACAAGTTTCTTAAGAAAAAGTTGAAATATTTCACCAGACTGAATCAAATTTTACCTGATTTGTCTGGTGAGTCTGGTGACTTTCTGATTGTCTTTTATATTGACTAACCTTTACCACTTTGAAATATCCAACACTTCTAAGGGTAATCCTATTCTAATCCTAATCAATATGTAACCATATTGAATTCACTTGTGCTCTAATAATTTGGTGATATGAAAACCTGAGCCCTAGTGTTCATTTGGATCATTATGCCTCATACAAATCAACCAATTACCATGATTACCGTAATTACAAATAATGAAATTTGACAAAAATGTGGTAAGAAAATGATGTCTTGTTTACACTGCAGATCAAATAAATATCATTTATAATACCATGTAAAATCCCTCCTTCCCATAGAAGAACTCACAGATACATGTATAACCTCTCGTCTTTCGATCAGCAAAGTTTATGCTTTATAGGTATTATGTTTGCAAAGAACAGAATAAATATACATGTATATAGAATAAGTGTCTTAATTTGTGTTTTGTTATGGATATGCAACACACAGCAAGTGCATTTATTGTACATGTAATGCACGTTAGGGCATTTCATGCGATAAATGCACTGTCTTGCTGTGTGTTGCATACTGGTACCTGTAACAATACACAAATTATGACATTTATTCTATACATATGCACCACAAATGTCTGTTTCATCCTTGTTTTCTGAAATCGCGTTTTTCTTGGTAAAAAGTTGACTTTAAAATTAAGGTCACCGTGACGTGTTCAGTTTGCAGGTTTGAACAGCCGTTGCGGCATGGTTCTTTAGATCTTATGCATTGTTACGTCATGAGTGTTTTCATGCAAAATGGTTGTGCATACCGGTATATATAATTATGATAATGCATTAACAGTGATGTAGAAAAATAATAATAATGCATTTACAGAGATGGTGAATGTGATCTGAGTAGACTTGTTATGCTTGAGTTGACAGTTATCGGCAGTTGACAGATACGTGTATATAGTTACTGCCATGATCCTTTATACTACATGCACATGCATTACATACAGTATATTTCCGATTAAGTAACAGGACATGAAATTTATCAGAACTTTCTCTTGCAATGCTGTACACGTACAAATGAACTCCCACACAATCAAATTCTCAATTTTTTGGATCTAAAGAATATTGGTATTTGACTACGGTATTTTTGTTAAATCTGATGCAAAGAAATGTTTTCCCATTCATTTCTTCCGATGTCTCTCATTGATCAACTTGGATGGTTTATCAGGTGAAAATTTTGAAGTCACCATTTTGCAATTGCATGTAACTGATATACAAATTATCATATGAAGTTATTTTCCGCTTTAAAATTGCAACTTTTAAAAATTACTTATTCTAGGCTTGCCAAGGAGAAATGTTCATATGAGAAAGAAATTACAAGTACAGAGGAAAAAATAGAAAAGATGAAAGCAGAAGGAAAAGATGAATATGACATCAAGAAAATGGTAAGTTCTTTGTACTCTATTTATAGCAATGCATCGATAGCAAATCTGAGCAGCGATAATTATTCTCAATCATGTCAATAGAAGACTATCAATTGACCCTTCCGATTGCGGGAAAAAAATGCAAAATTTCGTGACGTCACAATGCTTTTACCTCGGACAAACAAGCTTCGAACCTCGGTCAAGCATCTAAATTGCATTGTGACGTCATGGAATTTCTCAAATTTTTCCCACGTTCGGAAGGGTCAATTATTTCGATAGTCAGAAAATGCACAACTTATTAGGGATCAATCAGGTTAAATTTCTTCAATCTTCCTTCCAAAAATAACACATTGTAAGGTATCTGCTGTGTATGTCATACAGGATAACAGGATCAATTTAGAATTACAGTTTCTCATTTTCTTGTTTACAAATGGATGCATTTTTACAACAAAAAGTGTCTCTTCTGGGCTATTTTTTAATTTTATACATGTTTATAAACATTTAAGGATTTTAATGCTATTGCAATGTATTGCAATTAGGGCCGAGCGGTTTTATCGCGGTACCGGTGTATTGCGATACGAGGCTTTGCAATACGTACCACGGTATTTGTTTTCAAAAATCGGTTTTTGACAATATTTTTTTATCTTCATATTTTCATGTTGTTTCTTTGAAAATTATGAGCAAACGCAAATTACTACTCAAAATGCATCAATGGGGTAATTTGAATTGCAAGAAGGTGGATTCTATCTCAGATACATGTATGACCTTTAAGTTGCAACGTCGTGAATTATATCATGCCCATTCTATGTTTCACCCGATAACAGCAGTGATAAAATGATGATCAGTTCTACAATTTTCTGACTAGCTGCACTTTTAAACAAGACAAGTGTCCGTACTATGCTACACAGCCTGATAGATTCCAAGAAATACATAAATTATACTTGTTCGACCTTAAAAAATGTACATGTATGCCAACACACTGCACATGTCAACAACAAAAGTAGATAAGACTTGACCATGTTGGATCCCTGTAAAGTGCGAAACGAAACAAAAACGAAACGAAACGAAACAAATCGAAACGAAACAGATCGAAACGAAACAAAACGAAACGAAACAGATCGAAACGAAACAAAACATAAATCTTAAAGAACTTGAGAAAAATTGATGTAAGTGCGGAGAACTAGCACGGATGTCAATATCTGCATATATTATTACCTTCACCCATTAGTTCTTGTGGCTGGAGGGTTTTCAAAGGGTCAAAGTTGACGATTAAAACATAATATATACGTTATAGAGCACAATTGCATTTTAAAGGATTAAAGGAGAGTGATCATGAACGGGATTAATAACCTCCTAGGCGGAAAAAAATATCATTTAGCAGGGAGGAGTCTAGTACACAGGAAACGGAACTGTTCCGTTATGTGTATTTGAAAACTTTACCAGAAAAATGAGAACAAATACTGGGGGGAGGGGTACATTTCGTTTGAAAAATGATTAGATTTTTTTTTTTTTGCTGAATTGTGCCCCCCCCCCCCCCCCCCCAGTTTTATTATCTCATTACAGTGTCATAGGGTGGTTTTCTATCCCCTCCCCTTTATTCCTTACTTTTTCATGTCTTTTAATTGTCAACTTTGACTCTCTCAGGAAACTCTCTCGGCACTAGTTACAAATGTGGAACTCTTGGATTAAGGCAATATTACATACATTTAAATATTTCGTTCTCGGCAATTTTTCCTTCTTTTCTCATATTCTTTAAGTTTTATGTTTTGTTTTGTTTCGTTTCAATCTGTTTCGTTTCATTGTCATTATCTGTTTCGTTTCGTTTCGATTTGTTTTGTTTCGTTTCGATTTGTTTCGTTTAGTTTCGATTTGTTTCCTTCCGTTTTGTTTCGTTTTTGTTTCGTTTCGCACTTTACAGGGACCTGACCATGTTACCTCCATTCTTGGCAAGTGTATATAGTTTATGATTGGCATATTGTTTACATGTATACAACGTCGTTTTGTCTGCACATGTCCATCATTGTATCATAAAGACAATTTCTGAATTTTAAATAAAATTTTGAAAAGCAAAATTGAAGTATAGGAAAATGAACATCATAAGGAATCTAAGTGCTATAAAATATTGCAATATATCGCAATATTTTTCCAAATATCGCAATACAACTTTGACCTGCAGTACTCAGCCCAAATTGCAATAGAAGTACTATTGCAAATTAGTATATTATAATTTCCTCGATAGATGATAGTAATACTATTTGAATAGTCATATTGCTCTCCAATAGTCACCCCTAGTGCATTTAGAGTGTTGTGACATGTCATAATCTAATTTGTACTGTGTGTATAGAATTATTATTAATTACTGTCCTGTTCACTAAATCCAGAGCACCCTGTTTTGGTGATTTATTCTGTCATCTGAAAAATTTTCCTATAAATTATAGTTTCAGAGAATTGACCTCCTTTAGTTGTAAGTGGAAATTAACTACAACTTACCCTATCAGCTGCCTTCAATCCGCAATATGAACAAATAAAATGTCTACGGAAAATCCATGTTAATTTCAAGCAGCCTCCATATTTTTTTCTGTGTCAAGAATAGTAAACAGAGACGTCAAAGCTCCCGACGTCACACATTTTCAGCGATTTTACTGTAGAAAATCCCCGTATACTTTTTATTTTCTGTCCTATTTCTTACTCAATTGACGAACAACCAAAACAATGGTATTTTCTGTTAGGACTAAAGGAGTACATGTACTATAAAATTGATATCTTTTTGGAAGATGACAGTATCATATTTTAGAGAAAACTGGGAAAACAGTGTGCTCTGGATTTAGTGAACAGGACAGTAGGGGTTACCTTGCATGTGTTTTACAAAAACTGACAGGGAATGGGCGAATCCCCTGTCAGAAATTGAGTTTTACTGGCTGGAGACGCCAGCCGAGCAGTAAAACGGATATTTCTGAAAGGGGATATGCCTATACCGGTACCCTGTCAGTTTTTGTCAAACATCAGTATGGTAATCCTATTCTAATGCAAATGGTCATTTATGCACCAGAAAACGTCTGCTTTTAACAACGTCACCATGGGAACATATGACGTCATAGCAAAATCTGCAGTGAAACATGAATTCCCTTGCAGATTTAGCTCTACTAGTCTCTTACCAGTCAAGCTTATGTCATCACCCTTCGTCTGGCGTCTGTCTGTCCGTCCGTAAACAATTCTTGTGCTTACAACTCCTCTGAAACCATAGGATATAGAAAGTTAATTCTTTTTGCATTCTACTTGGTATGTGGTCTAGTTGTGCACCTGACATTTGGTTTCAGCCCATGACCCTTAGGGTCTTAGGAAATGGGTGTGGTCATTTTCTCCTAAAAAAGTCTATGTAATCTTGTGCTCGCAACTCCTCAGACACTATAAATGCAGTGATTTTTTTACCTTTTTTAAAAGCCACCTGTACCTTTTCATTTGGGAAAATATGCGACATTTTGGACAAATTGGGAAATTTTAGAAACAAAATTTCTTTTAAAGAAGCGCTAAAATTACTGGTCCATAACAAAAATGTTCATTTAATAACCATGTTACAGATCAAACATTAACACCCCCCCTCTCTCTTTCACTGTTGAGAAGTAAAACCATTTGTACGATGCTTCATACTTTTGGGGTACAAATTTACGATTGTCAGGAACTGGGACACTGTTGTCCTCATTTGAAGATGTCCTTGACTTCTTTATTGGAAACAGAGGCCTGTTCGGGTCGAGAACCGGCGCTGTCGGTGATTTCACAAGTTCATTTTCATCTGATATTACGGGAGTGTACCAGTACCTTTATTATCGCAATCCTTTTTAAAAGAAATGAATGGATTATTGGTAGATCTCTTGTATCTTTTTTTATTTAGTTTTTTTTTCACATAGAGCTCTAGTACTTAGAGAGTCCCTGTAGCATCCATCAACAAGTAATCAACGTGAAGCCACCGAATGCTTTTAAAAAGATTTTCGATTACTTTGTGCACGTTTCCTGTCAAATTCAATTCAATCTTGAAAACAATTTTGATCTCCGTGTATTGGGAAAATATGAGCCGATTTTTGGGAAAATAAAGCTAATTTTTACGAGGGGAAGCCACCGATATTCGGCGGTAAATCGGGCCAAAAAAAATCACTGAAATGATAGATACATAATTCTTTTTGCAATATGATGGGTCTGTGGTGTAGTTGTGCACCTGATATTTTGTTTGAGCCCCTGACCCCCAGGGTCTTAGAAAATGGGTGTGGTCATTTTGTCCTATATAATTCTATGTAATCTTGTGCTTGCAACTTCTCTGACACTATAAATGATGGAGACTTAATTCTTTTTGCAATATGAATCTATATGGGTCTGTGGTGTAGTTGTGCACCTGATATTTTGTTTGAGCCCCTGACCCCCAGGGTCTTAGAAAATGGGTGTGGTCATTTTGTCCTATATAATTCTATGTAATCTTGTGCTTGCAACTTCTCTGACACTATAAATGATGGAGACTTAATTCTTTTTGCAATATGAATCTATATGGGTCTGTGGTGTAGTTGTGCACCTGATATTTTGTTTGAGCCCCTGACCCCCAGGGTCTAAGAAAATGGGTGTGGTCATTTTGTCCTATGTAATTCTATGTAATCTTGTGCTTGCAACTCCTCTGACATGTCTGACACTATAAATGATGGATACTTAATTCTTTTTGCAATATGATGGGTCTGTGGTGTAGTTGTGCACCTGATATTTTGTTTGAGCCCTTGACCCACAGTGTCTTAGAAAATGAGTGTGGTCATTTTCTCCTATATTACACTATGCAACCTTATGCTTGCAACTCCTCTGACACTATAAATGATTGAGACTTGATTCTTTTTGCAAAATGATGGGTCTGTAGTCTAGTTGTGCACCTGATATTTTGTTTGAGTCCCGGTCTTAGAAAATGGATGTGGTCATTTTCATCTATCTAACTCTATGTAATCTTTAAAGCACAAAAGGGGTGAAAATTACACAATTACATTCACTATTCAGACAATGTCTGATCCATCCAATAAAGGGTGAATGCATGTCGCTTGGAAAAAAGGGTACAAGTGGCTACAACACTAAACGTGTTTAAACCCAGCGGAAGGGACAGTACATCCCTTAAGCTGTCTATGTAATCTTGTATATATTTGTGCTCTCAATTCTTCTTAAGCTATTTATGATGGAGAGTTAATTCTTCATGCAATATGATGGATCTGTAGTCTTGTTGTGTCATTGAAAGTTCATTTGAGCTAGCAACCCCTGGCCCCTAGGATCTTGGAAAATAGGTGTGGCATTCTTTTTTTTTTGAAATACAATATCTCAGATATAATGAATTATATGAGTGATATTCTAGTTGCAGTCTATTAATGGATATGTTGTTTTTGTGTCGCCTGCGAAGCATAGCGACACTTAGGGATCACTTTGTCCGTCTGTCTGTCAGTCCGTCTGTCTGTCTCTCACACTTTGGGTGTCAAACCCCATAACTTTTCATTGGTAAGTGATAGGGCTTTGATATTTCACATGTGTATTCCTAGTGACAAGACCTTTCTACACATGCCAAAATTTTTGACCTCGTGACCGTGACCTAGATATTTGACCTACTTTTCAAAAAATCTAAGATTGGCTATATCTTTTGATTCGAAAGTGATAGGGCTTTGATATTTCAAGTGTGTAATCTTTGTGACAAGACCTTTCTACGCATACCATAATTTTTGACCTCGTGACCTTGACCTAGATATTTGACCTACTTTTCAAAAAATCTAAGATTGGCTATATCTCTTGATTCGTAAGTTATAGGGCTTTGTTATTTCACTTGTGTAATCTTTGTGACAAGACCTTTCTACGCATACCATAATTTTTGACCTCGTGACCTTGACCTAGATATTTGACCTACTTTTCAAAAAATCTAAGATTGGCTATATCTCTTGATTGGTAAGTGATAGGGCTTTGATATTTCACGTGTGTAATCTTTGTGACAAGACCTTTCTACGCATACCATAATTTTTGACCTCGTGACCTTGACCTAGATATTTGACCTACTTTTCAAAAATTCTAAGATTGGCTATATCTTTAGATTGGTAAGTGATAGGGCTTTGATATTTCACATGTGTATTCCCTGTGACAAGCCTTTCTACACATTCTATAATTTTTGACCTTGTGACCTTGACCTAAATATTTGACCTACTGTGCAAAAAATCTTAGATTGGCTATATCTTTTGATTGGTGAGTGATAGGCTTTGATATTTCACATTTGTATTCCTTATGAAAAGACCTTTCTAAACATTCCATAACTTTTGACCGAGTGACCTTGCCCTTGATATTTGACCTTATTTCAATAAAAAAAAATCCACTTCGCAGGTGACACAAGCATTCCTTGGATTGCTATTTTTTTGTGCTACTTATGATTTGTTATAGCGCTTGCTCCCTGTAGTAATTGGTTGAAATAAAATGAAAATTGATATTTATGTGTATGTATCTTTAATATTCACTTGTCCATGAGTGAATAAAACAAAACAACCAGGAGAGCTACAGTCTCGTCAGAGACTTCTTGTTTCATAGCTCAACCAATCAAAATGCGCATGGCAAACAGAGTGCGTTAGAATGTAATATTTTTAGTACATTGTGTACCCAATGCAGGTCCTAGAAAGGGAATGCAACATTTCAACTCATTTATTATTGACAAGAAACCATAGGGATTTTGCCAAATTATAACATGCAACATTAGAGATGTTACATGCACAATATTCTGCACATCCACATCATATATAAATACTAATCAATTTAAGAATTACACATAACTTTCATGTGTATGATTGTTTTCTGTGTTCTAGAGATTCTTAAAGAAATTGGCAAATATCTTTAGTATTTCATCATTTTCTCAGGATCATTGTTATTGACTGGGGATGTGGATAACATAAGATTTGTTGGAACTGAATTAGACAAAATATTGCTCGAGACAATAGATTCAAATTTATTCAAATTTAATATTTGACTTTTGCAGAATGAAGTTCTACAGGAGTCCAAAATGATGGTGCCAGATGCTATGAACAGGTTGAGAAAGGCATATGATGATTTGGAACAAACTTTGGTAAAGTTACTTTCATTAGCTCAAGTGAGCTACATTATCATAGCATGTTGTCAGTTCATTTATCCTAAACTTTTCACTTTTTTGACATCACAAGAGTATCATGTGTATTCTGATTAAGGTATTGTAAATTGGTTTTTATTCGTCAGGTACCAATTTTCGTCATTTTCGTCAGTGCCTCCCTTGACGAAATTAGGTATCGACGAATATAAATACTCCTGACAAAATAAAGTGTAGAAAGGAAAAATTGAATCTTAGAGTTAATACAACAGGCAAATGATAAATTATTGAAAACTGAATACGCACACGAAGTTGCATAAAATGTACTTCTAATTACCAAATGATATGTTTTCACAACAAGCTAGGTGGTATACATGTCTCTAATTGTTAGTTTACCAATAATTGTTAAACAAACAATGACAACAAACACAATATTAGGCCTATACCTGAATGTTAAATTGGCATTTGAACACAGGAATTTATATTTTAGGGACCCTTGGATGATGAATTTACGTACAGACGAAATGGTTATTTTGAACGAATTGACGAAAATTGGTACTGACAAAAATAAAGCAATTTACAGTATTACTAGGGGTATAATAAAAATATCGTGGAAAAGTTAGAAAATATACAGGTATACTTCCTTATCAGACAAATTTTGATATGTATATATATGAGATATTTGATATTTTGTAATGTTTCATTCAACTCCCCATGAAAATGTATGGTCCCCAACATTGCCGAAGTCGTGCGTCTTCTGCCAACTTCGTGATATTTAATTTTTCTGTTATCAAAACAACCGGAAGTAGAGTGGCCCTAATGCCTTACACTCGGTAGGAATAGAGTACTTATGGTTCTTTTACTTCCTTAGAGGTTAAAGATTTATGGTTTTTCGTCAAAACTTGTCAGCAGGTGGCACCACCATAGATTAGGTGGGGTCGTAATACCCAGTCTTCTTTAGAACCCTAGCATGTTATATTGCAAACTGTTTTTCATACTTATATATACATGTAGGTCAAGGTCAAAAGTTTTGCTTATTATAAGATACAAACATATAAGATTAATTAGTGCTTGCCGTTTTCAGCAGTATTTGATAAAATTTCACACTGTTGTGATGTGGTTTATCAGACAAAGGTCTTCAGGGTCATTTAAGGTTAAAGGTCAAGGATATCTATAGACTAAAAGACAAAATTCATCCATGATGCATTTCTGAAAGGTTATTAGATTAGTAAACTACATTTTCCCAAGAGATCAGCATTTACATGTACATTTTGTACATATATATCTGTAATATATGGGTCATGAATCTTGCAATTGAGCTTTGAATTATCTCACATATGTATTCCTTGTGACGAGATCTTTGGGCAGATACCAAAATTTATAACTTATGACCTTGATCTTTATGTTTATCTACTTTTTGGAAAGTTGAAGACTGAACATTACTTTTAAGTTATAGAGTCAGTAAGGATTTGGTATTTCACATGCATATTCTAGGTGCTAGAAGTATATATACAATGTTTTTCTGTATAACCGTCACTTATATGTTTGACCCACTTTTCTAAAAATATAGGGTTTGTCATATACATGTACATGTATATTGGTTCCTGTTTTCAAAGTCTTTTATTAAAATCTTTCTGTACATACCTAAGCATTATCTTTGTGACCTTGACCTACTAGTATATGATTCATAGTCAAAACTCATACTTATCATAGGCAACACATGTTCCTGGAACACTTTATTTGCATGGTATTATTGAGTGATAGTATTTTCACAAATCTCATGATATATAAATCATATGTGTAAATATTGTAACTATCAGACTTCTATTGTTCTAAGGTGAGAAAGGTTGCCCCCTAGGCCTCTTGTTTTTAACTATTGAACTCTCTCATTCTTTCTCAGTGGGAAATTTTTTTTAGAAATGTAATAAAATAATTTTTTTGTTTTCATTAGGAGAAAGAAAAAGATTTAAATGAATCTGAGGAATACAAAGCAGCACAAACAGCTCTAGAAGATGGCAAAAAAGTCCTGGAGGCTTCATAATATCTTAATATGCTCAAACGCTATAGGTTCGTAAATCTGCCAACAGACTTTATGTGACATTGATTGTGAAGACTTTGTGTTCATAAACAAAGGAGATATTTATTTCACACCCTGCATATGCGTATTTAGTGTTCAAGGAAGCCATGTATTGGGAATGCTATAAATTATAATATGGCTTCAAACTGTATACATTAGCATTCCTTTTACTGATCTTTTGGCACATAAATGCTTATTTATTTCTCAAATTTTAAAAGAATTTAAAACTCAAAAGATATTGTGCTTACCGTTTATATTTCAACAATTAATTTCCACTATATATACATGTATATGTGCATCATTTTGCGAGATGGAAATGTGTATAGCTACTGTATTCAAAATGTGCTGACCATTAAGAATTCTGTCATAATTAAATGTGGACTTGTCTTTTATAATATTTTGCGAGATGACTATGTGATCAACATTTTTTTTTACTTCAATTATCGCAATAGACATTAATTCAGCAATTTGTTTGCTATAGTCATTAAAGAAACTGAATCTAGTATATATGTTTACTTTCTCCATATAAGACATTAATTATACAGTAAAACACATGTATAATGACGATTTCGCTGCTAACATTGCTGATGTCAACAGGGGATGCTTACTCCTCCCAGGCACCTGGTTCCACCTCTAGCATGCTAGGGGTCCATCGATGCTCAGTTTGGTGCTCTATTGTGAGTGCTGTTGAGATTATTGTCAGGATCTTCTTTAACTTATTTTTGTCCATTATTTGGGAAAGTATAGATTGCAATAGACTTCCCACTTATTACAGACGGGAAATGCTGATTTTACAATGCAAACATCTGTATTTCTGGTTTTGCCAAATGTTTCCAGAAAATCTGTTTTTAACAATGAAAACAGTATAAGCTGGCCACAAATTAAATTTTAGAAGGCTTAGCTTCTTAATATCAAATAGTCTTGAAACAAAGAGCTACTAACTATACATGCTATATCAATCCAAGGAGGAGCATTTATAACTGTGTTGTACTGAATTTTTGTAGCATTAGAATATGTTACAATATACATTGTAGTTTTCCTAGAGTGCATGTATTCTTATGTAGAAAGATCACCGTCATTCAGATTTTCCCTACCAAAGTGTTTTAAACAATTACATAATATACTCCTCATTGTGTCCCTTCCACGAGATGATGAAGGGATTAAGATTTTTCTTTGGCTGTCCAAATGTCTACCTTACAGTTTCCTGATGATTTATTTGTTATACATGTAAACGTGATAACTAGTCCAAGTTACTGAAATGATACATGTACCGAAGTTGAGACAGGCAATTAACCTTGCACCTCGACCTCTATTTTGCACAAGGTCGTCTCATTTTCATCTTCAAGTCGCAATTCTGCGAAATATTCTTTGAATCCATCAGGAAGTGAAAAACTATGGATTTAAAATTTAAAACCAGCTAGCTTTTGCAATTTGACCTTACTAATACGAGTTTTGTTCAATTTTGGATTCAAAGCATAAATTCTGTGGAATCTGAGGAGGCGTAGAATAGTTAAGGTGAATACTTTGTCAATAATGTGCACTGTGACCTTGACTTTTGTTCAATGCTGTCACACTCTTTGGTTCTGAACACAATTCTGTGAAAATTATTCAATTCAATGCAAGCATTGAAAAGTTATGTTTTGGACAAAGAAGAGCAGTGTGACCGTGACCTTCCTTCATTTCTATGAAATGTCAAAGAAAAGAGTCTGGGCATCCTTTGAAATATTTCACATCTTATTTCATGGAAACCACGAAAAGTTGTGGAAAGGACAAAGTTGAACCACTCAATCACACTAGGATTACATTTGGTCAAGGTAACATTCTGAATGACATATCAATACAGGCATAGAAAAGATGTGGCTTACACAATGTGTTACACATCCACTTTACCGACTTTGAAGGTCAGATTTTGACTCAAGGTCATAAAACAACAGCATCCATAGGAATAAATTGCATCAAGTATTACCTTATTGGATGAAGCATGTAGAATATGGAGTACTGACAAATTTTTATATGCAACATTTATTGAATTTTAGTGACCTTGACCTTGGGAGGTAAACAAGGTGTTGACACATTGTATCTCGTAGGTATGAATCTAATGAGTGCATTAAGTAGAACTTGCAGCATAAACAAAGTTTTACGAGCAAAATTGATCAAATTCCACAGTTATCTTGACCTCAGAGGTACACGTACAACCTTGACCCAAGGTCATGACACAAATGCATCACATAAGGATTAATAGACGATTTTCACATTACCGCAGTTGACTTGAATTTTAAACATCCCAAGACCCGACATGACAACATTTGACGTAACTTTTAACTGTGACGTCGTATCTGAATTATGACGTCACAATTAGAAATAGTGTCAAAAGTTGTGATGTCGGGTCTTGGCGTGTCTATAATGCAAGTCTAATGGTAATATGTAAAAGGTATATTGTACCAACTACAGTATGAACCTGATTTGGATAAAGCAGAGAGAGTTGTAATATAATCCATCAAATCAAATGATGGGCGTATAAAAACAAAAAATGAACCAAGTTTTGTAAGTTTTACTTTGAGTATCACATTGATGCATATTTTATAACAATACGGATAAACAATTCAACAAAACAAAGTTGATATGAAAAATAACCTGTCTCCATAATTTTCTTAAGAATCAAGACAATTTTAAAAAATGCAATGATCGCTGTGCGATATAAGTCCCCTACGGGCGGCATAAATTTATGACTTGCATCTCTGTTCATCAGTTCATCTTCTGCAACAACAGCCAAGAAAAGTCTGGGAAACTGAATTCACGAAATTTGCCAAGTCCAAGGGCCATAACTCTTGTGAACATTAGTCAATCTAAATTAAACTCAAATCTGCATCACACTATAATGTATTCACATACAAAAAATCAGCTCATTATCTGCAATAACAGGCATGAAAAGTCCGGGAAACTAAAAATTTCATGAAATTTGCTAAGTCCAAGGGCCATAACTCTTGTAAAAATAGGCCAATGGAAACCAAACTCAAACTTGGTTTGTATCACACTGAGATGTATTCATTTACCAAGAATCAGTGCATTATTTGCAATAGAACCAAAGAAAAGTCCGGAAACTGAAATTTTCATAAAATGTGCTAAGTCCAAGGGCCATAACTCTTGTAAAAATAGGTGAATCTAAAGCAAACTCAAACTTGATCTGTATCCCATTGAGATATATCCACATACCAAAAATGAGTTCAATTTATCCAACAACAGCGGAAAAAAGTCCGGAAAACTGAAATTTTCATAAAATGTGCTAAGTCCAAGGGACATAACTCTTGTAAAATTAGGTCAATCGAAAGCAAACTCAAACTTGATCTGTATAACACTGAGATATATATACATACCAAAAATGAGTTCAATATATGCAACAACAGCGGAAAAAAGTCCGGAAAACTGAAACTTTCATAAAATTTGCTAAGTCCAAGGGCCATAACTCTTGTAAAATTAGGTCAATCGAAAGCAAACTCAAACTTGATCTGTATCACATTGAGATATATCCACATACCAAAAATGAATTCAATATATGCAATAACAGCGAAAAAAAGTCCGGAAACTGAAAATGGGACAGACGGACGGACAGACAGACAGACCGAGAGGAAACTAAGAGTCCCCTTCGGCATTGCCGGTAGGGGACTAAAAAAACAACAAATTGGTGAAAACATTGATGAAGACATTTCATACTAGAAATATTCAGCATTTCAGCAAATACATGTACATGTACTTTAGATTCAGTTCAGGAGGCAAATGGAGAATCGTAAAATATATGGTCAAAATGAAATCAAAAGCACTGATATTGCACATTCAACGATTCCTGAAAGATGTATATAAAATAGATTTTGAAGAACAAAAATGGATGACTTGGAATGCTTTAAAAAAAATAAACACAAACATCTAAACCCAAGAAGGGGAACTGAATTTGAAGGTGAAAAATATGTTCTCTTTCTAAATGAGGCGAAAGGATTGAGATAAATGATATTGGAAAAATATGAAAATAACTCCCATCTTTTTCATATTGATTCATTATAATTAACATCATTAAGTTTTCAAATATTAATGAAGCCAATTAGGTATACTTTAAAAAATTACAGTTTCAACCTAAAATTTTCAACAGCGAGATCAAGTGTAATAAAATTATAGTATTATATGATGAACATTTCATGTACTGTTATTGAATTTCCATCTTTTTAAGTTACTTTCCATATGGGGTAGTACATCTGATGTAAACTTGTTGTAAAAGCATCAATTCTATGGAAAGTAGTGTTGAATTCAAGAAAACTTATAATACATGAACAAACATACAATGTTCATATAGGAATTTCGTACCTTCAGAATGCTTTTACATCGAATACTGTCCAAAATGGAGCGCAAGTCAATACAAACATCCAATCCTTAATTTGATATCTATAATTGTCTACCAATGTATTGAATTTGTATTTCAAAATAAATATATTAAACTGAACAAAATGATGCAATTTGGAAAAAAAGAGAGGATATTTCAAAGAACTATTCTGGGCTTGGCACCATAAATTAAGAATTGACTTAAGTCAAATTCTCAAAATAAAATTTTACGTATTACAAATCAGTGAAAATTTGAAATCTTGAGTTTATCCATTCTATTCTACTTTGAAAACAGAAAAATTATATGAATAATTTTGAGGCATTACTAATATCATAATGAGACAAAAGAAAATGAAAATTCAGACTCGAGTCAAGTCTTAAGTTTGTGGTGCAGGGCCCAGATTGCTGAAAAGTATATCGTACACACACACATTACACTCTTGATGAAATAAATTCTGCAATTTGTACAATTTATTTGAATATCACAAGCACCGTCTTAATAATATTCCGAGATAAATCTCCTCCTAAGAACTTACAGTGAAAAAAAGGTTTAACAAGTGTTTTAGAAATGGGCACGGACAAGATGAAAAGAAAATTGTATTTTTTGAAATAACAGTTGAGATTCTGAAGTTTTTAATAAATGTATAGACTAATTATTGACCAGAAATTATGATTTTTGATTGAGCCATTGATAAATAAATTTCTTTCATTCCTTGACAAGAGTTATCAATTGCAAGATACAACTTAGAGATTTTGAATGCATGTAGTACATGTTAAAGACTAGATTGAAAACTAGACGACTATTGTAAAAATATTTCCCGTGACCTTTTCGAATGTAAAAAAAATTCAAAAGTTTTGTAATAGACTTTCATGAGAAAAAATCAAAACTAATGTTGTAAATAGACTTTGTGAATAATTAAGAAATTATGGATGCACAATTGGCATAAAAAATAATTCCAAGGAATGCATTTGTCGCCTGCGAAACATAGCGACACTCAGGAATCACTTTTATAGGGTGTGACATCCAAGTGTGACAGACAGACGGATGGACAACAGACAAAGTGATCCCTAAGTGTCGCTATGCTTTGCAGGCGACACAATAAACAGCGTTGATGACTGATGAAATGACCAAAAAAAAAAAAAAAAAAAATCAACATACCCGGTAAATATTGAAATGTATATTGATATCAATATAAGGACTAGGATAAATCAACAGTCACATGACCATGTACCCAATAGATTCAAAGATTGAAGACTGGCGAGAATAGTTTTATAACGAAACTACTTACACATTTATGAAACATTGGCTGTGCCAAGAATTAAATTTGCAACACTGAGTATATGATAAAGAAATTATTTTACAATGCATAATTAAGGTTCAGATCACAATATTCTATATATGTTTGCTTTTTTAAAAACTAATTTCTATTTTATGGATTGTTCATTAAAATTATTACACGTATGCATTAAAAAGAAGACAAATATGGTCAAAGCTAATTATGACGAGCCAGATCAAAAACACAATCCCAGATCAATATAGGAGTGCAAAAAGATTTATTCTAAGTGCATATTACGCATAGTTCAATGCAGGGTCGTAGCAGGTCAAAATAATTTAACACTGCAGACATAAATGTAAAATTAATGAGCCTCTACCACCTAAAAAAAAAATCTATGATGCCTTGAATAAATAAAGGCTTTAAAACAAAAGTAGGTGAGATTTGAGAAATACATATTATGTGTTTTTATCTAATTACTATGGAAGCCCCCAAAGAGTTTTAAACTGGTTGGTGGAATTATTATTTTACTGTTCTCTCTTAACTTGAAGGTAATAAGAGATGTAACTTTGCCACGCAAAGATACAGAAAGACTGATTTTAAAATCAGTATCCCCCCCCCCCCCAAAAAAAATTAGAACTACAAGATAATTTCCTCACAAACAAATTAATATATTGGAATGCATTAAATTCCAAGTAAAAGATATGTACAAATTAAGTGTTGAAGCTTTAAGCTTAAGTTAACACGTAAAAAACAAAAAACAATTGTAGACAACAAAGCTCACCAGAGGAAAAATGCCGGTCAAGGTCAAAGAAGAAATATCAAAATGTTTTGTATTTATAGTAATTTTTGGTTTTCATAAAGAATAAATACTAAATATAACAATTATTTCTTTTTTTTTAAATGAATATGGCTTAACTTGTGTTAAGAAGCAAGAAGTATAATTTTTGTAACAAACCCCCCCCCCCCCCCCCCATTTTTTTGTAAAGGGAAAAATATCACAACTCTCTAGCCTAAAGTTGAGAGCATGACCAAAATCACGGAGTAATTTTTCCTCTGACGAGCTGAAAAAGAACTTTGTTCTTCAAAAATGTAATCTCAAGGATTCATTGAATAAATAAGGAAGATTGACATTTACAAAATGTTCAGCAAATTTACAGCATCACTGTATAACCAAAATATAGCCGGGCAAGCAATTATACATATTAGCAAAAGCATTAGAGCTGCCTTTTATCTCTAAATTTATCAATTTACAATCATATAGTGATAAATTTTACAAGTAATCAAGTTGCTTTGTTCTTGAAGTATTTCAAGAGATGAGAAGAAGAGAAATATACATGTACATATTGACAATAATTACACTTATTTACAGTTAATTTGTATAATTTAGAAACACTAAATCTACTCGGGGACTAATTTTGTGTATATAATATTATATATATTGACAAGAATAAAAGGACTGAAAAATGCATATCATAACAGGGTAGTTTTGTGCGATAAATTGTGAAATTATTACCCTCCAAACATATAAAGTTAAACATGATAGTTAAATATGAGATTTTCAAGTTATGATTACAGAATGATGATAAATGGCGTGTAACAAGACACTTGAGCAATGGACTCACATGATATGACAAACAATGATAAAAGGCAGTCAAAATTGTTTATAGTTTTCAACTACGAAACTTCAAGAAATGAGATTCACCTGCAGTGTGTGTTTATTCTAGTTCAAAGATTAATTTTACAATCTAATAGCACTGGTGAGTGTAATTCTTTAATTTCCCCTTCAGGTTTTCAGGAAATGTTCCGTTCCTGGCTAGCTACATGTTTCATTGACTTAGTTTCTTCATCATACAAAACAAAAATTCACTTTTAATCTCGTTTTCTGTTAAAAAAAAAAAAAATCCTATTCTACTTCTTAATTTTTTTTTTCAAAAATTCATTTTCTTTGAAAACATGGTATTTTGATGGGGAGATTGAGCTACATGTAATAATTTCTGATTTGACAGACAAACAGAATAAATGTGATCTCCAAAGTGCTGTTATGCTTTGCAAACTCTTAATAAATAACATAACTATGCTTCATTATTCTCTACAAACTGCTAAGCTTGCTTCTTTTTCAATTCAGGCACATCTGGTCGAAGGTATTTATAATTAACCTAAAACAAGACAAGAAAAACAGTCTCTTATAAATACAATATACTTGTATGCAATTCATTTATAATCAAGACCATTTGTGATTTATAATAAATATTAGCATATATTTGGTCAAAGCATTTATAATATAAAAATAGCAATCCAAGGAATGCTTGTGTCGCCTGCGAAGCAGTTTGATTATTATTCTAGAAAGTGTATCAAAATAATTGGTATCAGTAGAAAAGTCATGTCAAATGAAATACATTTGAAATATCAGACCTCTTAATTACAAATTAAAAGATATGGTTATTCTCAAATTTTCAGAAAAGAGTGTCAATCATCTAGGTCAAGGTCAATACGTAAAAATTGGTAACAAACAGGTCTCATCATAAGAAATATTAAAGACCTATCATCTACCAGTTAAAAGATATATACAACCTTAGAAAAGAAGGTCAAATAGCTAGGTCAAGGTCAAAAGGTAAAATATTATGGTATGTGTAGAATGGCCTTGTTACAAGGTAAATACATGTGAAATATCAAAGCCCTACAGCCCCGACCAGTCGAAAGTTTAATATTCGCTTTCAATTCGTAAACGAATTGAAAGCTTTTTGAAAGCTTAGCTTTCAAAATTTCGTCAGCGATTGCTTTCAAAATTTTGAATACTCAAGAGATGACGAACTTTCGTCAGCGATTTTTCGTTAACTAATTTTCGTCAGCGATTCCCTAGCTTTCAAAATCTCGTCAGCGATAGCTTTCAAAAATTTTGAAAGCTATAGTTAACGAAATTTCGTCAGCGATTAGCTTACAAAAAATTTGAAAGCTATAGTTAACGAAATTTCGTCAGCTATAGCTTTCAAAATTTTTGAAAGCTAATCGCTGACGAAAATTTCGTTAACTATAGCTTTCAAAATTTTTGAAAGCTAATCGCTGACGAAAATTTCGTTAACTAGCTTTCAAAATTTTTGAAAGCTTTTCTCGTAAGCTATTTTGTGTCGAGAAAACCAAGATGGCCGAAATCAAAGCAATCATCTTCATAATTTGCTTGATGAAATAGTATTAATTATGATGTTTATTCAGATTAGATTATGAAAATATATATTCCTGGATTAAATTAAATATAATTGTATCTTGTTTATTTTTATAAGTTCATTTGAAGATTCCGTGTTTCCCAGATCGGCGTGTTCCCCATACACCTACTTGGTTAAAATGACATTATGTTAATTGGGGGTGAATGGGGCCATCAAAAGGGTATGCTTTGCACTAATTAGTTACCTGAATTTACCTGTATTTGTATTACCTGTAAAGGTATTCCATCTTAAAGTGTATATATGAACAACTTCCATTTCATCTTAAATCTAAATGTGTATATACACCAGAAAATTTACATCTGACCGGCCAAATTCTGACTAAATGAGGGAAATTTATATCCAGTGAAACCCTGGCTTCTCTGTGACTGTCGGAAGCTTTGAAAGATATTTCACAATCGGTGAATTTTTAAAGTGCCACGCCGATAAAGAGACGGCTTCTTTCATCCTCTAAACTGTGCAGAGGAATTCGCCCGAGGCGTGCTGCAGCCATTGCAAAAACAATATGGCACCCGAGCGTTCAAAAAGCTTTCAAATTTTCGTCAGCGATAGCTTTCAAAATTTTCGTCAGCGATAGCTTTCAAAACTTTCGTCAGCGATTGCTTTCAAAATTTTCGTCAGCGATTGCTTTCAAAATTTCGTCAGCGATTGCTTTCAAATATTTTGAAAGCTCCGAGATGACGAAAATTTGAAAGCTCATAGCTTTCAAATCTTTCGTTAACTAAGATTAGTTAACGAAATTCTCGTCAGCGATTTTTCGAAAGCTTTTTAGAGCTTTCAAAATCTCGTCATCTCAGTAGCTTTCAAAAAATCGCTGACGAATAGTTAACGAAACTTTCGAATTTAGCTTTCAAAATTTCGTCAGCTCGGCGTTAAACTTTCGACTGGTCGGGGCTGTATCTCCTACCAATCAAAAGATATAGCCAATATTACTTTTCTTGAAAAGTAGGTCAAAAATCTAGGTCAAGGTTAAAAGGTCAAATAATATGGTCTGTGTAGAAAGGTCTTGTCACAAGGAATGCACATGTGAAATACCAAAGCCCTATCACTTACCAATCAAAAGATATATCCGTTCTTAATTTTTTTGAAAAGTAGGTCAAATATGTAGGTCAAGGTCAATAGGTAAAAAAATTATGGTATGTGCAGGAAGGTCTTGTCACAAGGAATACACATGTGAAATATCAAAACCCTATCACTTACCAATCAAAAGTTATGGGCTGTGACACCCAAAGTGTGACAGACAGACAGACGGACGGACGGACTGACAGACGGACGGACGGACAGATGGACAACGGACAAAGTGATCCCTAAGTGTCGCTATGCTTCGCAGGCGACACAATAAAGTGCCAGAATCATATTGATGTCTTAATAATTTGTGATTTATAATAAATATTAGCGTATATTTGGTCAAAGCATTTATAATATAATAAAGTGCCAGAACCATATTCATGTCTTAAAAAAAATTTTCCTCCCCCCCCCCATGATTGATTTAAAGGCACTTTGCATACCCCCCCCCCCCCCCCCATGATTGATTTAAAGGCACTTTGCATATTAATATATCAAACATTTAAGTTTTACACAAAATTATGATCGCTGAGTATCAGAAAGACTCAAAATGATCTAAATACTTCAGAGTAATTACCTTTGGACTATCTATGTAAATACTTCAGAGTAATTACCTTTGGACTATCTATGTAAATACTTCAGAGTAATTACCTTTTGACTATGTAAATACTTCAGAGTAATTACCTTTTGACTATCTATGTAAATACTTCAGAGTAATTACCTTTTGACTATCTATGTAAATACTTCAGAGTAATTACCTTTTGACTATCTATGTAAATACTTCAGAGTAATTACCTTTTGACTATGTAAATACTTCAGAGTAATTACCTTTTGACTATCTATGTAAATACTTCAGAGTAATTACCTTTTGACTATCTATGTAAATACTTCAGAGTAATAACCTTTTGACTATCTATGTAAATATTTCAGAGTAATTACCTTTTGACTATCTGATGGAATGCGTGAGAGGAAGTCCACCAGTTCATTGTTTGGAATGGCATTAGGTGCTCTTAGTTTCTTTGTAAATTTGTTGATTCCTGGTTGATAAAGTTAAAATGTTTTTAATCACATGTGTTGGGCCTTAGAAACATCTTTATGTACAGTTATAATATATAAGAAAGTGAATATTTAGAATTTCAAGAAGAATGAATACTTAATATACTTTCAAGAAGATTGAAGACTTGGGTTTACAAGAAGAAATAGCACTTATATTTTCAAGGAGAAAACAATAATTGGACAATTAAGATTAATTCAAGAAAATCAACACTTAGATTTTCAAGAAGAATGAACACTTAGATTTCAAGAAGAAATTAATAAAATGAACACTTAGGTTTTCAAGAAGAATGAACACTTAGATTTTCAAGAAGAATGAACACTAAGTCTTAGATTTTCAAAAAGAATGAACACTTAGATTTTCAAAAAGAATGAACACTTAGATTTTCAAGAACACTTAGATTTTTAAGAACACTTAGATTTTCAAGAAGAATGAACATTTAGATTTTCAAGAAAAAACAATATGAATATTTAGTATTACATATTTTTAAATAGAACACAAGAAAATGTGATACCATGGGCAAAATATTTTCATTTAAGCCCATAAATAAATTTCCATGACAAATACCAGTGAAAATCTATCCTAAGCATAGGTGTATAGAATTCAACAAAGACACTTTCCAACAAGAATAATAATGCAATTCATTAAGTCAAATCCAAATTAAGGAGTTCACAAATAAACAGACAAATGATTTCAGTTCCACAACAAAGTAAATCATTAAGCCGGGCTTCCACTGTCGCGAATGTAGAGGAGAATGAGCTACGATCAGAGGTGAATAAACAATCGTGCCACATTCTTGTCTGTTCTCATGAAGTATTTCTTGGTGCAATAGGCACACGATAGCCCCGGGAATGCAACAAGAATACGCTACGCGTCCGCTACGATAGTGAGGCGAGTGTGATAAGAATAGAGAAGAATGCGACACGAATGTGCCATGATAAAAAGACACTGAGGCGAATGAGAGGCGAATGCAGGAGATTGAGACATGACTTTAACCCGATAGCTCTACGATGCAGGAGATTGAGACATGGCTGTAACCCGATAGCGCTGCGATCATGACAAGAATGTGACAAGAGCAAAATCAAAATCATTTGACATATCAAGGAGCATCAATACCCTTTGTTGACTTTGACCTCTTTCCAGGCTTTTTTCTCTTGAAAGGCATTGTCAAAGTTTTCAAAATATTGATCCGCACTATCGTGGCAATATCGTGTCAAGATCGTGGCTGAATCGCGTTGATTTTTTCCATTCGCATCACATTCTCGGCTTATTCGCATCACATTCGTGTCAGATTCTTTCTTGTCGGAGCTCTATCGTGGCTCATTCTCCTCCACCTTGGGAACAAGAATGCACGCCAATGTGAGGAGAACGCACTGCGAATGGAGGAGAATGCAAGGCGAATGCGCTGCGCATGTGCCGCGAGTGTGAGGCGAATAAAAATTCAGACGCGAATGTTTTAAACCGTTTGAAGCATTCGCGTCGGTGTCGCGAACAGAGGAGAATGCAGGAGAACATGACACGATAGTGACACGATGAGACGAGAATGCCCGCAATTGAGAGGAGAATGTGCTACGATTAAAAATCACCTAATCGTAGCTCTATCGCCTCTCCATTCGCGACAGTGGAAGCCCGGCTTTATGGATTAAATTACTAAAGGACATAAAGTAATGTACGTGGACATGTATGAAGACTACACTTACCCCATGCTAAAACAAGAAACCGGATAGGAATGTAGTAGAGTATAAATGCACCAACAGTCAATGCTATCACAGCAAGGGTAGACAACCATGGAACTGACCAATTAAAAGTACTGAAACATAAAAATAACATAAGACATGGATCAAACAGACCAATTAAAAGTGCTGAAACATAAAAATAACATAAGACATGGAACTGACCAATTAAAAGCGCTTAAACATAAAATATCATCATAATATAAAGACAAGGTCAAAACTGACCAATGAATACACAGGACTGGTAATACAGTTTCTCCTACTGTAGAAGATTTGAAAATTCTAGTTAGCAGTTGGGGAAGAATCATAATAATTTAAGTGAAAATTGAATTTGATTCAAATTTAATCCTTACTTTTTTACCCTCTCCCCCATACAAGCCACCATATCCATGGCTTCCTGTACTTTCAGACAAATTTGCTGAGCTGCCTGGAACTTCTCTCTTACACTTTTCTTGTCATCCTGAAAATTTCCAAAGGTTTAGCTCGAGTAAAATGTTCTTCAATAAATAAAACTAAAAGGGTTTTTTTTTCTGAAAACAATCAATTCATCAAATTACTGTATACAAAATTAAGCAGTGTTGTTAAGCTTGAGACCTCAAAAGATAATGTTCTTCATTAAACACATGTTAAATAGAAATAAAAGATTTTTTTTTCTGAAAACAATCAATTCATCAAATTACTGAGTGTATACAAAATTAAGTAGTGTTGTTATAAACTACACAGTTCTGTAAACAAGTACTTAATAGTGTTCTAACCCCATATCACATTACTAAATTAAAACTGCATGGAAGTATCTACAAAATAAATCTCAATTTCATTTTTTAATTCATTAAATCAAATTTTCACCAAAGATTTCTTGAAACTCTATTCGAATATCTTTTCAAGCAAGTTTTAATGTAACTGCTTTGAGCCTGTTTGACAAGTTATAACCATAGGAAGGTGTGAATCTCTTAAGGACAGACAAATGGACTGACAGACACCTCATAAAGTTATTTCATTCTCATTTTATTCTTATTTCTAGTACTGGAATGTCCACAAGAAAAGTCACAATTACTCTTAGCATCAAATTAATGAATTTTGTATATACATGTATTAACTACGGCTGAATTGAAATATTAAATATTGAATGGTGAAATTTTCAGCAAACTTAAGATTTAAAGATATATTTTAAAATCTTTTACTATGCATGGATATTTCTTTTAAAGTTTTTCTTGAAATTAAAAATTTATGAAAGAGTTAAAATAAAAAATACATACATTATAATATTACATGAATGTATCTATGAAATTACAAAATGCAATTTTAGATTTAACATTATTAAATACAGCTACATGAATTAATGATGATTTGTTTTGCAGTGCTCCCTTAAAAAGGAAGGAAAACCTTTCACCATAGATTATTGTAGTGTAAGGAATGGCTAAAAAATTTGATTGCAAAATTTTTAAACAAGCGAGTCAATGAGATATAAATTCTTTAAAAGGATAAATTTGTACACACCAAAACCTTGAGAAGAATTTGAGTATTGAATGAGTAATTTCTAAAAACAAGTGATATTATCAAACATATTGAACTGCATAGAAAAAATTGGAAAGCACAGCAGTGTAAAAGGATATCAACTCAACGTGAAAAGTCAAAGGTAGAGTTAGATTGGAAAAATCCAAAATGCTGACCAATTACCTTTTTCTGATGACCATTGTTTTAAAATTATAAAAAGAATGTAAGTAACTTAGGCTCTACTGTGATACATATTTCACGCTACATTTTCAAATATAATCTTTCTTGGATACAATTACATATACAATCAAAGTAATTTAAGTTCAAAATCACATTTGTGTTTGTTACTAAGGAACAAAAAATAGGAAAAAAGACATTTATTATGATTATTTTAAATTATGAGATTGCTCCTATCAACAGTGACGCCATAATTAAAAACTACGCCAAAAGACGTTGACTTGGACATTTTTAGCTTTCTAACAAAATCAGAAAAAGGCCTATTGCAGAAATTCTGAAAAATGAATCACGAGTGAGCTACCTATAACAATTTTACAATAATATCATATGGTTTCATATCCCATTACATGTATTTTAATTCACAGAATTAGGTCTTTTCATTTCCTTCTTATTTGGTACGGTATCTGACGTAAAGTAATTTTGACGTCATCAAATTCTATGGAACAAGCATAAAATTCAGGGAAAACGTGCTTCAAATACGACGTTTCTATTATAAGGAATTTCATTACGTCATAATGTGTTTATGTCAGATACCGTCCCAAGTGGGAAGTAACCATGTACATCAAAAAGACTGAATAATGGAAGGCTCGATCCAAACACTTACTGAAATTATATGTAATAATCTTTCTCACCTTTTCTCTGTCATCATCATCGTCTTCATCATCATCATCTTCTTCATACATCTATAAAAAACAAAATTCTGATTCTTTAATTTCACATCCATCAAAAGTACACATCACTACATGATTAAGCGACAAACGTCCCAATCAAAATACATGCAATGTCATCTTTCAAGTGGCATTAAGCCTATAACATTGTGGTCTGAATCAAATTTTATCTATTACTGTAAATGTGGAAATTTTTGCGTGCAGGTCATTTTACGTGCTTTTCACGAATCTACGGACTTCTCGAAAATTTACCATCCAAAAATATCGCCGGTGCACTCTTACAGTGGGAAAGACATGCACTTTTATCGAGAAAATTTCCACCATGCGTAACGTCTTGATCTTATACATGAATAATTGCAAAATTTTCCCCCAGCAAAAATGCATGTAGCAACGTTTACAGTATATAGATTCTGCAAGGTTCAAATCAAATTCAAGAGAAGTCTACCACTGGTCTTTATTGATATGTTATTTCTAACACTAAGTTAGGTGGAGTCCTATCTTTAAAATCCCTAAGATCTCGGGCCTCCATATCTATCTAAAACCTCGGTTAAATCAACAAAACTAAACTGATTATTTTGTGAAAAATCTAAGATCTCCTGCTTCAACATGCACACAATGATCACACTGGAGAAATATTGAGTGTATGAAAATTACAATATTTTGTTCAATTTTCTCAAAATCAAAGGGCTCAAAAGTTATATTTCTTTAAATTTCTATAAAAATTGTAAATTAGCAAAAAGAGGTCAAGGTAGCTAAATTCAGACTTTGGGTAAAAATAAAGAAATAATTAATTGCCCCACTAACATGACTTAAAGCTGCAAAAATTTTCTTCAGAAGCTTTAAACAATGATGTTGAAGAAGGCAGAAAAGAAAGACAAATTAAAATAGCCAAAATTTTGAAATGATCGAGAAAAAGGCAATTTTTTTCAATCTGATAACACTTGAATTTTAATTATCAATATCCATCAAGAAAAAAATTACAGATAATTCAAGTGTAAAATGTTGACTATTGCTCCATAAAAATTAAGAAAAAAATCTGAGAAAAGGGATGATTGGAAAACCTGGATTAGTGCAGTGAATGTAATTTCTAGGAAAATCAAACTCTTGATTAGTAGAGGATTTTTTCTGTATAGTCAATGAAGAGACTTAATTACAGCATTTCACAATTTATTACACTTTTATCTCTCATTTATGAAAGTATCTTTTAAATCTATCTACTAAAGTCATTACGATGTCATTCAAAAACTATGTAAAGAAACTTGCAGCATACTTGTACAAAATTAACACCAGTTTTGATAGAATTTAATGATATACAACACAATAAGTTATACATCAGATGACTCCAAATGTATAAAGTAGCTCTGTTTACCAAAAAGCCATAAATAAAGATTCATAGAACATTTTCAAAAGTTTAAGACAGTGCTCTCAGTAAAAGTCAAAATTTTAAAAGCTGGGGAAGGCAAACACTTCAAACTCAAAAAGATACCTTTTTAATTCTTTGCTGAAACATCCATATATGGGTTCAATATAAATTTAAAATTATTCAAAAGATTATAATGTATGACAAAAATAAACTTTAAAATATACCAGGATCAATTTTTCACAAAATGGCTTTTTTCTTTCAACTTGCTATTACTGTATATATAATGAAGTAAAACATATCCAAAATTGATACAGTCTTGCCAAATTTTCAACCTTTTACTTGTAGAGCTTAAAGACTTACATGCTCTAATTTTTGTTCCGTAGAGAAGGCCTCGGTGATTGAGTTTGTGATGTAGTTTTTCAGGAATAGGATGAGTAAGGTGACTGGAAGCATGTATGGCTCAAAGTACCATGTACTGACTAGGAACACCTGAAAATTAATCAAATATGCATAAATGTTTTAACTGAAGTGACGAGTAAGGTCAATTTTAAAAGGCGTTAATTTTGAGTACATTTCAAAAGGCGTTAATTTCAAGTACATTTCAAAAGGTGTTATTTCAAGTACATTTCAAAAGGGGTTAATTTCAAGTACATTTCAAAAGGTGTTATTTCAAGTACATTTCAAAAGGTGTTATTTCAAGTACATTTCAAAAGGCGTTAATTTCAAGTACATTTCAAAAGGTGTTATTTCAAGTACATTTCAAAAGGCATTAATTTCAAGTACATTTCAAAAGGTGTTATTTCAAGTACATTTCAAAAGGCGTTAATTTCAAGTACATTTCAAAAGGCGTTAATTTCAAGTACATTTCAAAAGGTGTTATTTCAAGTACATTTCAAAAGGGGTTAATTACAAGTACATTTCAAAAGGCGTTAATTTCAAGTATATTTTACGCATACATGTATTTGACCCTGACCTACCAGTATTCATCTTTACGAGTAAGGTTAATTTTAAAAGGCATTGATTTCATGCCTTGTAAAATTAGCTTAACATCTTAATGGTCTGATCATGAAATTCCCCCCCAGTGAAAGGAACCACGTTTTCGGTATATTTTACGCATATTCAGCAATTGACCCTTACCTACCAGTTTAAATAAACTATTGAGAAAATTGACATTCAAATCATTAGACCTTTTTCTAAGCTTATAAGTGAGTGCAGCACAAAGCATAGCATCCCCTAAAAGCCATATAATGTACTCTATGTACTAAGTACTGTGACCTTGACCTTGAAAAATCAATATAGTTCATTCTGTCTCCAATACCTTGGTGAATCTACACTTTTTAGTTTGTCCACTACTAAGAGAATTCCCAAGGACTCTTTTTTATCACCACTGCAACTACATGTATGGCATAAAGACTTCAGTCCTTTAAAAACAACATCATTAGAATCTGTTCTTACCCAGGTCCCTGCATCTTACATTTTTCAAAGCTTCACAGTTTTTTAGTTTATACATGTATCTTCCATAGACGTGATCTCAAGATTCTGGACACAAACACAGTCAAGTGTCATTCAATGTCATTTTGATATCCAGGGTATATACAGTAAAACCAGAAATTTTCGCAAGATACTAATTTTCGCAAATGATTTTGGAATCGCAAAAATTTATTCTAGCGTATAATTGTGTTTGATTAGGTATATCATAAATTGTTATATCCGTTACATTCGTTCATATTGTACATGTGTCATTCTTCTCTTCTCCTGATTTAATGTAATGAGGAGTGAATTGGTTGTATTCTTATGATAGAACTAATTAAAACTTTAATAATGAAAGGTACAAAACAGTACTAGTAACATCATTTGAACATATTTTTTTGTGATTTAAGAATCGCGAAAAATAGTACTTGTGAAAATAAAGACACCCTATATTAACATGATAAAATCGCGAAATATGATACTCGCGAAAATTTCTGTTTATACAGTACTTCCTATCTCTGACATAAAAGCTGTATAGATCATTTCATGCCAATGTCCGTTTGGTTCACTTTTGTCTCTTCATTGGATGATTTTGCCCACCAGAACAATCAAATGACGTCATCCCGCTCAAAATAACAGCATGCATTGTCAAAGATGACGTAATTTGATTGTTTCGGTGAGCAAAATTGTCCTTTAATGAAGAGACAAAAGTTGGTCTATAAGGAAATAAATCTCCTGAAACATTGCATATGTTAGCTTCCATGGAATTTGATGTTGTCACAATTTGTGTTCATCAGATACCTTACCAAATGGGAAGTTACTCTGTATTTGAAAAGACCAAATTAACTTACACAAAAGGCAGTGATACTACGAGGTTTGGACTCCCACGCCCAACAACTCTGTAAGAACCTCCCAACCTCCATCACCGAGGACACCAGCTGGGAAACCCTCTCTATGTTTCTCTTCATCACCTACACACAAAATACCAAATTAGTGAAGTTATATCAAGTGATAAATACTATACTATCAGATACTATCATGAATGAATTTTACTAGAATGAGAACATTTTTTAATGTAAGTTGTGAAAACTTTTTGTCCAATTTCTTAAAAAGGCTTAGGCTAAGTCTATGTTGCCAGCAATACTTGTAAGAGCAACATACTAGGGATCACTTCCTCTAGACATCATTTCATATGTCCATATGTTCAAAAAGTGATCCCTATTAAAGTGTTGCTATGCTTCGCAAGCGACACAAAAATAAAAAAAAACTTGCTCTTTAATATTTAATGATAATTAAAATTTTCATCATATTTCCATGATCAAATAGAATATAATCAATCTTTCCAATTTGGACTGTTCAAGACCAGGTATGTTGTTGCCAGTCCCATTGAGAACCTTAAAATGTGACCTTGACCCCAATTTGATATGGAGTTTCAGCATTTATGACCTTGAACCCTTCAAATTTGATGGATATAATGTCTTCAATTATCTTTTAACTATTACATGTAATACCCTTACAATTTTTGGCAATTAAAAAAAAACAGTTGTATACTCACAGAAATTTTGAATTTTGGCTCAGGCTGCATATATTTCTCTTCTCTTGGATTGACAGTTCTAATTGCAGCTTTAAACTGGAACAAAAATGAGCAAGTTTATTACAATGATTACAATTAGGTATGTCATGTAATAATTTTGATATGAAACTGCCTATGCATGTGTAAGTAAACTTGTAGCATTCGTAGTGGCTCAAGATGGATTGTAAATTATGTCATTATTCTGTTTTGAATTAAAAACTGTCCGAAAATGGGATAATTAATAAGGTATCACAAAAAATAAATATTCATGTAGAAGTATACTTACATGATTATAAATAAAGTCTAGTTCTAAGAGTATAGCACCTTTTGACCTGCCCATCAATTTCTTATCCTTCAAACCGTACCATCTCCTTTCTCTGGGCTTAATCTGAAATGTTACAAACAATTGAACAGAAATGCTCTTCCTTTTTCAATAAGGCAACATTTTTTCCCTAATCTTTACTAAAAAATAATTCAACAAAATTAATATAAATTAAAAAAAATTTAAATAATTAAACAAATAAAATTTTTCTAAAATACGATTTTAAAAATGAAACTTTAAAATTTTTTAAAATACAATTTTTAAAATTAAAAAAAAAAATTTTTCAGCTTCTTTCAAACTCTTTTCTAAAACATACAATTTTTCTTTTAAATTTTCCTACCTGTAATAATGGAATGGCAATTTTTCCTAAAAATTCTACTTTTTTGTCCCGATCTTCATCATAAACTGTGACCTCCAACACAGAATGGACATCCTTGACATTGCTACCGAAAAAAATAATCAGGAAATATAAGAAATTTTGTCTGATGCAATACAATGGTATACAAAATCAGAAACACACATCAAAGCAATACATTTTGATACTATAATTGATGAACTTGGTGTAATTTTGTTGCAACGCAGTTGTTGTTGTTGCAATTCATTTTCATATACATGTACTTGTACTTGTGTGTCTTAGAGAAATATCTAAGGCACTTATTTCAAATGGGAAGAGTTTTTAAATTCAGTAACATTTTTTGAAAGCTACCAGTACTAGTATATGACATTTACTGTATATAACGTACAATGTGAAGACTTTATTCCACTCTGGATGGAGCGTTTTATACTCGGTCTGAGTCTGCAGTCGAGCGTTGACGAGTTCTAACACACAGAATGGATCACTCTTCCCTCCAATGTCTGCGGCCATCAAACCCTGGGCTCTGAACACTGTAAACAAAGAAAGAAATAGACTTTTTTCAAAAAGATATCAAAAACAGTTGTTTTACATCTTCCATTTGTTTGTAAATGCACATCAAAGTTTAAGACTTAGTTAATTATTAAGGAGTAAAAGTGGAACAGTAATATACCTGACTCATAAGAATTGAATATTTATTTACAGATTTGAGAATATCAGATTTCAAGGTCATTTTAAGTGTAAAACTTCAATAGAAGCTTACCTTTGACCTGTAGCCAGCCAACATCCCTGATGGCCTTGACCGAGTTAAGAATACCCTGTTGGAGAGATATTTTACAAATTTTCATTGAAATAAGATAAAATTGAAAGAAGAAGAATGATTCTTTAATTTGGTTCTATTTCGATGCTTAATTTTGTGCTCTATTGTGAGTGCTGTTGAGATTATCGTCAGGAACTTCTTTAACTCATTGGGATTTTTTTAACCTACTGATAGAATTCTATGCTAAAATTCTATTTAATCTTGATAAGAATTAAAGAGAATCTTTAAATTCCATTAATACTGAATATCATATTTCCATAATGAATTGTAAAATTAGATGAGAATTCTTAATCTTACAAGGAGCCAACTTGGAGGGAATATAACAAAAGTATGCGGGAGTTTCGATAAACAGAGTTACTTCCCGTTCGGGACGGTATATGACGTAAACCTATTGTGAGTCATCAAATTCTGTGGAAAACAAAGTTAAATTCAGGGAATTTAAATACATTACAAAACCGATATTTCTATAGAAATGTTATTACGTCATGAAGCTTTTACGTCAGATACCGTCCCAAATCGAACACAAGCATACACCAACAAAAAGACGAATAGATCAGAATCTATCCCAGAATTCATTTGTTATGACCCTTACACCATTAAAGCATCAACAAAGTTATTCAAACATTACATGAGTCAGTAAACTTACATATTTTCTATACAGATCCTCCACTGATTTTGGATTTGAGGTAAAGTTAGCTAGATCAGAGACGGTATCTCCCTGTGTACCACTGATTGTCAACAGTAACTTAATCGTCCCGGCTCCGTCCTCAAGCTTCTTCTCTATCACATGGGTCCTCTCCTTCTCAATTTCTGATAGATCTATGGTGGCCCTGTTAGAAAATAAATGAAAATTTTACATTATCCTAACTTTATTTCTTTATGCTTAATATTTTTTTATCCAAGATTCTTAATATCATTATTATCTGCTCTTTTCTTTTTTTTTTTGGGGGGGGGGGGGGGGTTATCTAATGCCAGGTTTTCTCCATTTATAAAGGAAGGAACTCATTTCTGATTTTGGCTTAAATACTGCTCTTACAGTGTGGCTATCTGGGTAACATGCGCACAACTTCCCACTACACAGTGTCCTCAGCCAGGGAGCATCTCCTATGTAGATATGTAGAAGCAATCAATGGGCATACTAAAATCCCATCTATCCTGAAAGAAGCTTGTTTATCATTTATCACCGAAACAGCCAGACCAAGTTTAAATATATATGGCAGTCTAAGGATCAAGACTATGTCTTCTCTATAGATCCATCATGGAATCCCATCAAATTTGGTCAGTGTACAATGCAATGGTGAGAAGTTGCTGGTGAAAAACTGTTGACGAGTCCTATGTCATGCACAAAGCATCATATTGCACAAAATTAGTTTATTTCATCATATATTCATCATGTTCATGTGCAAATATTTTTTTCTCTAGATTTACTTTCTATTTTATATACAGAATTCCAATTTACCTTCCCATAAAATCGTCCTTGCTGATATCATGGTCATACACTGTGATGTCTAACGTCTTACTCTGATCATCAAATATTCTTAGGTCAAACTGCTCTAACCAACGCGGATTTAGCGTCTTCGCCTTAAACTGAAAGATAAAAGAAATTTAAGATTAAAACTATTCTCCCTTCGTAAATAGTTTAAAAGTAAATATACTGTTCTAAACAAATGTCAAAACTTACCACATATTAACACACAATTGAAAACTCGTGTTACATCAAAAAGTAATGTGTTATGATATTAAGCGTAACATAAGCAAATAAATATTCTCCAAATTTGACCTTGACCTTTGATCTCTAATCTAAAGAAACCATTATACGCTCACTTTGATTTGTAGGATAAGTTCTAGGATATATTACCATACATTTTCGTATATGTATTTATTGGTCATCATGTATGTACACTATATTCATATATTTCTCAGTTAAAAAGTTGCAATAATTGCTGGTTCTGGCCAAAAATATATTTTAGCTATCAGTGTTTGATTTCATTCCGCCTTAAGAGACCGGTCTTCAATGATATGGGGGTCAACTCCCTTCAATTTTTCCCTTCATCCTTCATTCCTATTAAAAGTTTTTAAGTTAAAAAACTCAAAATAACGAGGGTTTAGATATACCGTAAAAATGTTTAATATTGTAATTTGGAAACCTATCAAAATCATCGATTTTCATTTATCATTAGCTTCACGTATGTATTCATAACTAAGCATAAAATCCTACGCAGGTTAATTTGACGACCAAGCTGTTGCCGCTATACTTCTCGTGCTATTTAGAAATGATAAAACTCTGTCACTCATTGTTAATCGATCTGTAAACCTATACGTTGTCATACAAGATTCCTAGATCGTAAAATTTCATTACGATGTGGACCACGCTTTCTTTATAATAAATTGGCTCACTATACACGTATGCTTTAGCCTACTTTAATATAATGATATCTGCTTTTGGAAAATGTATAAATCTAAGATCTGAAATGAGCAAGAGCGTAGATCCTTCGCAATTGTCTTCAAAAAATTGCATCCAACAAATATTTGAACTGACCCCCTCCCCCCCCTCTCATTTTTCTTTGGAGAAATCGATCTTAACTCTCTGAGCGTACGCATTAAATTTCCGGAATTTAGCATGATGAGAAATTTTACGAACATTCAAGGTGCCAGCAGATCAACAAAAGAGGGTCCTACAAGACCCTGGTTTCTCTCATTGATCTCCAGAGGTTCGTGAAAGTCTACATGTTTGTACTTCATCGACATTTTTTTTTCATTCAAGATTTCGCAAACTTTAAGATTTTCGGGGTCCCGAAAAGAATATTCGGGGGACTCTTTCCTAATTCACTTTTTTTTCAAATTTACATCAATGCATACAACCCGAATTAGAAGCTGCCAATGTTGACAGTTATGGAATTTCTGAATCGGAAGCTACTGTTGACAGAATCGGAAGCTATAATGCATGTTGACAGATATATGAAACTGATGAATCGGAAGCTAATGTTGACAGATATGAAATTGTTGAATTGGAAGCTAAGGTTGACAGATATGAAATTGTTAACAAATGACATCAGGATGTTTTACTCGTTACGAAACACATGTCACATGTCCCTAGCTTAAATTAGCAAATACATAGATCATACAGATGTGTTTAAAATAAACACTTCAAAGCCATATTGATGATGATGGCATATAATTGATAAAAACAAAATTGTATGGTTTGATAAAGCGTTATTCGGTGTGTTAATGTATTAATCGATAAAGCGTGTATTGTTATGTTATTATACCGGTATGAGAAATAAGTTCATTTTGTCCTGTTATCATACATGTATAAAATTAAGAGACCTTTCAGGAATCTATCTTTCTATGGCAAATTTAACATATTGATGTAATTGACATTAATACTAGTTTGTCATGATACGAAACTTCAAAATGTTTTGCATTTGTCAAATTATGCAATTAGTAAATTGGAAAAACATTAATTTTTAATGCTCCCTAAAAGTGTTGGAACCCATTTTTGCAGATGGCTGTTCAATTAAGAAAATCGATTAAATGACTAAGTGTTTGGAAAAATTATGTTCATCAAGTCAATCACCATTGTAATCAGGAATTTTCAAGAAAATATAAGAGTCCATCTCTGAAACCAGAGAGCAATTCTTATGGACAAATGTGATGCACCAGACATACATGTTTTGGAAAATGGATGAAAACAAAAATTTCGTGGCATCCCCCTTGTATCAATTCAAAGTATCAATAAAACATCAAAATATTTCTTGCACCTTTATCATATTTCTCTGCATACATTTAAATTCCAGCATCTTTCAAAGTTCCGATGAACCTTGGTAAATTTCACCAAATTTTTATAACAATAGGCAAACATTTTAGTCTACAAACTAACCTTGCTTTTGTATTTTTCTGGGCCGAGTTTGAATTTGACGTAAGGGTCACTGAATCCGTTGTCGTCCATGGCCATAAGGTCAGTTCCCTCTACAAGGACAATGGTCACTACGCCGCTCCAGACCTGCATCTTTAGCTTCTTAGACGATTCCATACCGCTACCCGTCTTTCGCAACGTACTGCCCCGCGTATGGTACAACTGTAAGATATGACGTAAACACTAAGTTCTAGTATGGAGAAACTGCACTTCTAAAATTTTTAATCAAAGGTTATCCTTTTCTTGCTATTGTTATCCTTAGTTAGCTGTACATGTAAGCATGCGGAAACACTAATTTGGAGAAACAGTAACCGAAATTTTTTGAGCAAGGGTTATCCTTTTCTGGCTGTCCTGAGGAAGCTAAACAATAGAGGATATTTCTGACAGCTATACTATACTGTCTATTGCGCTTAGAGCATAGAACGTCTTCGCAATAGGTGAGAAGCCTGAAAAGGATCGAATGCCTGTCTATCACCCTCCGTTTTCCAATTGTCTCTAATGACCAAAGAAGACAAAAGAATACTTCCCAAGATCGATGCAAGATGAGTTTTACGTGATTTTTATCAAGCTTGTTAGACGTAATGATCGCAAGATCTCACAAAATTCCCTCACAAGTCGCTACCAATAATGTAGTCTTTTTGATGCCGGTCGCCTGGATCAATCAAGACTCTTACAGTTATAGTGCTTCAAAGACATTCAGGTGGTAGGTAATGAATATTCCTGGTAAGCATGTTGCCATGGACACGAATGGCATGCTAATTTTCCGGGAAATAATATTTCCCGTTCTAGGTAAAATCATGTATAGTCCCTGATTTCTGTTGTAAGACTAGCGTACATCGAATCGATACTAGATAAATATACAATACCTAGGCAAGAGTAACTGCCCCTGTTTAACACCTGCTGCGTAGATTCAAAAGGAAATGATCCCATGTTACTTCGCTAATTTCATGTCCAGTAGGTTTTTACAATTGAATTGACTCCCCCTTTTAATCCACAGATCAATACGGTAAGATGTAGTATCTATTCAGATACACAACTAGAAATCCAATCATGGGCGGATCTAGTATTTTTCGGGGGGGGGGGTTATGATTTTGAAAAATAAAATGCGTATGTATACACACGTGAATAATAAGAATTTTGACAAATTCCAGGGTGAGGTCCGGACTCCTCTGGCAATTCCCCTCCCCCTCTCAGTAGATCCGCACTTGCCACTGATACAGATGGCAGCTATATAAAGTATCAATCTCGGCGAGTGACATCAGCAGTTCAAACAACGATCAAGATGCCTTATTTTACAAAGCCACAGTACATGTATGGTAGTGACATGTTGTATGATTGCGATACACGGTTTCCTCGTTCCGTTTACAGAAATTTAAAACTCATTTGATATTTATATTCTAAAACAGCTACTTCCTCGTAGTAATATAGAATTGTCAAGGGAAGGGAATGCTGATTGCAGCCTTCACGAAAAGCACTAAAACAGAGCGTGGTACCTTTCGTATGTGTGACCTAGAAAATGTGACCTTGACAATAAGGATTACTTTGACCCCATATGATCTTGAGTCTTTTAAAACATGCTTGACTATCACTGTAAATTTGATAAAAAAAATAATGTATTTCAACTTAGTTATACTCTTTTACGTAAAAAGGTCACGAAGTTAGTTATACTCTTTTACGTAAAAAGGAAGTTAGTTATACTCTTTTACGTAAAAAGGTCACGAACAGACGGACGGAAATACAAATATAAGACAAAGCGATCCCCCAATGTCGCCAACACCTTCTGCTTCAGAGTATCATACAATCACAAAGCAGACGTGGACTTTACACGTCATGGAGTCCGTTCAAACTAACAATCATTGGGCAGCTTCGCATCGCTTAAAGACTGTAGAAGGGCTATTGACTATCCACAAAGCTTTAGTAATTTGAATGTAAAACATACATTCATAAGCACAGTCACGTTTCTTACCTGAATTCAAGAGCCGGTACGTCGCATGCCTTGCGAATGTCTACGTCGCCTGTCTCGAGTCTGGTCATAAAAATGTTATTTTTTACCTTGAAGGTATCCTTGACCCACGGGCGGAAAGATCGCATACATGTAGATATGAAGTACATGTACGCATACCCAGACGATCTTTCCGCCTATGCCTTGACCCACATTGGGTGTTGCCAATACGACTCATTATTCTCGATCTTGCCTGCAAGAATGGCGAGAGTACTACCTGACCAAATAACCGTAAATGGCTGGGTCTGGTAAGGTTTTTCGGACTAGAGTAAAATGTACTTGTATATGAAGTTATAGCCATATGCATTAGTGATTGCCACAGACAGACAGACAGGTCGACAGACGAATGAGTATAAAATAATGTGTATACGGTATCACTTTCAAAAAATTGTAACATGTCGTCCGTGTGTTGCAAGCGAAATTAAATCAGAGTCCAGTATTATTTCCAGGCTAACTCAGGCTTATTTCAGACGCTTTCATTATTATAATTCTGCAGAATATACTGTATTATCTACAAAATGTACCTCTTTTTCTTGAGCAGTTTTTGGTGTGAGCGTGCATTGTACCAGGATGTATCCCATGTAATCTTCTGATTGCGACGAGGACTTGCCACTTTGTAAAGCTAATTTGAGTTCCGTTGCTCTGTTGAAGAAAAATCAAGTAATATTAGCAAATGAAGTTTTACAATATATTCTTGAAGAGGATTATCTCATATTACTGAATTTAGACTGTCAGACAGCTGATTAAGTGATTCCTAAACTCACAGCAGACGACAAAATGAATAATTGAGTAAGAATGTTTTTTTCTAGAGTGCAACTAATTTGTGCGCCGTTACGATGCACCAACTACATCAATATTGATGACAAAAGAATTCAATAAATCAAGTGAAATATTCCCTTATAAAACCAGCAGCAGGGATAATTTAGGGCTGTGAAATTGAGACTCTAAGAATCTCTCATAATTTTACAATTCTCTCATAGAAAATCGTGATTTTGACATATTCTCTCATGGAAAATGGTTTAAAACGCAAAATTCTCTCATCATATGAAACAGCCAGAATAATCAATGCAAGAGAATTACTACAATTCATTATCATACTGACATCAGAATGAAATTCAAACAATAGAGAACGTCTTTGAAATATAAAACTAATGGTTACTCACGTGTTGAGTTCCAAACTTGACATATCAATTTCTGATTCTCCCATGGGATCGTCCGAGCGTCCTCTGTCGTAATCATAACACTTAACAACCAAAGTTTTATATACATCTTCCACTGGTATTGTAAATTTTTCATCCCAACGAGGGTTTAAATTTTTGTACACAGTTCGACTTTTGTACAACGATTTACTTCCTATTTTGAATTTCACATACGGATCACTTGTACCTGCAAGAGAAAGAAAACATGTTCAGTAAAAGGAATGGAAATATTTCCGATGGACCAATAGCGAGATGTAAATGTAAATTGAACGCACATTGAGCTCAGAATCATAGAGAGACGGACAATTAGACCGGCCGACCGACAGAGATAACCCGGCATGCGCACACTGCACCCAGTACTGAACAATACGGAAAGAATGATTGACAGAGCAGTGTGGTCTTATTTCTCACAGCTAAATCTCTTCCTAAATTTCTTCAAAGACGCTAGCTAGCTCTCGCATCCTCCTCCAAACAGATATCTTACCTCCGCCCTCTCACAACTAAACCTCGTTCTTACTTACCTCCGCTGTATCTCACAATCAAATCTCGTCTTTCCATTAACCAGATATCTTACCAGCACTGTCTCTCACAACCAATTCTCGTCCTTCCATTAACCAGATATCTTACCTCCGCCCTCTCACAACGAAATCTCGTTCTTACTTACATGTACCTCCGCTGCATCTCACAATCAAATCTCGTCCTTCCTTCAACCAGATATCTTACGTCCGCTGTCTCTCACAACCAAATCTCGCCCTTCCTTCAACCAGATATCTTACCTCCGCTGTCTCTCACAACCAAATCTCGCCCTTCCTTCAACCAGATACCTTACCTCCGCTGTCTCTCACAACCAGATCTCGCCCTTCCTTCAACCAGATGTCTTACCTCCGCTGTCAACCAAATCTCGTCCTTCCATTAACCAGATATCTTACCTCCGCTGTCTCTCACAACCAAATCTTGTCCTTCCTTTAACCAGATATCTTACCCCCGCAGTCTCTCACAACGAAATCCCGTACTTCCTTGAACCAGATATCTACTTTCACTGCCTCTCATTACCAGATCTCGCCCTTCCTTCAACCAGATATCTTACCTCCGCTGTCTCTCACAACCAAATCTCGTCCTTCCTTCAACCAGATATCTTACCTCCGCTATCTCTCACAACCAAATCTCGCCCTTCCTTCAACCAAATCTCTAAATGGAAGAACGCATGCTGCAGAAGTTCGTGCCTCCTCTGTGTAAGATTAGTGTCCTGAAAACAAAAATTTTAAATCTTTTAGATACATGCAATATAAATTGATAAATGTGACAAATCACATGATAAGATTAGATTTTTTTATACTCGTCATGATCATTGCAAAAGCCAAACAGTATTGTGCCACTATGTTGCCTGTAGTAATTGTTGGCAAGTGTGGAGCGAAACAAGTATCACCCTGTGGCCCGTCCCTAGCTGAAAAAAAATTGACACAAAATTTAAGATATTTTCCACCAACATATGCAAAATATTTGAAGTGGGTTTTTTCCCTTCAGACAAAAGATCATGCTTTGACAAAATGATCACTATGAGGGCAAATGTACACATAATTGTTCTGTATCATGAAATAAAGTTTAATCCCTTTCTTGCATATCATTGCTTTGATTTTTTCCTAAATGACATTATTTCATAAGCTTCTGTGATATTTTAGGAAAAGTAACCGCAAAGCAGCATGATAATTTAATAAAAAGAATCGGTGTACTCTTTTCTATGCAATTGATTCTATTGTTCTTAATAGTACCAGTATTTCAAATTGCCTGGATTGCAAAATCATTATTCAATAAAATGCAAATTTTTATTGAAAAATCGAAAACTCTACGGATATAAATTCATGGATTTGAAACCCGATCAAAAGAAAATGTACTCTTGGTTTCAACAAGGCCATTAATTTTGGAGAGCATATTGCATTAACTCGTAAAACATTGGACCGACAAACCGATTAAGCATTCATTTAGTACGCAACTCGATCTTGCCAGTGGAAGGAGATATTGAAATAAAACAATACAAAATGATGTCCATATTGTGTAACAGAAGAAAAGCCGATTTCAAATGCACCAGACACTCATTCAAAATTGAAGTACTTCATTTGTATTCGTTAAAATGTCGTCGAAATAAACGAACAAAAGAAGTGTTTATAAAACACTATTTCCCTTTAGATACTACATGTAGCAATTTCGAAGACAAAAAGTACGCCATATACGAAACGAAAACTCATACACAAAATGTGAAATACTTATTTAGTATCACATATGGTTCGGATTTCGTAATCCTGACCTTGACCCATATCACTTTTGACCCATCGGTTTGCCTTCTTCCCGGTTTGTCTCATCGTCGGAAAGCTTAGGTCAAATGCACAAATTTTCGGCCCTTGGCCTTTAGCATCGTCGTTTTTACACTTGAAAAAGGCCAAGGGGCCGAAAAGTGTATTTGAGTGTTTGTGTTTTACTTAGGTCTATAAATCAACGGAAAGGAGGTATTGGGTTTCCGACGATTGATCTCTGTAGTCTGTACTGATAGATTCACTATTTTTGAATAAAGATCATTATGTTGATTTCACTTTAAATCTACTACTACATGTATAATATTTTTTAGGCAAAGCAGGCTATCTACTCTACAGGTACCTTAACGAAAAAGTGGGAAAAAAAGTAGGAGTAGTCCATGAAAAAAGTAGGAGAAAAATAGGAATAAGTAGGATCAGTAGAAAGACTGGCAAAGAGCTTCCTCTCGCATGCAAAACGAGGTATCCGGCTGGCAAATGAATTTATGAGGATCTAGAAGGGAGGGGAGGTTTAGGGATGACCAGGAACATCTCCCCCTTAAAATTAATCTTTAAGTCATAGGATAGAAAAACCCATCATGATCCCCTAGATATAACCCAATCTAAAAAAACTTTAATTTCTGGATCCGCACGAGACCGGTTTAGACCCCACCCCATTTTTGTGTCAACACAGTGTCGTCCAGATACACGTACTATACGTATAAGTCATCTTTTTATACATATCCGTAAGTCCCTCAAACATGCAACAGGCAAACTTCTATTGGTAAACGGAAACGGAGTGATTTTTATCGAGTCAACAGCATTACAAAATATATCTCTCTACATCAAGAATAGCTGCTTGAAAAATAAAATGAACATCTTTGTATTGTATTTTGAAATAGTTGAATAACTGAAGTCGTAAAGAAGAGCGTCTTTTGCGCAGTTTAATTCAATTTCAACTCGAAATATTTGCCGTTAAGAAATGATAAGTTGTTTCATAGTCATACAATGCATGCTCTTGTACAAAAAATGTAACTTGTTTTCAAGGTTTAATTTACTACATTCTCTGCAATTTTTATACGTGATTTCTTGCAATTAGTCGACAGAATGTAATCCTAAAGAAAGCAGGTCTTAGCATTCGGCCAACGCCTTAATAAATTCTAATTAATAGAGAGGTTGAGCAAACCGAACTTGTACGTGTACGCGTACGTCAAAAAGTTGTTTATGACGTCATCACATTTTGCGTTCCACGCACCTGTGCTACCATTCGGAACAACCTCAACCTTTTCTTACATAACGTCAACGTGTAAACAGATAACGTGTAAATACACGTACAAGTTCTCGTACACGTACAAGCTCAACCTCTCTAATAATTCAAAAGACACGTCATGTGGAGAAATGATGCCACTTCTCTCAGTCACGTGACGAAGTTCGGCGAAACTCCCATTAAAATCAGTTAGTAGCTTTTCTCCGTAAAATCTTTGTTTTATTTAATTTCTGTTATTCATATTATTTTCAATTTGTTAATGTAACGATGATTCATGACCTATTTTCAATTCTATTAGAAAACATAATGATTTTATACTGGAAAATCGAGGAAATTTTGTAGAAAGAAGGAATTTTTAAAATATGTGGGAACCGCCAAAATCAGTTATCCGAAAAAACGACGATACCTGACTTCATGTATTTGTTATAAACATTCAGTCGCGATGCCCGGAACCCGAATTTTTAAACTAGAAACCTAAGAAAACGGACATTGAAGTTGCCAAAACTCGCCAAATTATGCGGTCTTCCTATGAAATTACTGTACAGCCTATGGACAGAATCTTACTAATTTTCAACTCATGTGGGAACCGCGAATTTAACACCGAAAATAAAGTTTTTTACATCAACTTCTTCAGAAAATAGTGGAGTATCATATCCAATGCCCGGAAGCCGTTTAACAATCTTAGTTACAGTGATGCCCATATACGACAATAGTAATTTCAAATCTGGCTGCGAGCCATGACGCGATGTCAGAGTGGCATTATTTCTCCGTATGGTGTTACTGGAGATTGAAATACAAATTTAATTTACCTGTAAAGGATAGCAAGTATCTACTGACTGATTCATGTACTCAAATATCACAAATTTAGAATCCGTTGACGAAATGTCTCGGACAATTTCATCTGATTGGAAGAGGTCACTTTCTGAGCAGTTGGACTCTTGTCCGGAGGAGATGACCGACTCTTGCTTGACCAGTCTTGATCCCTGCTTGACTAATCTATGTTCAACGCTGTCGGACATAGCTTCAGAGGACCGTCTATGTAGCGTTTTGCTATCGAAATCAGAATTTGTAGTGAATCCTCCTTCTCTGACGTACGTTTCTGGACTCTGATTTCGCATCGTGGAGTTTTTCTTTTTCCGTTTCAATCCGAATTCAAACACGGAAAATCTACGATATCGTTTAGGCGGCGACTTCGGAGGCGTTGCAAAAATATCAGAGTAAGACGCAGATCGTTGTCCATCGCCATCTTCCTTGTCTGTGGTATTTTTCCGTGCGTTTCCGTTCTGACGCTGTGACTGCATACTGTCATCGTCAATATCCGCTAACAATGATGGAGACAGGGCATGCTTTTCCGGAGAAAACCTCTTAAATTTCGATCCCAACTTATTCAAGAATGTTTCCTTTTTCTTAGATGCTTGCGGCGAACCCGCAGGAGAACTACTTTCACTTTCGGACGAGGCCATTTTCTGATGGTAAAACTCACTCAAATCAAGATTTCGTTTGTTTTTGTCAACATTACGAAAATCCAAAATTTAAAATCTCACGGATTCAAATTTTATCTTGGAAAACACAATTCCATTTATGCTTACGAAGCCCGAGTCAAAAATTTGAAACACTATGCTTTATCTTACAATGCATACATAGCTTTAAACCAGTTCGAATTGTTTCAATAATCCAAACAATATATCGGACTATGTGAATACACTAACTCCAATATATCAATCGATACTTTCATGAAAATGACACCTTAATAATTAATGAAAATCATTTGTAATCCTTCGAGAGGTTTGACTAATCCAATATGTCATTGACCTACAATGAACAAAACACCAAACTCTTCCGAAATTCCAAGCAAAGGAAGTTTACTGTTCATAGGACCCAGTGTCGCCAATATGTAGACAGTAACGATGCCAGACCGAAGCAGCGCGAAGCTTTCCACAGAAACATCTATTATGAATAAATGACAAATTGGTCCATTAAATAGTCCATTTCGAAATGCTCTGGTGTTAATAAAACCGTCAAATACAATCGAGTTGTCTATAAAAACAGAAAAACACGCCACATTTTTCAAGAACTTCGACATCCCATCGCTTCCTGCATTTACATGAAATAAATGATAAAATGCTCCTTGGAGATTTCCAGTGTTGACTTCTGTCCTATTTCAGTTTTTCTAAGTATGGCGAGCTACGGATGCAGTCACGCTTCACGTTTGATTTGTCCATATATAGTGCACATGTTACGACCTTTACAATAAAGCATGTCTAGTATTCCAGACACCAGCTTCATCAATGGAAGAATCCTTTTAACAAAAGCATTAATCGATTAATGAATACGGTGTGATCCCTTTATAGTATTCAATGATTCACTTTTGTAAAAACAAAAACTTGACGCTGAATATACAGGAAAAACACGGGAAATAGGCCTGAAGTAACGTACAACAGCGTACATATGAAGTTCACCCTTCAGACAATGCGAGGAGAATCCATAAATCTGATTGGTTATCAGTAGATCTAGATGTGACATTTGAATTCTGGCGAGTGGTCTAAAGATCTCTCTGAAAGCACTCAAGATTATATCACAGATGGCCAGAGTAAGAGTTATGGCCCCTGATCCTTTAGCTGCTAACATTAATTCCCATTTGAAAAGGTACATAAAAGAAGCATCTTTCACCAAAAAGCTATATATTCCGAAGCCTTAAAACGAAATTTCCAGGAAGAGGAAGATCGACAATGTTATGGCTTAGGGCATGGTATGATCTCATGATGCCCATACGTAATGAATATAACGAACATTGGAATATCAATTGATTTATCCTAAAACTGAAGAATCCTTAATCAGAACAAATGCGCAATTTCAGGGTAATATTCTTGCCAAGGGTTACAAGAAAGGACGACTGAAAGCCACCGGCACCGTATACATCATTGCCATAAGCATGCACAAATAAAGATATAAATCCCAAAATGCTATCGATATTCAATCTTCTTCTGATTTATGTCCGTATTTTGCATTGGCGTATTGGGTTTTCCAAATTAGGTGGAATTTTCTGAAAGCGAGGCTCTGATCCACACCCCTCATGGACCATGCACACATTGAATACAAAAGTTTCAGATTGCACCATCTTAGACGAAACTTCTTTTTTTTCTAAATGATCTATCCATAATCTCGGTCACATTTTTCATCAGATTAAGAAACCCTTTTCAGAAATCGTCTTGGAGACCAAAAAAGTTATTGGTCATAAACTCTCCTACACAAAAATTGACTTTAACGGCTTCCAACAGAGAGAATGGAAGTAATAAGGATTTAATTCTGAATGAAACTGACACTTCGTCATGAATTCTTAATTTTGAAACCAAAGAATCAGCGTTGTGTCAATTAGGGTTTTGTGTATGCTGAACTTGATATATAAAGGTCTTACTCAACCCACTGTTTTATACCCGATACGGATTCACACAAAACAATCAAATAAATCGATATATACTAAGGACTTGCGCTTTCCATTGTGTCATGCGTACATGTAGGCACAGATCCAAAGTGGAAAGACGAGGTTTGGAGAACAGGCAAAAGCCAATCTAAAAGCATTATTAAGAACAAGAGAAAACAGCGTTTTTAAGTTGTATTCAATCGTTTTGAAGAAATCGTGTACCTTTGGTCTGGACCCGGCCCCTCCCTCCTCTCAAAAGAATTCTTCGAAAAATCGACCCCGCCCTCTCCTTTGCAAATTTGGGCACATCTGCTCAAGATAGACGGGACCCCTTCCATCTCGAAGATGGACCCCCGGCCCTCTCCCTCGGAGATTTTTTTTTTCTGGATCGGCGTATGACCTAACTATGACCATCGTGTGTCTTAGTAGACACACAATACGTTGTAACATTACATGTTATGGTTTGTGGGGTTTTCCCAATAATCTTTAATCAGCGACCATGCCAAATAATTCTATTACTAGCTTGTCGATGTATCTCATAAGGAAACAAAGAGACAACGGGCTAACTTGATTTTAGTTAGAATTGAAATCGGCAATTGTTGGGTTTTTGCGACTGGCACAGAATTGCGGTTTTCCCAGCACTGTCTTGTCCCATCAATAAGTAACATGGATTGATTTGATTTAAAGCAGACTGAAATCTCTCGTAAATGTGTATTTATAGACTTTTGGTAATGAAAAGTGATATAACCCTGCGGCTTTGTCTCGGAGGATTAATTTTAAATGAATTATACTGCAAGAATAAAAAATTTATATTGCTATAAATGAAGCAGAAGATACGATTATCACTATTCTGTTTATATCAGTCACCACAAATCGAACACGCAGTGATTTCAAAAGCATCAAACTTCTTCCAGCAAAAGGTTTGTACCAATTCCTTATAGAAAGGGAGCTCGACCAAGGAGTTTGCAAATAAACTTAAAATCAAAAACAAATGAAAATAACCGAAACTTGCAATAAGCAATTTTATCAAACGCATTTTACACAAATAAATAATATACAAACACAGCAAAGGAAAAAGGTACCTATATCAATATTTTGTATAAACAAAAGGGTGAAGGTCGATCGAACATTTACGAGAGTCGAAAATGTTCATGGTTGAAACGACTAGTTTTCGACTACTTGCAGACGACACACATCATACGTCATTCAATGGAAATCCTGGTGACACCAGGGAATATAAGCTCATCTTATTCATATACAAAATATAAAACGACTCACAATATCAGATGCTGAAGCTTCGTCTGGTTTCTTCTCCTGACAAGAAGGGTCGTCAGAGTTTATCTCATCGCAGGATAGACCGCTGTACTTAGAGATAGAGATGGAAGATCTATTCCCCACTCTTGGGATAGATACTGGGGATCCGCTAGTTTCAGAGTTGTCCGAGACATTTTCCAAAGACATATCTGAGTTATCGGTGTCTTTTTCGTGCGTCAGATCCAGGGAAATGTCTTTTTTCATCATATTCTTCCGTTTACCTTTCGAATCGAACAAGGAAATCCTCTTGAATATTTTGGGCGATTTTGCAAACGAAAACCTTCCAGCCAAGGACGCAGATCTACGTTTGTCACTTTTTGTTTCCGTTTGTTTGACGTTGGGTGTGGACCCACCGAACGACTGACACTGTTGGTCCAAGTTTGCAGGAGTTGAATTTTGCCTGCACACAAATCCAGAGTCTTTGACGTCATCGTTTCCGTCAACTTTGGTGGAAGGATGCATACTTCACATTTACATGTATCACTCTCAAATAAAATTCTTTCCTTGAATATTTCTAAAAAGCTTCCGATTACTGGATGATCATCGTAGCAAAATATTCCCACTATCACACTGAACTGCCATGATATTAATTATTCAATGAAGCCACCTAGCATCATAACGGACTATGGACAATGATAAGCATTCCCACGGGTACATATCCTAACTCGAAAAAGGTCAATCGATTCAAAAAGCATAACATGAAAAATGTCATTTGTATACAGGGAATAAAGCTTTTAGAATGTCAAAACCGCTAGACCATACATTTGGAAGAATCTCATATTAATCGTATTACTCTAGTATGGTCTTTATTTCTGGATTAACCAGATACGTAACAATCACATTTTTAAACCTTTTGATTTCCTTACTTAAGTACCCCGAGTGCTATAAACATGATAAACAAAAATTAAACATTGCAATTCGCGATGGACTTTAAAATCAATTATGTGTAAAGACTTAATTTCACAGAAGAATGCACACTTACCAAAACATTTTGATTTTGACGGCGTTTCTTTGATTGAAAGCTTCCTGAAAACCGGTCAATACAAAATCCTTTTTCCTGCGATGAACGTCTGGATTGGGTTTTGCTATTGAACGAAAGTCCGAAGCCAAGCAGGTTTTCGGGTAGAATGCTCTTTATTTTGTGGTCATTCAGTGAACTTGAAGGCAAAACTGAATTTGTGCTTGATCTCTTACTTTCAAAGTCCAAATAAATGCCATCGTCACTTACACATTCTTCAATATTGCTTTTTAACACATCGTCTGCACAGATTTCGTCATTGTCGTCTGCCATTGGTGTTGGCGATGCACTTCTCCGACGAAGTTCTATCATAGACCTCGCCCCATGTAAAGTCCCAATCGCCGCTGCTAAGCCACTTGCCATGCACAGGTTCTCTGCCGACCTGCTTCCTTTCATTTTTGAATCTGATTTCTTTAAAAGTGCTGAACCATTATTCTTAAAGCCTTTTTTCTTCTTCACTTTCTTCACCTTTTGAGACCTTATAATTTCTTTCGTCCAATCATCTTCGCTCAAGGGACTCTGTTGTTGATTTCTTCTGTCGTCTGCAACTGGACCTGTCCTGCTGCCGACCCCCCGTATGACCCGTTCATAAATAAAAGTGTTGGCTTCTTTTTGAATATCGCGGGAAGCATTGTCAATGCATGTAAAGTTCCCCTTTTCAGACTGACAACGCCAGTTCTCTATGGAGATTGTGGTGCCATCCCCTTCAACCTTTTGGCCGGGTGGTGACCCGTGAGACAGGTACCTCACCACATTGGCTTCCTCATCTGTGACAATCACATCTACCGTTTCACACTGTTTCCTGCGAAAATCCTTCCGTCTTTCCTTTGCTTTGAACATTCTGAATTCAACAATGCAACATGTCTTCTCTAGATCGTCTGCACGAGGGACCGAAAAGAGGTACGATCCGGCAGTATTTCACAATTCATGTACTCAAGTATAATGTTCTACAAGTTACCTTTAATACTTCAAGTATGATATGTCAAAGTCTACAAAGTTAAATTCCAATTGAAGATATAGTGTTTCGTCTACATAATATGCACGTAATCTAGATAATCTCTAAATCAATACTAGTATGCCTTAATATTGAATGTCGTCTTTTAAAAAAACATGAAATTCATAAAAAACATGACGACACCTCGTACTTCATGTACAAATACACAAGTCTGTCTTCACGCACAAATTGTGAAAATTTTGTCTTTATCTTTCCGTTCGTGATCATTTTTATGTAAAATATTCTGCATTTAATAAGTATCGCGTGCAAGTAAATACTTTTGTACACACAAGCAAATAATCGTTTGGCACAATGGCACTTATCGAAATGAGCAGACCGGTTGTTCAACAGACTGTAATCCTAATTTTTCTCAGCAGCTGACAATCAAAGATTTTTGAAGAACAAAAAAATACTAGTAGACTGTCATAAAAGAAAAATCTTCTGTAGAAGAAAATATTGCAATTCTTTTGGATCACTCGCAGAAATATTGACCATTGTTATATATATATCACAATCCTCCCACTCAGAATATAAATGCTTGAAATCCACCTGGGAAAACTTGCAGGGAAACAGTATAATCGACCTGTCAAGAGAAGCTTATCACTGATTAGCAACTTCTGAATTGGCAGTTTTCTCAATATTCATGTTTTTCGACGATTATTTCCAAGCTTTAGTTGTTGTTTTTTTTTTTTTCAATTGCATTGGAGTAACAATCTACGTCACAATGTCATGAAACTGGCTGTTCCGACTAAAAGATAAATGGTAGTAGTAAGTCCAAAGTTACCGAAACTTGAAAAAAATTCTACTACTAAACCAAACGAAATCGCCGAGTACTACGATCTAAATTTTCGAAAACCGACGAAAATTGACGACAGAAACATACAGTTACGATCCTAATTTACGAAAACTTAACTGACGATACTCTGGAGCAGAAACAAATGGTATTGACGGAGTTTTACATGAAGCTTCACATGCATGAAATTATTAGTTTTTTTCAGATTTGTCACAGGGTAACTTATTCTCTAATGTTTAACTTTACTCATGCTTCCATCCTTATCGCAAAAATCTAAATTCCCATTAAAAAATAGAACAAATATCCACAGATATTGCAATCAATATAGGGACACTGATAAGCGTGGGGAAATGAGTCCGTCGCTATCAAAATGTTCGACTTGAAATTGTTCAGACAAAATGTCTCAATGCACTGACAGCTCGAGTACCATCATCCCATTTCCTTTTTTCCTTCTTCTGTTTCAATGCGATTAAATTCCATTCAGATTTCAACTGTCTGAAAGAAAATGTCACTTCCATCTAAATACGGAGGTAGGTACTGCACTATTAGTGTAATAGGGTAAACATGTCAGTAAATTTTACAGATGCACCACACGCTGAAAACAGTCCACAAAACATCGCAAAGACTGACTGTTGATCAATTCTTCCTAAAACTTTTTTTCTATCCAATAAAACAATCTTGTTTATGAAATTCTTTAAGGTTGTTCCTCCAGAGGACATGAATACCGGTGACATCCATTAATGCATCCGCGACCTATCATCGGGGGGACCTTAACAACAACGTGTGATTTTATGAATTTTCAAATCCCCCAATGGACTTCGCCATGGTAAACGGTCTATGAATCTGTCCATAATTTGATAACCATTTATCGCCTAGACTATGTCAGGGGACTTGGCCTACGTAACTTGTGACGCAAAAGTAAAAGATGTAATTACATTCTAGTAATTGTATTGTCCAAACATTAATTTCATATAGCTCTTGATGTATTTATACATCTTTTATCATTTTGAAATTATTCGTTTAATGCAATTTTTGACATGAACATGGCCTCTTCAGTGTAATGAAAAATTGACATGCTTTTCTGACAAGGATTTTTCCATCGTTTCATAAAGAAAATTACGTCATTTTACCATATTAAGATTTTACTGTCACGTTGCCGATTCCCATACAGTACAGTACTTCGACAAGACACGGATTTCTTTTATGAAATGAGCAATGCAGCTTACAAAGTTCGTAACTTTGTGTACAGGATTATTATTCAAAAGAAGTCCCATACCGGAAGTCCAACAGTTTACTGCTTCCGCTTTATTCTTACATTCGTCCGGACAACCTATTTAAGGCAAATTCTGACCGTAAAACGTACCAAATCATTTTTGATGACCAAGAATCACGCTAAAATCCATAACTGATATGAAGTTTAAGGACTTTTCGCAATCTCAAATGACTATTTTACTTACCATGCTAAATTCGTCGGAACTCTTAGAAACTTTCGTATCCAGTGGCAGTGACGTACCAGATTGTTTTTTGAAGCTCCGCCTTCTTTTCATGCCATCATCGGACACAACTGACGGCAGATGGGGTAAGCTATTGGATGCTTTGAGGACATTTGAAAGTTCACACCCATTTTCCGAGTTCGATGCAAAGTTTTCTGATTTTGCTCCATCCTTTCCATCGACGAGTCTATGATCAGTCAAGTCCATACAAGAGACGAACTCCTTCTCACTGCCCGTCGGCGAGCGAAACATACCCATGGGCGAAAGGAGCTGTACATTTGTCTGCGACTGAGATATTAAACCTGTTGGTGGCGTCTTGCCTTTTGATGCTTTGCCAGATTTTGAGGTTCCAGACAAACTTAAATTCAAGGATGTTTTGACCCTTTTGTGCCACTTTTTCTTGGTTGGTCGAGGTTTTTCTTCGTTCAATGACAAGATTTCCTCTGTCTCCAAAAGTGACATGGCGATAATTTTTTTGAGTTTGAAAATTTCGACTTTCTCCTCAAGTTTAAGGAAGTATCTTAAGGTTAACTTCACAAGTCCCTTGATTGCTTCACTTTTAAATCCTTCAAATAAACAAATGAATCACAAAAGTTCCACGGAATACTAGTATATTCAAGTTCTATCTAGAGATTAAGAACCCAGCAAAGTCGAATACGGTATAACGTTTGCGCAATGTTTATATGAAAAACATATATATGCAGAATGTAAATTGATACGATCTCAGGAAAAGGAAAATGAAATCATAAGATACAGTTATAATAATACCTCATATCGGAAACAGGAAGGTTCGCCTCTGGTACGTCCAAAAAACTACTATCTACTGATTTTTATATTGACAGAATCTCAAAAACAGTGCGATTTTTTTTCTTCAAATAGAGAATGTATTTTTATAACCAAGTAACTAATATTTTCAGAAGATATGGTTTAGATAAACGAGACATGTCACTGTGGATATGTCACAATAATATTACGGAAATATGTCACAATAATATTAAAATAAAACACCGCTAAAGACGGTATGGCCGGATTGCAAAGAAAGTTTTTGTCACTAACTGGGTCAAGGTCAATAGGTCAAATAATACAGCGTAAATTGAAAGGTTTTGTCAGAGGCAACCTACATGTATAAAATAAAGTTTCTACTGCATACAGTTCCATAGACTTTGCTTAAACCAGGAACTTTAACCAAAATCCTTAACTAGGTCAAAGTCCAAGGTCAAGGTCACTAGGTCAAATGTTACGGCATAAATTGAAAGGTCTTGTCATGGGCAAGCTTCATGTATAATATAAAGTTTCTACTGCATATAGTTACTTAGATTTTGCCTCAACCAGAAACTTTAACCAAAATCTTTAACTAGGTCAAAGTCCAAGGTCAAGGTCACTAGGTCCAATGTTACGGCATAAATTGAAAGGTCTCATCATGGCCAATCTAAATGTATAATATAAAGTTTCTACTGCAAACAGTTCTTTAGATTTTGCTTAAACCAGAAACTTTAACCAAAATCTTTAACTAGGTCAAAGTCCAAGGTCAAGGTCACTAGGTCCAATGTTACGGCATAAATTGAAAGGTCTGGTCATGGGCAACCTACATGTATAATATAAAGTTTCTACTGCATACAGTTCCATAGATTTTGCTTAAACCAGGAACTTTAACCAAAATCTTTAACTAGGTCAAAGTCCAAGGTCAAGGTCACTAGGTCAAATGTTACGGCATAAATTGAAAGGTCTCGTCATGGGCAACCTTCATGTATAATATAAAGTTTCTTCTGCATATAGTTCCTTAGATTTTGCCTCAACCAGAAACTTTAACCAAAATGTTGACGGCAGACGGACAGACGGACAGACAGACAGACGGACATCGTCAATCCATAGACCGGAATTGCTTTGCAATCCGGCCAAAAACCATTTCTTCTTCCCCGTTTCCCAATATTGCGAAAATTGAGTCTTGACCACAATTTGGAGAATATTTTATGGACAACATGTGTATAGCATTAAACACTAATATCTTATAACGAAGATCCTTCACATTACAAGTATTGCATAGTGAAAATTTGCATTTCCCTTGCTACAAAAAAGCAAATTCAAGGGCACAATTGAAAAAAAATCCATTTAAATTGTACCATGTTCTTTTAAATCTTCATTATCATTTCTATACATACTTCATCTAAATTCAAAAAACAAAATATCGATCTTTCTACTTTAAAAGAAGAACTAAACGATCATAAGTTCCGAAAATTCCTGAAATTGTTTTTAAGTATTTTTGTGAAACTGGTTGCAGGGTTACATGTAACTTACATCAAACCCCCTCTTCCTAAAGATCCGCGCATCCATGTGATATTCTTCTTCTTTTTTTTTTCCTTTTCTTTTTTTTTTTGTTTTGATAAATTCATATACAGAAGGAAGTGTAATTAGCATTTGAAAACAGCACGTATTAATGTATAGGATTTTTAAGAACCTACTCCCAATATCCGCTTGTGGCATTGTTGCGCACTTCCCATTTGAAGACGAATAAGCCAATAAACAATACAGGAACTCATCGATAAATAATTTGGGCACGGTATCGAATTGCAAAATCTTACATGTGCAGTATGTAATTTGTATATATTTTTTGTACAAATTATCTCATTGATTGGACAGCTTGAGATGTCAAAAATACTTTTTCCATGAAGATTTTGTGATTTATATCTGAATTTGTAAAAAAAAAAAATATTTCACAATCTCATTGAGTTTGCAGCTTGATGTGTAAAAATATCTTTTGAGGAAGATATTGTATTTGTATCTGATTTAGTAAAGGCATATGACTGATGCAGCGAAAAAGGATGTTTTCTCACGACATATTGCAGATTAATCGATAGGCAAAATTGGAAGTTAATTCAATTTTTTTCTTCCCCGGTCGGATTCCACTATTCGCAAAATCAAACTAGATTTGCATTGGTTTTTGTCGATTCGCTATTGATCTTTGGCAATCAAAGCAGCTGTTAATACTTTCTATAAATATTCAATAACACTAGAAGCAATTAGATAGAGTCATGTAAAGCAAAAGTCTAGAGAAAAAATTGAATGAGAAAATATGTTAAAATCAAACGTTACCAATGTTCCTCAATAAGAAAGAAGTTCAAGAGATTTTAAAATCTGTTGTTATACCGTCATGTATTTCAAGAAACAATTTGTTTGGACTTCGAGTCATCAAGGTTTTTTTTTTATTAGTAATTTAATCTATCCTTCATATAATTGCTTCCGTTTCAATATAAGTACAGTTGTCCCGACAAATGGGTTCATTGATATTCAAGGAGCTTATATAAAGTGATGCTTTAATTCCTTGTCAACGACTTGAATACACTTACCCAGTTTCTTCTATATCTTTTTCCTCTTTTGGTAACGACTTCCACTTTATTGCCGGACCCGTTGTCTGAATCATTGGTCACATCCGAATCTCTAGATCCATCATATGTTGATCCATCTGAGTTTCTTTGAGTTTCGTGACCAAAAAGATTTCCGGTTTGAATTCTGGATGAGCTAATGTCTAGAATCTGTGACACTGAATCGTGTTCCGTGATGTCGTCTGCATCTCTTCGTTTTGTTACGTAATTCAAAAGAATCCCAGAATCAGCGGAAATAATGTCTGCACTGCAATTTGATTCTGTGTCTGCCCAACCGTCGTCGCTATCATCTTGCGTCAAACTTGGAAGCGAGGAGTTGGAACCCAATTTCCGGTGAAGGTCGATCATGGAACGAGCACCTCCCAAACTACCTACCGTAGTAGCTATGCTGCTGGCGATGCAAAGGTTCTCAGCAGACATGCTCGTTTTCTTGTCGCTTGCAGACAGACTATGACTGATGCTTGATTTCACTTTTGATCCTAATTTTCTGTACCACTTTTTCTTCTTGTGGTGTCGCGCCATTATTGCTGAAGCAGACGATATCACGGCATCACCTTCCGATGAAGACATAGTTTTATTCCGAGAATTTTTCAGGCCAACAACCTTACCTGACTTACAGGTACATGTACATACAAACTTATTCGTACAAGAAATGCTGATGAATTTATCCTTTCTGTCTAGATTTCCACTTGAAGTCGTACAATTTTGAGAACAAAAACTACACTTAAAGTCCTTTTTTACATGTATCTCGGTCTCTGACCTACTAATATCATCCCTAGAGTTGGCGGAAGTCAAACTCTCGTTATGAGAGTGTTTACATATCTGAACACCTCGATTAGACAGTAATTTGACAACATGCGTTTCTTCGTCCGTTAGTATCACATCTACGGCGTTACAAGGTCCTTCGGGCCCACAAATATCCTTCTCAGGCGATTCACTTTTTCCGGACATACTGTACTTAAGGTCAAATTGTGTAATTACATTTGACTTTATAAACGGTCTATACACATCTTCGCCCAAAGGAAATTATTCAGACCGTTTCATATATCCTTAAGCTATTTTACCTTGCATATGTATTTACATCAAGGACGAATATGTTAATGAAATTGTTTAAAGAAGATTTCCTATGCATCTCTGGTAAACGAAAGTACACTATGTATTCATGAATTCTAGAAAATCGTGCTCAATCGTTGCGTGGGATCTCTTCGTCAGCATGCATCTTTACAATTTCTTCCATAACTTTTTACGATGGACATAACTCGGAGGCATTTCCTAGGCTACATTTTATATACGATAATAACAATATGTCATAAAGCAGCCATTAATATAATACATTCGACGAGAAAGCATTTCGGACGGTAACGAACAAAAATTTTCGTTAAAAGCATCCTGTATTCTTAATTGTAGATTTCAAACGTTTTTTTTTTAAATAACAAAATCCAGAAAAGCCATCACAAAGCAGACGGTTACATCCTTAAGAAGAAATGGACTAAGTCTTGTAATTTTGAAAGAGATTCCATACAGAATGTTTCCTGTGTTTTTCATTCGGAAAGTCATAAGACGTAAATGATATTGACAAATGTCTTTTAGAGAGGTCGTTGCCAGGGCAACAAGTAGTTTCGGTGCTGCAGAGTATCCGATATTAACAATATAATGACTGTGACAATAGACAGCCAACGATCCCCTTTACTGTATGACCAAAAAATCTTGGTTACTCGACCAGAAAGCTCCAACTGTTTTACATCTCTAGAGATTGACAGAACTTTTTTGCCGCATTACAATGCTTTCGCAAACACCATTAGGCGCCAAAATTTGCACAGAAACTCGTCCGAAATAAATCTGGAAAGTAAGCGAAGAGGAAAAATCTTGTCCGATCGACTGAGCATTGGTTCGAAACAACCAGGAAAAGTGCTCTGTGGGGAATAAACTGAAAGCAGACCTCCTTCTAAATTTTCCTGTCCGACAGAATTCTCTAAATCCTCTCTTTTTGGTATAAGAAGCCTTAATTTATGTAAACGTATAATCCTTTACTGTCTGTTTGTGGCTCGGACCAGACGCAATAAAACTTGTGATTAAAATAATCGTCCCCATAAAAGGTAATGGCAGTTACGGTGTCCAAAGTATTATGCAATATGATAATTCTTGAATTATACAATACACGGAATCGGTTAGCTACAATCTGTCGTGGGAAAAAATGGTTGGAAATGAGAAACGCTTTTAAAAATTCCACTAAAAAGCACGATCCAAAACTTAAGATCTATCGAATTTGTCATTATGAGAAAATGCCTCAATTTCTGAAATAGATTGACTGGTAGTAAGCACGAATCAATCATACCTTCATAAAATTTCTCACTATATCAATTTCCCGGCGTCACATTAAATTCATCCTCATTAAGCTTCAAGCACAATCATATTCGAAATGGAATGAGAAATATGCCCTAGCTTAGTCAATTATGCCGAGATGTTAATATTTCGCCCTCGGACCGCGAACTACTTACGAATGAGATAAACCGTAATCGAACACTCTCAAAATTGGGGCAAATTAATTCCAGCAATTTTGCAATGAAATAAGTTTTCTGTAAAAGCCACAAACGTCTAATCCGAACAAAAAAATGCAAATTATATTGGTAAATTCTTTTATCGTGTACAGTATATTGTATATCTTTCCTTATTAGATATTTTCTAAAAATCGTTTCTGTGTTCTGCGGCATCATCCATCAGCGACTTCCTGTTGAGCTGAATAAGGGAGCCCAGTAGGAATAAATCCGGGCCGAACAGACTGATTATCTGATACACTGTATCACTGTCACAACATAGAGGCATTCATCAACATCACAACAACGTGATTAGACCACAGATTTTGCCAAATTTTGAGGTAAATCGCAGCATTTCGTAAGATATATTGGACACATTTTAGGCAAGAGTCAATTTTAAGAACGAATCAATATGGCAAATCATTCTAGGTACGAGTCAATATGCCAATGTGAAATCATTTTAAGTACGAGTCATTATGGCTAGGAAGGATGATTTGTACATGTTGTCTTTCCTAAATATTGACGTCACGTGATTTGAAGACCGTTATTTTCAGTCAAATGAAAATATCAAAATTCCGCACTTGCTTCCATAATATGTATTTCCAGTATCATATCATATCTATAAACGCAGAATGTATATACATGTAGATATAGCATCAAGAGAGAAACACGATATCAGAACAATTCAAATGATAGTTAAATAAAACACCGCTAAAGACGGTATGGCCGGATTGCAAAGTAAGTTTTTGTCACCAACTGGGTCAAGGTCAATAGGTCAAATAATACAGCATAAATTGAAAGGTTTTGTCAGAGGCAACCTACATGTATAAAATAAAGTTTCTACTGCGTACAGTTCCATAGATTTTGCTTAAACCAGGAACTTTAACCAAAATCCTTAACTAGGTCAAAGTCCAAGGTCAAGGTCACTAGGTCAAATGTTACGGCATAAATTGAAAGGTCTTGTCATGGGCGAGCTTCATTAATAATACAAAGTTTCTACTGCATACAGTACCATAGATTTTGCTTAAACCAGGAACTTTAATCAAAATCTTTGAGTAGGTCAAAGTCGAAGGTCAAGGTCACTAGGTCAAATGTTACGGCATAAATTGAAAGGTCTTGTCATGGGCAAGCTTCATGTATAATATAAAGTTTCTACTGCATATAGTTACTTAGATTTTGCCTCAACCAGAAACTTTAACCAAAATCTTTAACTAGGTCAAAGTCCAAGGTCAAGGTCACTAGGTCAAATGTTACGGCATAAATTGAAAGGTCTTGTCATGGGCAAGCTTCATGTATAATATAAAGTTTCTACTGCATATAGTTACTTAGATTTTGCCTCAACCAGAAACTTTAACCAAAATCTTTAACTAGGTCAAAGTCCAAGGTCAAGGTCACTAGGTCAAATGTTACAGCATAAATTGAAAGGTCTTGTCATGGGCAAGCTTCATGTATAATATAAAGTTTCTACTGCATATAGTTACTTAGATTTTGCCTCAACCAGAAACTTTAACCAAAATCTTTAACTAGGTCAAAGTCCAAGGTCAAGGTCACTAGGTCAAATGTTACGGCATAAATTGAAAGGTCTTGTCATGGGCAAGCTTCATGTATAATATAAAGTTTCTACTGCATATAGTTACTTAGATTTTGCCTCAACCAGAAACTTTAACCAAAATCTTTAACTAGGTCAAAGTCCAAGGTCAAAGTCACTAGGTCAAATGTTTTGGCATAAATTGAAAGGTCTTGTCATGAGCAAGCTACATGTATAATATAAAGTTTCTACTGCCTATAGTTCCTTAGATTTTGCTTCAACCAGAAACTTTAATCAAAATCTGTAATTAGGTCAAAGTCCAAGGTCAAGGTCACTAGGTCAAATGTTTCGGCATAAATTGAAAGGTCTTGTCATGAGCAAGCTACATGTATAATATAAAGTTTCTACTGCCTATAGTTCCTTAGATTTTGCTTCAACCAGAAACTTTAACCAAAATCTGTAATTAGGTCAAAGTCCAAGGTCAAGGTCACTAGGTCAAATGTTTCGGCATAAATTGAAAGGTCTTGTCATGAGCAAGCTACATGTATAATATAAAGTTTCTACTGCCTATAGTTCCTTAGATTTTGCCTCAACCAGAAACTTTAACCAAAATGTTGACGGCAGACGGACAGACGGACGGACGGACGGACGGACAGACAGACGGACGGACGGACATCGTCAATCTATAGACCGGAATTGCTTTGCAATCCGGCCAAAAAACCTGGCCCAAACCAGTTTTGACGTTTATTTGGACGGTTGGGGGCTGAGTAACAAAACGTCAAAGGCTGGTTTGAATGTAACCTAGCCCCCGAAAGTCCAAAAATAAGCGTCAAAGGCTGGTTTGGGTCAGGTTTTTCGGACTATTCAAATGAATGACCAGGACAGGAATGTCGGCAATCTATCTGTACTGTCAAACAAAATTATTCATCCCTGGCAACAACATCGTATAAAAGAGGCATCAAATAACATCCAGACTGGCACACCAATAATATGGTCATCAGGCAGTTTCTGCTAATCCTCACAACGATGACACTTCAGAGGCTAATTCATAAATTCGTATTAGGTAGTCAAACGATTAGGTCACTCACTTAATATCAGTCCTTAAGAAAATCCGCTTTGAGATCTTGAAATAGTATCTTTGCCCATCGTCACGTGACGTTTGTAATTCTAAGGGAGTGTTCGATAATTACAGTAAGAATTACATTTGTCACGATTACCTCGCTCCGCTCTGCGAGACTAAATTCCGCTGATATTATCCGATGTCACATTAATTCACCATGCCTCCAGAGTAAAGGCATTTTCCCCACCATATTACATTTGTAAAAGACAGCAAATTGCAATATAGGCGCCATCTGCAAACCAAAAGAGTCCCCATTTTGTTGAAAAAATGGCGTTAGTTTACTTTATCGAATTTTTTCCCCATTATCACGGAGAAAAACTATCCAAAAGATCAAATTATTGCTATTATGTTTTCCAACCTCTTCTCTTTCCCTGTTTTTTGGGGAAAAATAGCATGTTTCGTCTGATCTGAACCAATCTATCTACACGCTATACATACGGCCTATATATACTACTGATTACACGGAAAATCATTTCTCAGTGTACGACCAATTTCCTTTGCAATTTGCAATGAATGGACAGTCTTATGTGCGGCATACAAGAAGACTTGTGTACACATTAGTGCAAAAAGGTCATCTAGTACAATATATGTATGCACCTTCTAATCTTCAATACTTGTTTCATACTCCATGCCAAGAGACCTTAAACTAAATTTAAACGGATTTAGTTATATGAAAAGTAGTGGTCTTTGATCAAATATTCTAATAATGCTATTCCTTCTTGAAGAAAATTTCAAACCAATTTATTATGCACCAGACACGTGTTTCGGATATTAAATCTCCATCAGTGATGCTTCCAGCCAAAGTGATTTTAGATACAGCCAAAATTCATTTCAGTAGCGCCCTGTGGTTATATTTCTTTAAATTAAATTTGTGCATTCACATTGCAGAGATTGCGCGGCTCCAAATTTCCTGTAGGGTCGATTCAGCAGAAACGAATTCTTTTCAAGGATATCAAATATTCAATGAGAAGAATCTACTTAAACGAGACGAATCCAAATACATTAAATACTTTATGAAAAATATTTTAAGATATCTCATTTCATGAGACAAATCCCTGGTATCAAATTGAAATAATATATGAGACCAATCCTAGGATATCAAATATTCAATGAAATGAATCTAAAGATATCAATCACTTTGTAACAAAACTCAAATCCAAAGATATCAATTACTTTACAACAAAACTCAAATCCAAAGATATCAATTACTGTACAACAAAACTCAAATCCAGATACCAATTACTTTACAACAAAACTCAAATCCAGATACCAATTACTTTACAACAAATCCAAAGATATCAATTACTTTACAACAAATCCAAAGATATCAATTACTTTACAACAAAACTCAAATCCAAAGATATCAATTACTGTACAACAAAACTCAAATCCAAAGATATCAATTACTTTACAACAAAACTCAAATCCAAAGATATCAATTACTGTACAACAAAACTCAAATCCAAAGATATCAATTACTTTACAACATAACTCAAATCCAAAGATATCAATTACTTTAAAACAAAACTCAAATCCAAAGATATCAATTTCTGTACAACAAAACTCAAATTCAAAGATATCAATTACTTTAAAACAAAACTCAAATCCAAAGATATCAATTACTGTACAACAAAACTCAAATCCAGATACCAATTACTTTACAACAAAACTCAAATCCAAAGACATCAATTACTTTTAAAAATTACAACAAAACTCAAATCAAAAGATATCAATTACTTTACAACAAAACTCAAATCCAAAGATATCAATTACTGTACAACAAAACTCAAATCCAAAGATATCAATTACTTTACAACAAAACTCAAAGGATGTCAAAAATTCCATGTAACGAATCCTTCAAGTTGGATATCAAATATCTTATGACATAAATAATTAGATACTTCAAAATACTTAATAATTAAGAATTCTTATAGATATCAGTTATTTGAAAAGACGATATTCTGTGAGACGGGTCGCAGGAAATCAAATAATCTATAACATGCATTAAATTTTCATGATCATATCAGATATTTTATGAGACGAATTAAAGAATATAAAATATTCTACGAGACAAATCCAAGGGTATCAAATGTTGTACGAGACAAATCCCAGGGTATCAAAAATTCTATGAGACAAAATCAAATCTTTATGAGACGAATCACAGAATATCAAATAGTCTATGAGACAAATCCTAGGATATCAAATACTATATGAGACAAATCCTATGGTATCAATTATTCTATGAGACAAATCTCAGGATATCACATATTCTATGAGACAAATCATAGAATATCAAATATTCTATGGACAAATTAATAGGATATCAAATATTCTATGAGACATATCCTAGTATATTAAATATTCTATGAGACAAATCCCACAGAATCAAATATTCTACTAGGAAAATCCTAGGGTATATATCAAACATTCTATGAGAAAAATCCCAGGTCACCATGGGAAATCAAATATTCTATGAGACAAATCATGGGATATCGAATATTCTATGAGACAAATTTTAGGATATCAAGTATTCTATGGACAAATTAATCCTATCATATCAGATATTTTATGAGACACGAATCACAGAATATATTCTACGAGACAAATCCCAGGGTATCAATTACTAGTATTCTATATGAGACAAATCTCAGGATATCACATATTCTTTAAGACAAATCCTAGGATATCAAGTATTTTATGAGACAAATCCTAGGGTATAAAATATGCTACGAGACAAACGAGACAAATCCTAGGGTATAGAATATGCTACGAGACAAATCCTAGGGTATAAAATATGCTACGAGACAAATCCTAGGGTATAAAATATGCTACGAGACAAATCCTGGGGTAAAAAAAATATTCTACGAGATAAATGCTAGGATATCAAATATTTTACGAGAAGAATCACAGAATATGAAATATTTTATTCTATGAACAAATAAACTAAGTCTTGTAATTGTGTTTACAACTCTTCCATGGCCATGGGGAGAGTGACAATTGAACGGCAGCTTGATATAGTGATCTAAACACCTGATGCTTTAAGAAATTGGACTCCGAGTCTCTTATGCTAAAAGAAATTGGACCCTCTGTTGTTGTGCGATCTATACATAATAGGAGAAACAGAAATCTCCTTTCCGCCAATCTATATACATACATTAATCATTCCTATACTATAAGTCAATCATTCTCTGACTATAATGCAATCGTTCGTAAGCCCAGAGTGCAAGATGTACGTCACCATGGAATATACATCAATCGAAACTACTCGGTCACTTCCGCCGGAAAAAACCTAAATAATCAAATAATGCTCACTTTTATTCTGCAAGATTGAGATATAAGGAACATAAGAATGGTTTCGTATGATTTGCCCAGCAGGGTTATATTTCTTACATAATTTCTTTATTTTTTTCAAATAAAATATTGCAATCTCTGAAAAACAAATTAATGTCATAATGTTGCCGCGTTCTTCTAGTATCATTCAATTCTCTTTCTGTTTGGCGTTGAATCATTACGGCCAATGACATGTAAACTATGCCAGCAGACGGACTGACTGATGAACGGACTCGATGCAAATTATATAAATCATCTGCACGTTCCACGATGCTTCACAGGCCAAAAATAATAGGTCACTCGCTAAATCTAATTTTTAGTGTTTTTGACTTATAAATTGTTTTATAATGTACAAGATTAGTTTGAAAAAAAAAATTTAGAACATCACAACAAAATTCATACTTTCTTATATACAATACAACTTCAGACGTGACGTCCCATTCAGACATACAATAAGCATGTACATGTAGACTAAATCCATAAAGAATAGCAACTTCGTACAAAGTTCCTTAACGAATATTATTCATAAACTTAGTTGTCCATCAATATTAATCTCATTTTATTTACATCAATCGGGTATTCTTTTTTCTTTTATCAGTACCCATTTTACTTACAAATTCGTAGCAAATAAATTGGCCTTTATGTACTAACCTCGGTGACGGAGCTGTCGTCACTTTCCGTTGACGTCTGACTGATACGTTCTATTCGAGTCAGACGTCTTTTCATAAAGTCCACGGGATTATGACCCCTACTCGCCATCACTTCTGGAAATTCTCAAAATTAAGTTCAATTCTCTCACCAACTTCATTTAGACATTTACCACTTTTACTGAAGACCTTTATTCGCCGTCACTTATTGAAATTCTCAATTCTTTAGTTCTCATGAAATTTTCACCACCTTCATTTACACTACTAGTCTAATCTGCTGCATACAATTTGCAAGCAACAAAATTGCAAGGTCCTTTTTTTCCTTCTGAAATTTGAGAGCTAATGAAAAAGAGCTAGAGTGGGAAAAAATCCGTCTTAAATGTCAACGTGCAGCATTGTACAACGTATTGCAGCGTTGGTGCGGGTTAGATCAGTGACAATTCATTATTGACTGGGGACAATAGAGAACATTGCAGTCTGGCAATGATACATCTGAACGTTACAAAAACATAGTTAACCACAAAGTTGAGTCTATACGAGTTTTCTCTTAGATCTGTCTCAAAGATCGATGGTATGATTCTTGATTGCAGATGAATTTCGATCTGACGCGGCATTTCCCCATGTAAATATCGTCTGATATTGAAGAAATGGCGCGAATTGATCCATAACTAAGCCCTCTAACGATCAAAAGATGAATATTATATAGTCGAGATGAAAATATTAGGCATGATTGACAACCCTTTTCCGTTATTTAAGAAATAACAACTAGCTAGCTGTGGTTTGTTGTCCAGTAATTCCCCGAGTCGCATGAACCAATGAAGTTATCATCGAGCCTATAAGCGGCGAGGTGATTTTGATTGGTTCATGCGACAAGGGGAATTGCTGGACAACAAATCACAGCTAGCTGGTTGTTATTTCTATTCTAATACGTGCATGGGCGGAGCTTAGCGAACTGTAAGTTTGTTGGAGATTTTACACCAGGCGAGTTCTATAGTACATATAGGGAGAAAATCTCAAGTCATGTTAGAATAAACTACTTCCATCGACTCAAATTCAATCGATACTGTAAGCCCGGTTAAATGTTTTGGCTACATCGAATGAACTTAACCTTTATAAAAATTTGACTTTTTTCAAATCCTGTATCACTACAAGGTCTAAGGTAGTAAAATGACGTAAAAATTTGGTGACCTTGACCTTTGATGATAAATAAATGAAATATGGATATCATAACTGTTAAAGGACAAAGCATTACAAATCGTACATAAAATGAAGCTAAGGCGCCTTTTAAAATGACCTTCAACCTTTTGACCTTTCTACATTTCGTAGAACGAAAATAATAACTATATCATTAGACAAATCGAATTGTTCTGCTGTACATGTGAGAACAAAATGAAAGAAAAGATACCGAAAGTGCATAAGAGAGATTTCAGATAGAGAAAATGCACGTACAGGCGGGAAAAAAGTATAATATGTGACAATGAATCAATAAAGTCTCTTGTGTTTCATCCAGATAACAACCTTTACAGCAATATAGAATCTAATTCCGTAAATAGACATACTTGAACTGGATGAATATTCTCTGATTTCACCAATCGTGTTTATTATAATCAATCAATGGAGGATTTCCCCAGGGTCCGGTTATGTAGCCACTCTCATCGACTTTGTGTTTTATACTGAACTCCGTGATCACATAGGGTCTACCCGTAAATCATGAGAAATGAGAAACTAACAAAACCCTTATCTACGTCCACCATCTTGGTACTACATGAAATTTGTTAATTACACAGACCGAATCTGAGATTAAACAGTCGAAATTGACATATTGCCACTGGTACGAAATTTACGAAGGAGGTCATGGGTCAAGGTCACTATGATATTGCATTGTGAATATACAAATGTAAGTAATCAAAAAGACAATTCGTGTTTTTATCTACATTTGTACGTAACTACGAATGAAAGAGGTCAGGGTTAAGGTCACTGTGGGTTTGTTACGTTCACCATGTTCACACGTACACATTATCATCGAAGAAGATGCAATTGAAATTTATCAAAAGATACTACCAGTTTTTATCTACAGAATTCTTTCTCTTGAGTCAAGGTCAGAACAGGTTTGTTACCTACGATGTAATTTAGTAAAGATGCAATTGTAAACTGCCAACGCCTCTCTCTCTCTCTCTCTCTCTCTCTCTCTCTCCCCTTATATCCAATAATCAGAAAATAAAATATATAATTGTATATAACATCGCTGAGAATGATGCCGTCAAGACCTGACAGTTTAAGCAATACACCAAAATTAGTTTGCAAATGAGAAATCATCAATGTCAGTAAAAAGGCGAAATAATACATTAACTGACGAGCCGGACATCGTATAAACGTATCCAAAAATGTCCAATTTCAAATAACCGGAAATTATATTAGGCTCTAAAAGTATCAGTTTCTCACAATGGTAAAAAGAATATAGATGCAGACTTTCGATAATATCACCATTTTAATCTATTTCCAATTCCAATATCACAGGTATACGACACATGGTCCACAAATACAATTTGTCCGTCAAGACGTTATACTAGAGTAGAAAATTTCTATTTTTATTTGGACAAAAGAAAGATGCAAGATCGTGGTCATGAAATGACTCAAACACACTTTCCATGACTCTGTAGATAGACAAGTATTGTGCAAAACTTGAAATTGAACCTAATCATCTTCAGAAATTCCGCATTTTGCGATGTTTTAAACGATTATAGACGAAATTGGCAGGGACATAAACATCGTCTGGAAGATAAGAAACTGGGTGATTTTCAAATTTCATGACTTTTTAAAGACTTTATGCTATATTCCATGACTGCACACACTTTTTCATAACTTTTAAAGACCCATGTCAAATTCCACTTTTCATGACCCGTACGATTCATGTTGTATGATGCGCGGTGTCAAACGCCTGTGTTCAGTACCTCACACAGAAAAACAATGCCTCGTACAGGAAAGGCTACTTAGCTTAAAAGTCAATTATCTAGCTTTATTTCATCTCTATTTCCACAAAAATCGATCTATAAAAAGTCATGAATGGTTATAGCAAATCAACGAACAAAACTCATTCAATCTAAAGGAATTAGGCCTTTACGTAAAACTCTCTACTTGTGATAAAATGCTTATTTAACGCGGTTATTGTGATAAAACAAAAACACTCAGTACATCTTTGTTTTCTCCATTCCATAGCCTGTATGTCGGTAGTTGAGTTAATAAATATTATGAAATAGCTGCTCAAAATGCAATCAAAATGTAATTTCAAATGCGTTCAATCTAATTTTTGTGCAATTTAACATTCAAATGGATTGCGTAAGGAAAATCAAGGAGCCCCAAAGGAGGAAACATTTCTGAATCAACGCCCCCTATCGGCAAGATGATGTAATTCTAACTTCATAAAGGGACATTATATAACTGCATCTGCAAGATTTTTTGTAAATAAAGTTAATATAGCATCGTATTCTTAATAAAATGTATTACACCTCATTTTATCATAACTAGTGAATTTTGGTGTATGACATATAACTGTGCAGAAAAAAAACCCCAAAAAAACAAAAAGAAAGTGAAATTGCAAAATATATGATAAAAGAAGTTTTTTCCAAAAAAATATTATCTACAGTGGACTAACAAGTTCGATTTCAGTTAAAAAGTTACAAACCTGCAAATTCTTACAAGAAAATTCTATGTTGGCTAAAGGTTGGCAAGCATACGCTCTTACTTTATCCTTGAAAAATGTATCAGCCATTTGACAATTTATATTTTCTTCCGAGTTATTTTTTTTCAGTTCCTCTCAGTATTATCTTTTCTTTGACTTAAATTTATTTGAAGTACGACATACTCATAAAACATCGAAACTTTTTTAAAGCAAGGGAGGGGGGGGGGGGTTAAAAGCTAGGTTATGCTCATTTCTCCATGCATGGAACGAGCCATTTACTGTGGCGCAGTTCAATTTTAAACTCAATATATATAAAATTAAATTAAAGTAAATTCGATTTACTTTTATTGAATTTTATTGCATTCAAATTAAATTCAATAAAATTCAATTTTAATCCAATTTTAAATTTAAAACAATTTTATCAAATTCAGTTTAGATTCAATAAAATTCAATTAAAGTAAATTACGTACAAACTTGATAATGGAGGTAACCTGCTGGGCCAATTTCCATGATTTCTATGGTATTTTGGGGCCATTTTTTATTAAGAAAACACATAGAATTCGATGAGAGCCTTTTTTTCAAATTGATGGGACTATGGCGCAAGGTCCAATCACTACTGAGACCTCCAACCTCCTTTAAACATTCCCCACCCGACATGTTAAAAGATTCGTCAATTTGAGATTTTTTTAACCTACCTTTCCCAAAGACATCATCTTGTAAAAGAATATGTTGCGAAATATTACATGCTCCGAAAGTACATGAATTGCGCAATCTGCATTAGTGATTCTATTAACTTTTTTCAACAGCCATGCGCCGAGTGCAGCACTCTCTGCAATCGTTTCATTATCGAACTCAAAAGTACTTGATAAAATCCAATTTCATGTTATGATCAGCTTTTTACCGTTTTCCACGAACTTTTCGCTGCGACCAACATAAATAGTCAATGTGGACTAAATAATTATCATTTTCCATTATTCCTAAATTGGTAGCATGTCCTTCAATTAACCCACGTGAAAAATTCAACTCGAAGATCAATCTATATGAAAATTCTCTTGATAGCTCGTTAGAAAATAAAAATTGCCAGATCAATTTCTAGACTACAATACAACGGGGAATAACTCTAGTTAAAATACGTAAAATAACATAATAAATGTTACCCTAAACGATACTGCAATTTTCAGTACAGTGAATCAATCTAATACGGGTAATAGATGCGTCAACGCATCCGATGTTGATGGGAAAATAAAATGCATATTATGTGTAACGTATGACAAAACAGAGATTAAAACCTTCAAGATACGCCAACTGAGAATATAAATGCATAAACTCTGCAAAAATCATCAGCTTAACAAAACATAATAGTCTCCGATGCATTTTTCTGTCATCGTCTTCTTCGTAACGTAATAATACAAACATGAGGTCGGACCGGAGGGGGGGGGGTTTAGGACTTCCCATTGCTGAGAGTTTGCTAAAAGAAATGTTTACATCCTGGTTTTTTTTACGTTGTTTTCTTTTTTTTATCATAAGATGGACTCCCCCTTCCCCTCTCCTCAACGGACTGTTCCACCTTGGATTTTTGTGGATTCGCTCATGAGATTGATTTCGCAGAATTTCCATGTAAAGTTCTGATGAAATCAATTAAACGAAGAAGGACCGTTATTCAGTATTGTTTGAATCCTTTTTTTTTTTTGTAAAGGGCTTAATACAGAGAGGGGATAACTCTTTTGTCCTTCGCTGGTCTATTGTTACACAATGTGCGTTCCTTATATATAACCTCTGTGTTCAATCGAGAGATCAACAGACACAGGGTATAAAATGAAACATTGTCCATAAGGGAGCAACCATTTTATTTTTAGGGGGGGGGGGGGGCAGGAAGACTTTTGCCAGCCGGAAAATTTTTTTCGGCCATTTTAAGAGCCGGAAAATTTTTTTCGCCGGCCCTTCGGGCCGGATTATTTTTTTTTGTAAATTTTTCCAATGTTGAAAATTACCCTAAAGTTTAAATAATTCAGCGTGATTTTTCGGCGATATTAAACATCAAACACACAATGAGTTTATCTCTTGCCAGCAGATCACTTCATTTTAATTTCTTGAATGGCATATGGTGCCTATAATCTGTTTACTAAAATGATACTCAACGGAGACAGGCTATATGGTGCTAATGCTTTTTGATTTTTATTTATTCACTCCAAATTGCGTAAAGTTTGTTCCATTTTTCATACTTTTGTTTATGATACACAAAAACATAGGTAATCACAGATTACGAAGCTCACCTCGTGACAGCAAAATTCAATTCAAACATATTTCTTAGTACACGTATATTGGCTTTTAAAGGCAAAACCACTCAAGCAGAAAAAGTAGGTCAAGGTCATTTTATGAAAGTTTGATCAAAGATACATCCAATATGCAAAATTGGTACATGTAGCAGTTATACTTTGCTCAATATTGGCTTTATAGAGCAAAATCACTCAAGCGGAAAAAGTAGGTCAAGGTCATTTTATGAAAGACTGATCAAAGATACATCCAATATGCAAGTTTGGTACATGTATCACTTATACTTTGCTCAATATTGGCTTTTAAAGGCAAAATCACTCAAGCGGAAAAAGTAGGTCGAGGTCATTTTATGAAAGTTTGATCAAAGATACATCCAATATGCAAGTTTGGTACATGTAGCAGTTATACTTTGCTCAATATTGGCTTTATAGAGCAAAATCACTCAAGCGGAAAAAGTAGGTCAAGGTCATTTTATGAAAGATTGATCAAAGATACATCCAATATGCAAGTTTGGTACATGTATAACTTATACTTTGCTCAATATTGGCTTTTAAAGGCAAAAATCACTCAAGCGGAAAACGTAGGTCGAGGTCATTTTATGAAAGTTTGATCAAAGATACATCTAATATGCAAGTTTGGAATATCTAGCACTTATACTTTGCTCAATATTGGCTTTTAAAGGCAAAATCACTCAAGCGGAAAAAGTAGGTCAAGGTCATTTTATGAAAGTTTGATCAAAGATACATCCAATATGTAAGTTTGGTACATGTAGCACTTATACTTTGCTCAATATTGGCTTTTAAAAGCGAAATTACTCAAGTGGAAAAAGTAGGTCAGATGCTGCATCCGATGCATAGGTCCATCTCGGCATCCAAAGATGAATCACTTGTGCAAGTTTGGTTACTGTAGCATCAGTACTTTGTCAGATACTGAGCTACCCCAAACTTCTTAACCAAGTCACTCAAGCGGAAAATGTAGGTCAGATGCTGCATCCAATGCATGGGTTCACCTCAGCATCCAAAGATGAATCACTTGTGCAAGTTTGATTACTGTAGCATCAGTACTTTGTCAGATACTGAGCTACCCCAAACTTCTTAACCAAGTCACTCAAGCGGAAAATGTAGGTCAGATGCTGCATACGATGCATGGGTTCACCTCAGCATCCAAAGATGAATCACTTGTGCAAGTTTGGTTACTGTAGCATTAGTACTTTGTCAGATACTGAGCTACCCCAAACTTCTTAACCAAGTCTCTCAAGCGGAAAATGTAGGTCAGATGCTGCATCCGATGCATGGGTTCACCTCAGCATCCAAAGATGAATCACTTGTGCAAGTTTGGTTACTGTAGCATCAGTACTTTGTCAGATACTGAGCTACCCCAAACTTCTTAACCAAGTCACTCAAGCGGAAAATGTAGGTCAGATGCTGCATCTGATGCATGGGTTCACCTCAGCATCCAAAGATGAATCACTTGTGCCAGTTTGGTTACTGTAGCATCAGTACTTTGTCAGATACTGAGCTACCCCAAACTTCTTAACCAAGTCACTCAAGCGGAAAATGTAGGTCAGATGCTGCATACGATGCATGGGTTCACCTCAGCATCCAAAGATGAATCACTTGTGCCAGTTTGGTTACTGTAGCATTAGTACTTTGTCAGATACTGAGCTACCCCAAACTTCTTAACCAAGTCACTCAAGCGGAAAATGTAGGTCAGATGCTGCATACGATGCATGGGTTCACCTCAGCATCCAAAGATGAATCACTTGTGCAAGTTTGGTTACTGTAGCATTAGTACTTTGTCAGATACTGAGCTACCCCAAACTTCTTAACAAAGTCTCTCAAGCGGAAAATGTAGGTCAGATGCTGCATCTGATGCATGGGTTCACCTCAGCATCCAAAGATGAATCACTTGTGCCAGTTTGGTTACTGTAGCATTAGTACTTTGTCAGATACTGAGCTACCCCAAACTTCTTAACCAAGTCACTCAAGCGGAAAATGTAGGTCAGATGCTGCATACGATGCATGGGTTCACCTCAGCATCCAAAGATGAATCACTTGTGCCAGTTTGGTTACTGTAGCATTAGAACTTTGTCAGATACTGAGCTACCCCAAACTTCTTAACCGGACGCGGACGCGGACACGGACGCGGACGCGGACACGGACGCGGACGCGGACGCGTGGGGTTATAGCATAAGCTCGTGAACTCAACTTCGTCGAGGTGAGCTAAAAAGTGTTTACTGGGCAGTGGAAAGGAAGAAGAGAGGGGTGAGGGGCAATTTCATGATCCGGAAATTTTTTTTCGCCGGCCATTTGGGCCGGAAATTTTTTTTCCCTAAAATTTCAATCCGGAAATTCTTTTTTTGCAAAGTCTTCCTGCCCCCCCCCCTAAAAATCAAATGGTTGCTCCCTAACGACAATTGAAAACGACGAAAATCCCATCCCTCCTCCTCCCTTTTAATTCGTTGCTCTTACACGTCTAAGCAACACCTCAATGAGGGATTGGACAGGGTGAAAGGGAGGGGGAGGAAGGGGTGGGAGGAGGGAGAGAGGGGGAGGAGGGAGGAAAGGGGGCGGGAAGAATGATCTCAATCCTTGCTTAATTCATATTCAATATATGATTTTTCAAAAATAATTCTCAGCATTGTTTGCTTTGTTAAACTCTGTCCTCTTTGATAATTTGCTATGTGCATTCAATCCCTTGCAAAGGCAATTTTTTCGGCCAGCCGGCCTCCATTCCGGAATACTGTAAAAAATATTTTTAACTGTATCATAATTCGATCAAATAGAAGCTTTTTACATCATAACATACACCCCCCCCCCTTTTTTTTTTAAATAACTTTAAAAAAAATGTTGCATTGTTATTACACAATGTTTCTGTATTAATGATGACTGTGTTAACAGCTTACATGCTTATATGATATATGAACTAAATAGGCTCATAGACGGAAAAAATACCAAGTCATAAAACACATATAAAGTTGTCATTCACCGACACGGAATCAAGTCAATCAGCAATATCGGAAGCTTGTGTACTAATGGCCAAATAGCACCACATAAAAACTTATCACATTTTTTTACGATTTATAGTTATTGAAAAGTGGTCTAAAGAGACCCGGATATCCGATGCAATGTGGCTTAGTCACGCATGCTCCTAATTAAGAGTAAATGTCTCGATTTTCACCTTATTTTTTCATAGATTTTTTGTCTGGTTCATAATGATGACTGATATTTCCATTCATAGTGTATACAATATGTGACATCGATCTTTAGATGATGTTATGTTACACACAAACTGAATGCCGTAAATGTCATATTGACTGTCAGTAAACATTTAGATCAGCTACATTACTGAAGCTAGATACAATACAAGATGTGTTTGTGAAATAATGCCATAAGTCGGCAGGTATTATACATCAGACTGGTGTATTTTGTAAAGGTTTTGGCAATTTCAAAATGAAGGTCAAGGTCAGTAGTTCAAAACCTTCTTAGATCATGAGCAATGTATGTAACACCGGGTGAAAACGAGATGTGGTGTTACGCAGGGATGTGTCCTTATCCCTAAAGTGGCACCCTAACTTGGTGCGGCGTGGTGCGCTGTTAGGTACCGTACAAAAACGTTGAATATGAGGAGGCTTATGTGTGCTCCTAGGACGTATAGGTGTCCGAACGATGATGTCAGGTGATGACGATGACAATGGCGTACATAACATAAGAATGGACAAGAAATCGATAAATATGGATTTTACAACTTTAATATAATTCCGAAATGTAGATGGATACTACTAGTACGAGTGTCTAGTTCCAACTGCCGATAAAAGGCATCGAGAATAATAAAAATAACAAGTTACATGAAACGAGCAAATTACAATTCAATGAGGATCCATAAAGGTTAATTTACATTTTCTCAGTATTAAAATAAATAATTCAATTGACAATAAACCTATTCTGGCCTCTACTGGCCAGTGACGTAAAATACCCGACCAGAACAAAGACAGGCCCTTGAAGGAGAATTACAATTCATTATCTTAATATATCTGATTGAAATCAATAAATAAAACCTTTCGTGGGCCTCATTGTCAACATAAAGAACTTCCTTGGCCAGAGTCTTAAAATAGTCCTAAAGGTGACCAGAGTAATCAAGTTTCGCAATGCGCGTAAACAGAGTACTGACACATAAAAGACCCGATTTCTTTACCTCAATTAAAGTGTCAGCTTAATTATGCTTAGAGATTAACTGACCGCTCTCAGATAAAGTTAAGTTTATTTGTCAGGATAAAAAGTTAGTTTTATTGCCTTTAGGAAATTTTGATTAGAAAATTGTCTAAAAATTTGTAAATAAATTAAACTTGAATTTGAAAATAAAATTTTGAAATAAATAATTTTGCAAAAATCTAAATATCATGAAGATGAAAAATACTTCATGATATATTGTGACGTTTCATTTGTATTCCCAAACATGCCAAATTTCTCTCTTGGCCTTGACCATTCGACTTTTTTACCCTTATACTCCTTATTAGGCCACATACAACCTATGTGTGAGGTTCCATAACTGTATGTCAAGGAATTGCTGGAGTTGTTCTCAATAAGGGAGCAACCGTTTGATTTTTTGGCAGGGGGAAGACTTTTGCCAACTGGAACATTTTATCAGCCATTTAAGATTTTTTTTTCATTTTTCAATATCAAACACGGAGTGAAATATCAGGTGCCAAGAAAGAGTATATTTAAGGCATCTCATGCTAGCAGATAACTTCTTTTTAATTTCTTGAATGGCATATGAAACCTATAAATGATACTCAACGCAGACAGGTTATATGATGCTAATGAAGTTTATTTCATTTTTCTTTTCACTTTTTTCTTTTTTGCTAATGAAGTATGTTTCATTTTTATTTGTACAATGTACTTAGTTTATAACACATTTAAAGTATTTACCGGGCATGTGGAAAGGTCGGAAGATATGGGCGGGGGACCCAATTTCAGGATCCGGAAATTTTTTTGCCGGCCCTTCGGGCTAGAATTCCCCCCCCCCCCCCCCCCTAAAACCTAGATCCAGAATTTTTTTTCAAAGCCTCCTTGCCCCCCCCCCCCCCCGCCCCCGGAATAAAATCAAATGGTTGCTTCCTAAGTTTCAAGTTTGCTTTGACCTTTCGATCCCAAAATCAATTATTAAAGCTCTCCTCCTTTCCTCATCGAAAATCTATGTGTAAAGTTTCATCACTGTTCGTCAAGAATAAAAGTTATCGTGAAGAAATGAAGACTTAGTACGTATCCGTGGACGGACAATCAGACAGACGGATGGATAGACAGACAAGACATTATGAAAACTGTATATCCGACCCTAAGCTTCATTGGAGGTAGATGTACATGTATAAACTTTGAATTCCCTCTTTCAATTTTGGCGGGGGATTACTTGTAATAGTGCGTCAAATGTTAGAATATGTTTTGAATTCCTCTTCTGCCTCAATTTTGCACATCAACCCAAAATCTTACTCAATGCTCCAGACTAACCCCTTCCCCAGTAGCCCCATTATTTTGTTCGTTGACCAGAAAAACCAAACTCTTACCATACTAATTGCTGTGCTTTCAATTACTGCTATCCCAGAATCCCCTTCGTCCTCCTTCTCAAGTTCGTCTGCACTTTGTGACTGTGAGGACGTCCTCAGGAGAGGACGGTTGTACCGCCGTGAGGTTGGGTGGGGGTCAACTTTGGCCGGACTGATGCTAGGGTCACTCAGGCTGCGGTCAGGACTGGACTCCAAAGGATTGTTGGTATCCGTGGAGCTATAGTGATGAATAATATGCACTAACCATGTATACAAATGGCCACATTTTGCGAAATGACAGCATTTCAATGATTAGCCCAAAGCTATTTTTAGCCAATACAGAAAACACAAATTCATCACCATTGTATTAATCAAAAATTATTAAATATCATATATTATGTTGATGGCACCAAATACTTGTTTTGATAAATATCATAAGTACAATGAGGTCAGTAATTTCGGTTGCGAGTAAAAGACTTTTTTATTGCACCATTTGCAAATATATTTTCTTTACATTTTCAACGAGCGGATGGTACTATACTTATTGTCCAGTCTGTCTGTAGGCATCTGTTAGTACAGAAATTCAACCTTAACCATTACATTTGAAGTAATACAATGTCATATTTCATGATGCCAAAGACATGAGAAAGCACATGATAAAGTAAGATCAAAGACAAGACAGCGAGGTCAAAGACATGAGAAAGCAAATGATAAAGTAAGATCAAAGACAAGACAGCAAGGCCAAAGACATGAGAAAGCACATGATAAAGTAGGATCTAGACAAGGCAGCAAGGCTAAAGACGTGAGAAAAAACATGATAAAGTAAGATCAAAGACAAGACAGCGAGGACAAAGACATGAGAAAGCACATGATAAAGTAAGATCAAAGACAAGGCAGCAAGGCTAAAGACATGAGAAAGCACATGATAAAGATAGATCAAAGACAAGGCAGCAAGGCTAAAGACATGAGAAAGCACATGATAAAGTAAGATCAAAGACAAGGCAGCGAGGACAAAGACATGAGAAAGCACATGATAAAGTAAGATCAAAGACAAGGCAGCGAGGACAAAGACATGAGAAAGCACATGATAAAGTAAGATCAAAGACAAGACAGCGAGGTCAAAGACATGAGAAAGCAAATGATAAAGTAAGATCAAAGACAAGACAGCAAGGCCAAAGACATGAGAAAGCACATGATAAAGTAGGATCAAAGACAAGGCAGCAAGGCTAAAGACGTGAGAAAAAACATGATAAAGTAAGATCAAAGACAAGACAGCGAGGACAAAGACATGAGAAAGCACATGATAAAGTAAGATCAAAGACAAGGCAGCAAGACTAAAGACATGAGAAAGCACATGATAAAGTAAAATCAAAGACAAGGCAGCGAGGACAAAGACATGAGAAAGCACATGATAAAGTAAGATCAAAGACAAGGCAGCAAGACTAAAGACATGAGAAAGCACATGATAAAGTAAGATCAAAGACAAGGCAGCGAGGCCAAAGACATGAGAAAGCAAATGATAAAGTAAGATCAAAGACAAGGCAGCAAGGCTAAAGACATGAGAAAGCACATGATAAAGTAAGATCAAAGACAAGGCAGCGAGGCAAAAGACATGAGAAAGCAAATGATAAAGTAAGATCAAAGACAAGGCAGCAAGGCCAAAGACATGAGAAAGCAAATGATAAAGTAAGATCAAAGACAAGGCAGCGAGGCAAAAGACATGAGAAAGCACATGATAAAGTAAGATCAAAGACAAGGCAGCAAGGCTAAAGACATGAGAAAAAACATGATAAAGTAAGATCAAAGACAAGGCAGCGAGGTCAAAGACATGAGAAAGCACATGATAAAGTAAGATCAAAAATAAGGCAGCGAGGTCAAAGACATGAGAAAGAGAGGCCAAAGCCATGAGATAGCAAGACCAAAGACATCAGGAAGCAAGGCCAAAGACATAAAGAAGCAAAGTCAAAGATATGAGGAAGAAAGGCCAAAGTCATGAAGAAAGCGAGGCCACAGACATGAAGCGAGGCAAAAGAGATGAGGAAGCAAGGCAAAAGATATTAGGATGCAAGGCCAAAAACATTCGAGGCAAGGCTAAAGACATGAATAGAAAAGACAAAAAACATAAGGTAGCGAGACCAAAGACATGAGGAAGCATGGTATAAGACATGAGGATTCGAGGACAAAGGCAAGAGGAAGCAAGGTCAAATACATGAGGAAGAAAGGCCAAAGACACGCGGAAGCAAGACAAAATACATGAGGAAACAAGGCCAAAGACATGAGTTAGCAAAGCCAAAGACATAAGGAAGCAAGGCTAAAGACATGAGGAAGCAAGACAAAAGACCAGAGATGTCGAAAACTATTGAGGCATCCCAGTCATTTTGAAAATGATTCCAGTTCAAATAAAGAATGTGTAGCAAAACTTAAAACTTTCTGTCAGTCCGAATGCCGGTCAAATCCTTCGCACTGGAACTTTTCAGCATCACTAAAGACATAGGGAAGCGAGACCAAAGGCATGAATAAGCAAGGCCAAAGACATGAAGCAAGGCCAAAGACACCAGGAAGCGAGACAAAAGACATGAGGAAGCAAGGTAAAAGACATTAGGAAGTAAAGTCAAAGACATAAGGAAGAGAGGCCAAAGACATGAGGAAGCAAAGCCAAAGACACCAGGAAGCGAGACAAAAGACACGATCGAGGAAGCAAATAAAAAGACATTAGGAAGTAAGGTCAAAGACAAAAGGAAGAGAGGCCAAATACATGAGGACTTAAAGAGCAATGAAAGCAATGTCAAAGATGCGACTTGAGTAAGCAAATTTAAAAGTATGGAAAAGAAAGGTCAAAGAGAGTGCAATCTCAAAGAAAGGAGAAAACAAGATAAAAATTATAACTGATATGCAAAGATTCTAAAGGTCAGATGAAGCACATTATTGCAAAGATCAGAAGAAAGAAGGAAATCAGATGGTTGCATAAAAAAATCGTAGATTAGGGGAAGTAATCGCAAAAGATCAGATGTAGCAAGGCCAAGTTTGGAAAGAAAAAAAATCCAAAGATCAGAGTGACCAAGAACATAGATGGAGGAAAACCGAGTAAGTATAGGGAGTCATAGAATAGAGGAAATAAGGTCAAAGATAGTCTACTAGGAACACAATATGGTCATAGATATTGTGAGCAAAATCGTAGAGAAATCAAGGTCAACGATCCAATAAAACAAGGTAGATGATCAGCGGAAGCAAGGTCAAAGATTTTATGAAGCAAGATAAAGGGTTGAGGGGGTAAGGTAAATGCTCAAAGGATTCAAGATCACTTAAAAACTTGATGAAAGATCAGAGGTCCCTTACCTAAATATCGGTACCATTTCATCGTGCATGGGTTTGTCCTCATATTGCGCGTGATTAACGATATTAGGTTGACTGGCAGAAAGTCCCCTCAGTTCATCTTTGTCCGAAACACCCTTCACATACTTTTGCTTGCGAACTTTCTTTTTCCGAAAGCTGGACCAAAATCTGCGTTTGGAGGTGGGAGGGGGTGGGGATGTGTGCGAGTCATTAGAACTCGAGCGTAGATCAATAGAACTCTTGGCTTTCCTTTCTGTGCTATTTGGTGAGCCTAGAAAGAGAAGAAAGTGCATATGAGTAAAGTACTTATATAATCATATTAATACTGAGAATTTAATGCAACATAAAACGGTTTCAAAATGTAATTATAAAGTGCAAAGTGCAAACTAGAGAGAAACTGAAAATACTTGAGCACAAAGTACACTGTGCGGATCTAGAAAAATATATAAAGTTACAGCCCCTTGGATGAGCTAGCCGAAGATTTTGAGAAAATTAAAAATCAGATTTTTTCTCAAATTCCAAGGTAATTCCTGTCCAATGCGACCCCCTCCCCCTCTAGATCTGCAGCTGGTACACTTAAAGCTTGTGAAAAAATATCCAGTAACGGAAATACCACCTTTAAATTCCATCTTACCTCTCGTGTGCAAGTTATTTTTCTCTGCAGAAAATAAATAACAATATTTCCATTTTCTCTTGTAATCGATTAAATTCTAGTAATGTAGCTCAGACACCTTATACTTACACAAACAAGAGCATAAAAATTTTCCCATTTCCGCGACATATGGACAAAATTAATGGTCACGTTGTCCCTATCACCTGTGATTTATCTTGGTGACAGAGGAGAAACTTGTCAACGAATAACGATCCTACTACGATTACGTAGACCAATATTTCTCCTATCAATTCCTGTGAATCTATAGGATTTCATCTGATACCCTTTGGTCTGAAACAGTTTCCAAAGAACCAATAAAACAAAAGTACATCAACAGAATGGACTTAAGCTATTTCCGAATCTTTGACTATACGAAACGTCTGAAAGAAACAACCTTGATGACATCCGATTCCTTTTTCCCAGACAATCGAACATTCGCTAATCTCTCGGTTTTCCTATCGAACACTTTGCTAAATCTCTAGAAACACGAAATGGCGCTAATTTCCTCTTTCAGTCTTTTAGATGGAAATGATGATTCCATTTTCCTCATTTAAGATGACTCCTAATTCCGAAAAGAAAGTGACCAAAGTTATGGATATAGGTCACAGTGATTGATATACACATAGAACGATCTGATTGAACGTACAAACGGGGACCACTTAAGTAAACATCATAATTCTTGATAAAAGCTTCGTTTATGAGTTTAAACGAATATTACAGGCGTTAATAAACAGTCAATGAAACCACAAGTGGATTCCTCAAGCTTCAATTATGCTTACTGTTGATAGCATTCAAGTGTTTCACTAAAGTCTAGCTAGATCGCTCTCAGTTTCCATTCTGAGGAGTAATAATCTTGACGCAACGCATAATAAATCACGGGATTATTTTGTTTTTCTTTTCTTTTTTTAATTAGAATGGCGAGCATTAATGTTGCCTAATTTCCACCACTACTACGTTGCTTAGCATTTTCTTCAAACAAGGCGTCCGCAGGCAAAGACTTAAATATGACATTTTACATCATAAAATAAGAAAATATGGCTTACTGGAGGCAGGAAATGCGACCTTTTCGCCAAAATTACATGGAAACCATTTCGCCGACGGGAAAAGTTGGTCATGTAAAGAGAATTATCTCTATCCCCCTCGTTACGAAGCAAGATAATAGAATGATGCCATCTCTACTTGATGGCGGTGGACGTGTTTCTCTGCCGTAATTTTAGTTAAAAGCTTTACTTAATCCTAGTAAATAAGTCCAAACCCCTGAGACCACTATTCTTATAGACCTCGCTAACTTATGATGATGGCAATGAATTTAACAACACTGAAGTAATTCAACCACCGCATACAAGGTGATGAGGTCACGTCATATTCAATAATGAGACAGAAGTTTAATTTGCATTCGGAAACGAGGATCAATCAAATCATTGTTTTTAAGGAGAATGGTTGAAGGAAAGATGGGGACCGTGAATAAACAAGCTTTCTATACGACTTTTAGAAGTTCTAGAGTGTAGGTAATGATTTTACATTAATTACAAAATTAGTGTTTTTATTTTACTTTTTTCTGATTTTGCAAATTCCTCCAACAAAAGGGTACTTGGTATCTCCTTTTTCTGCGATGACGACAAAATCGATGATGATGAGGAGGAGGAGGAGGAGGAGGTGGACGACGAAATTTGTTTGAAACACACACTTAATTATTCGAACTTCACAGCAAATCTAACAAAAGAGTGACTTTCGAAGACATAAGCCTCGAGGTGACGGACCTTACCTGACAGTTTGACCTTTTGGCAAATAATGTGAAACTGACTGACAGATAGACGGACACACAATAAGACAAACTGATTCTCATGCGCTTCGTACATGTATGCGGCATAAACCTCATTTTTCTCCTAATCGGTCTTCGGGGGGGGGGGGGGGGTTGAATCTTCCAATCATTACATTTTACGTTTTATTAGAGAGCCATCCCGTTTTAAAATGCTGTACAGACAGACGGACAAGTGAACCTAGCTTTTCATGAGGCATAAAACTCATATGGTCTTCTGAGGAAATCTTCCCACTTTTCAATTAAGCATCACAATCAATCAATGAGTTTTTACGTTTTATTGGAGAGACATCCTTATTAATGCTATTCTGTCAAATTCACCAGTGATTTATGAAAATAACTAAGCCATTTTTATTTGAATTGCTTCACTTAATCTTCATAAATTTGTTGACTTTCTGCCGAAAGCCAAACCAGAACATTGCCAGATAACAATAAGCAAACATCCTCTGTGTGTAGCGAAACAATGGAGCAAGAAGGAATAATTATTCCATATACACGGATTGAGTATGGATTGAGTATGGATCAATTTACTGTAACGATCTATATATAGCTAACGATCTCATACCATGGATTTACATGATATTGAATCTGATTTATATCAAATATCCGTGAACCAAATAATAACCATTGAAATCATATAAAATATTTCAAAATTAATATGATTCATTTCGGCTGCATTACGTCAAGTTGTTAGCCATCATATCGATTACTCCAAAATCAACCTGATTCGGTTATTGGTAGACACTTTTACTAATAACGCATGCAGTACATTGCAACCAATACGGATCATGGGTGTTTTTGTCATGTTTTTAATCATCCCGATGTAAATCAAGCATTATATAACCAAAACTTCAATTCATTCCGTTTATAAATTTCAGCAGATTGTGTAAAGTTGTCTAGCAAAAAATCTAATGAAAATTTATAATGCAATGTAAAAACATAGTGTAATCAAAGATTAGGAAGCTCACCTCGCGGCAGCAAAGTTCAATTTAAATAAATCTCTAAGTACATTTATATTGGCTTTAAAAAGAAAAAAATCAAATTCAAGGAATTGTGGTCCCCCGCTTTTGGGTGTTTGTCTTTAAAGAAATGCTTACAGACATCCCCCCATTCTTAAGTTTTAATAATATATCATTGTCGATGAATGATCTTTCTAAAAATTATTCACTATAAAGAATGTATAAACATTCTAAATATGAAAGATTAACTCCAAGAAAAGGTCAAAAGGTACAAACTTTTGTTTTGTTTCCAAGGGACAGGGCTTATGAAAAGGTATGCACATGTGAAATATTTAAGACCTATGATTTAAATTAAAATCAAAAACTTATGGTCGAGGTTGAAGTTTTTAAATGTGGGTCAACCTCCATGGACAAGGTCACAAGGTCAGAATGTTGTTACCAACAGAAAGGTCTCATCACAAGGAATACACATGTGAAATGTGAAAGCCCTATCATTTTCCATTAAAAAGCTATGGACAATGTTATAGTTTTTTTGAAAAGTAAGTCGAACTCAAAGGTCAAGGTCAAAAGGTCAAAAATTTTGGTATCCATGGAAAGGTCTTGTCACAAGGAATACACATGTGAAATATCAAAGCCCTACCACTTTCCATTCAAAAGTTATGGTCAAGGTTAAAGTTTTTAATAAGTAGGTCAAAGTCCAAGGTCAAGGTCACAATGTCAAAAATTTTGGTATCCATGGAAAGGTCTTGTCACAAGGAATACACATGTGAAATATCAAAGCCCTATCACTTTCCATTCAAAAGTTATGGTCAAGGTTATAGTTTTTAATAAGTAGGTCAAAGTCCAAGGTCAAGGTCACAATGTCAAAAATTTTGGTATCCATGGAAAGGTCTTGTCACAAGGAATACACATGTAAAATATCAAAGCCCTATCACTTTCCATTCAAAAGTTATGGTCAAGGTTAAAGTTTTAAATAAGTAGGTCAAAGTCCGAGGTCAAGGTCACAAGGTCAAAAATTTTGGTATCCATGGAAAGGTCTTGTCACAAGGAATACACATGTAAAATATCAAAGCCCTATCACTTTCCATTCAAAAGTTATGGTCAAGGTTAAAGTTTTTAATAAGTAGGTCAAAGTCCAAGGTCAAGGTCACAAGGTCAAAAATTTTGGTATCCATGGAAAGGTCTTGTCACAAGGAATACACATGTAAAATATCAAAGCCCTATCACTTTCCATTCAAAAGTTATGGTCAAGGTTAAAGTTTTTAATAAGTAGGTCAAAGTCCAAGGTCAAGGTCACAAGGTCAAAAATTTTGGTATCCATGGAAAGGTCTTGTCACAAGGAATACACATGTGAAATATCAAAGCCCTATCACTTTCCATTCAAAAGTTATGGTCAAGGTTAAAGTTTTTAATAAGTAGGTCAAAGTCCAAGGTCAAGGTCACAAGGTCAAAAATTTTGGTATCCATGGAAAGGTCTTGTCACAAGGAATACACATGTGAAATATCAAAGCCCTATCACTTACCATTCAAAAGTTATGCACAAGGTTAAAGTTTTTGTGACTGACGGACAGACGGACGGACGGACGGACGAACCGGTTTTAATGTCCCCGCGCTTTCGCGAAAGCGGGGGACAAAAATCACTCAAGTGGAAAAAAGTATGTCAAGGTCATATTATGAAAACTTGATCAAAGACACATCCAATATGCAAGTTTAAAGTTTGCTCAATAATTGCCTTTAAAGGCAAAATCATTCAAGCGGAAAAAAGTATGTCAAGGTCATATTATGAAAACTTGATCAAAGACACATCCAATATGCAAGTTTGGTACATGTAGCACTTATACTCTGCTCAATATTGGCCTTTAAAGGCAAAATCACTCAAGCGGAAAAAGTAGGTCAAGGTCATTTTATGAAAGTTTGATCAAAGATACATCCAATATGCAAGTTTGGTACAAGTAGCACTTATACTTTGCTCAATATTGGCCTTTAAAGGCAAAATCACTCAAGCGGACAAAGTAGGTCAAGGTCATTTTATGAAAGTTTGATCAAAGATACATCCAATATGCAAGTTTGGTACAAGTAGCACTTATACTTTGCTCAATATTGGCCTTTAAAGGCAAAATCACTCAAGCGAAAAAAAAGTAGGTCAGATGCTGTATCCGAAGCATGGGTTCACCTCAGCATCCCAAGATGAATCACTGGTGCAAGTTTGGTTACTGTAGCATCAGTACTTTGTCAGATACTGAGCTACCCCAAAAACTTTAACCATGCAGACATTGACAAAGTCATTCAGCCGGAAAATGTAGGTCAGATGCAGCATCCGATGCATGGGTTCACCTCAGCATCCAAAGATGATTCACTTGTGCAAGTTTGGTTACTTTAGCATCAGTACTTTGTCAGATACTGTTACCCCAAAAACTTTAACCGGACGTGGACGCGGACATCGGGGTGATAGCATAAGCTCATCTCAACTTTGTCGAGGTGAGCTAAAAAATTAATGGAAAATTCCTAAAACTACATGTTAGGGTTATGTCCCTGATGCCAAAGCTATGCCCTCAGAAGATTCTTCGGCCAAAAAAAAAAAAAAAAAAAAAAAAAGAGGTCAACTTTAGACTTTAGAATTTCGCTCTTCATAATCTCATATTATCTGGATTTCCTCGTTTTCGGCCTCGAGCATTACTGATGATACATAACTTGTTGAAATGCGCATATGGCGCACTGAAATTTTACAATTGAACATATTTATTCAATACATGTGCTGACAATCAAAATCTAGGTTTGAAACTTGTCAGCAATCCTTGTATTGGCTGCAACACCTAAAAAATAATCATGACTCGTTAAAGTTTCATTTCCACTTAGATGAAACTACATTCTGTCGTACTATTCATATTGCATTGCAACAAGATAGGATTGCATTGTCGGTTAGTCCAATTAACTTCAGATTAAGATAAAAAGAAATTGCTTGTGCATATATTTATTGGTTGTACAGATGAATTAAATGAATAATCCATGAGTTGTATTTACCAAGAGTAGTTATGATTCTTTATTCCCAATCTCCTACGCATGCGTCCTATTTCAGTTCCGCTTTGAAATCTAAATTTATATTGCAAGCCTGTGTCGCCTATGATCTTGTTGCAAGTTGCTTTTTCCCCCGTTGAATAATGAAACCATGACATTGCCGTGCATAAAATAAATGAAATGGTTTTTTGTATCCCTCTTATTTTTGTAAATTAAAGAGACTGATCTCTATCAATAGAAAGATGCATGCAAGATTACTTTTTACAATATGAAAGGAAAGAAAGCATTATGGACAAGATGAACAAAAGTTATTCTCCATATCATCAATGATGAAAGAAACAATTTTTTTCAATATCTACAGTCTTCGTGAAAACTCACTAGCCCGACCGCCCTGGCTACCAAATATTTCCTCGGGCTACCAAAATTTGATAATGAACTAGCCCGACTGGCTAGTGACTTTTAATGAAATGCAGTTCTCATTAAGGGCCAACGGCTGGCAAATCGCCGCCTACTTTCCGTAAAAAGTACCCATTACGTCTCAACTTTTATCGCTGGTTAAGTATGAAATGTTTATTTTATTGAACATGTTTAAAATGAAATTTTATAACGTTTTCCTGTAAACTCTGTTCATTAAAATACTGTCCTAAGATACAAGATAAATATTTCCGTAACCACAGTGCATTGTTTTCTGCGCGGCATGACAAGTTATTTCACGGTACCGACTAATATGCGAGTAATAACATGTTCAATTAAATATCTAACAATTACAAAAATCTCGACTGAACACTGAAATGAAGAAATTCTTACGAAAATTTTATAGCTATTGGCCAAGCGCCTTAAGCAACGGCTGGCCTTTTAGCGTGTATGATTCAAATAAGTTTTTTATTTTTCTTTCTCGGTCCATTTTCTGCACGCAAAAAGCGTATGTGAAATTATATTTATACAAACAATATTATCCATTCATTGTAAAATTGAGTCTATTGATAATGATGTAGCTGACATCCGACAGAGAAATGATCAGGTGGTGGTTTAACTTCGTTCGATTTTTATGTATACTCTATAATGTGTGAATTTTTGCCTACTCAACGGGCCTAGCCGAGGAAACGATGGGTTTTTATAGCGTTTTGATTTTTCTTCGATGGCCAGTGAAAATTTTGTGTGGCTAGTAGATTTTGACACTCAACTAGCCCGGCTGGCTAGTGGTCAAAAAAAGTTTTCATGAAGACTGTATCTACTGGACATTCTTCATAGGTCTAGGATTTCGCACTTCGAATTCGTAGAGACCGTGTAAATGCAAAAAGTTGACAGAGTGGCAATGAATGCATGTTTTCTGAGAACAACTGTTTATTGCGATGGTGAAGGAGGGCTTAAGTCCACATTCTCTTCAGATCTGCCTCTTTTTACCGCACCAGATTTCTTTGATATGATATGACCCCTAAAACTGTGAAGTGCAAGTGCGAAGTCCGAAGTTCGTCAACTTGAAAAATGTCTTTTAATTAAAAATGCAAGCGAAATTCAAAGTGAAAATTCTCATGCTGATACTTTTTAAAAGCTAATATTTGGTTAGCACCATAAATTCTCAGCATCTGAAATATTCATGAATTATTATAGTGGTGACAACAAAGCGGTAGTGTTATAAATCAATTCATACTCCAATTTTAATCATAGTAATTACGAGTTGATCCATGCATTTCATTATTCATAAATTTTTAACAATGTTGTGAAATACACATCAGTGACTCGCTATAGGCGTCTGTAGTAACGCAGGAAACGCCCCCTCGAGTAAAGGAAATTAAGGTTATGTAAGTTTAGCTATTCTACATGCCATTGACTTCTATTTGCAGTTACAGTGGCTCTTCTGACACAAAATGTTCATTTTTTACGTGTATATATATATATTGTTTTCAAAACCTTATGCTGGACCCCCCCCCCCCCCCCCCCCCTGACGACTTTGATTTCTAGATCCCGATATGGATCAAGTTTTCAGAAACAGGGAGTAGAGAAACAAGAAGCCCAAGATGTCACAACGCTCACCAGATACTAACTGACAGATGATTGTCCATTGATAAAAGAAAGACAACTCTTGGATACATTACGAAAATAAATTTCCAATCAATCTTTTGCACTTAAAAATTCATACGAAAAGTAAATATAACCAAACTACCCTTATAAAAGCATTTAGAAACAAATGTGACATAAAGCCATACATTTATTGAATTAATATATAAAAACAAAAATGACAAATTGACGTAAAAAATGTGTCGATTAAATTATGACCTCAATGTGGAACCAAAAATAACTAACAACACTTCTTTCGAATTTCTTCTTGAACATCCTGATGCTTTCAGTTTTTCAGTATGTAATTCGGTTCATCAGAAGAAGAGTGCTCCACGTTACCAACTTTTGCCTGTGGTGGCATCATTTCTTGACGGGTCGGGACATCAACAACACTTGTAGGGGACCATTAGTCTTACAATGTAACAAGTTTCATAAAAATCTGTTCAGTCATTCTAGAGAAGAAGTCGAAAATGTTAATAGTTTACGGATGGACGATACGCTAAGACAAGCTCACTTTGATCCTTTGGCTCAGGTGAGGTTAACACCAATTTTTAGTTTTTGGTACATTGTATCCATCAGTTGACAGTTACATATTCATTTTACTCTCCAATACTTGCTGGAACCCGTCTTTTCCATCTTTTTAACGCATGTACATCAAGCTCGTGTTTACATAAATATTCTATCGAAATTGACGGCAACAGTTTTTTAAAAAGATAAATTGCATGCTTTATAGATTTTGATTTAATTTTGTATACTCTGTTCTCATCATAACCCGAGCTCATCCATTAAAATCACTTCATTATTGGAAAATTATTCAAAATCCTTCGCATCATTCAGAGCCGATAACATAAATATTTCCATACACTTCCAAAAAGTTCATATTGCAAGCAAGACTAGTACTCGTTTTTGTAAAAAAATAACCCAATCATCCGCGATAAAAAAGAAAAAATTTCAAATTAAATTTAAAATTCGAAACTTACTCTTAAAAGTGACTTTCGTTTGTCTCTTTGGTGACGTAGTCGAGGTCATCGTCTGCAAGTTATCGTCCTTAACACAATTCCAACAAGTAGCATGTCGATTTCACACGACTGGAAATACTTAGAGATTGTAGTTTATACAGTGTATGTTCATAAAATGTCCCGTACCATCGAAGTGACTGAATGGACGCATAAATGCGTGCAATTAGTCTACAATCAATATACGAATTTCATCTTATTGCAACTATCACTAATATGTGACGGATCAATCGGTTTCCACTTCATAAAGTACAACAATTTGTTTTGTTAAAACAAGTTGTACACGATGAATTGCGCAAGTGGGAAAACGAGATAATGATTCAAATGATCTTACTAATTACTACATAAAGTAGTTTACTAAGGGAGACTAATCCTAATTGGACTTTTACTATTTCCGTCCCATCTGTTTGTTCTATGCTCGTGTATAGGATTGTCACATTTCAGCATGTTATACTTTTTTTTACTATTATAATTGTAGATATTCAACTCGATCAAAATTAATGCTCGTTTCAATTTGTTTGACTTATATATGGCCATTGGACATAGAACCCATCTTAGTATGGTACAGATCAAGTTTGAGTTTGACCTATTTATACCAGAGTTACGGCCCTTTGACTGATATTTTCCCTTTTTTCAAAATATGTTATTGAATATACCGAATGTTTTGTGGGTCTTAATTGATACTGACCAAATTTGAGTTTGACCTATATCTACCAGAGTTATGATCCTTGGAATTTGAACATGAATTCCTCGGTTTCCCTGGTTTCATCTGTTATATATAGCGTTCGATGTGAAAATACCCAAGTTCGAGCTTAACCTACAATACCCTTCGGACTTTCTAAGATTTTTTCCCCCTTTTCCTCTAAAATTCGCAGAGCGGTATGTACCAAGTTTAACGAACAATACCAATGAAATACTGAACATTCGGGTGACAAGAAACAAGTATTTTGAATATTAAGAAAATTAATATATCATTTACGACGGACAAAAATATCAATTTTGAAACATCAAAACGGCAAAGGATCAAAGCTACCTGCTCGTCAAGTCCATTACTTTACCCCGTTCAATAACTCGGTTTCAAATCTATTATCATATAAATTTCATATATACTAGTACGTAGGTTTATTGCGGTATTATACCGTAATAGGACTAAAATAAAGGGAAAATAATAGAGTATAAAATATCAATATTGTCAATTTAATGACCCAGACAAATAGATCTTTCTCTGGATGACGCATCCTCTATGTCAGATAGTCATAACAATTTGACATACATTAAAACAAATGGAAAATGATGTATGTAATGTAGATAAGCATGTCTATTTCAAGGGCGGATCCATAAAATTGTCAGGGTAAGGACATTCATTGAGTTCGACATACTATATAAATGCATGTTTGCCAAATCTATACATATTTTAATATTTGGATAATATCTTGAATTCTCAGTATATCATATGAAAACATATTTCTGAATCTATTAATTACATCAATGACCTTGAACTTTGACCTTAAAATCAAAAGGTAAATGTACGTACCACATTATTTTCATACTTGCTTTGGAAAGGTTGAAATGTTTTCAAAAATCATAATTCCAACAGCGAACTTTTCGAAAAGACCAAACTCTGGGTGCTTCGGAATAACAGTCGACGCCGATTTACGATTTATTGGCAAAAGTTATGTATCTATGATAAACATCTAAAATCGAATAGCTGATATACCATCCATTGAAATGGAGATTTCCCCAAATCAAATTGGCAATATCTTCAGTTCGAATTAAATATATTTCTAATCGAAATGAAGAAGAAACCATTATATGGCGGGGGTATAAATATCACCTACTTAAATTTGTGATATCTCCGATTTGAATAGGCTGAATTAGAGATATCTTCAACAGAATTCGAATTTGACATACATGTACCTCCTTTCGAATCGCTAGTTAATTCAAATGTGAGCTCAAACAGGAGATATCACTACTATTTCAATAGAAGACATTTCCTATTCGAATCGTTTATCTAATGATTGAAGCATGCTATCTCCAATTTGAAGAGGAGATACCATACCAATTTGAATATTAAATTATCTCAAATTCCGTTTGAATATCTCCTATTTGAACTGGATATGGTCTCAGTTAATAGGCGATATCATCAATTCCAAAAGGCGATATCACAAATTCGCATACGAACATATTTCAATTTTAGATAGTACTAGTATGAAGCAAGTTAAAGTAAACAATGGCATACAAGATGTCACAAATTCAAATTGGAGATACGTGTACATGTATATCCTATTCGAATTGGATACCATATATATTATTCAAATTGGAGATATAATTCAAGAGATATCTTTTTCATAATGAACATATGCCATTAGGAATAAAAAAAAGTTCAATCTTTAAATTCCCTCGACAGCTTTTCATTAAGGCTGCTGTCATCAGTTGATTAGCTTTGTCAATAAACTAAGAGCTATGTGGTGCCACAAGACATGTCATATGGATAATTAAGACAGGAATCTGTAATTATGTGGAAATTTTCACAGCATCATGCCCCGGGGTGGTGAGTTAATCAAAACAATCACATGCATTAGAGTATGACAAGGGACAGCGTCTTATCGATCAGGGTGACAGGAATATTATGCGCGGGTCTAGAATAGGGGGTCGTGGGTCTGACAGGGACACTATGAAAAAATCTAGAATAGGGCCATGGGTCTGACTGGGACACTATGAAAAAAAAATCTGAAGTAGGGGTCATGGGTCTGACTGGGGCACTATGAAAAAAATCTGAAGCAAGGCTCGAGGGTCTGACTGGGACACTATGAAAAAAATCTGAAGCAAGGCTCGAGGGTCTGACTGGGACACTATGAAAAAAAAATATGAAGTAGGGGTCGTGGGTCTAACTGGGACACTATGAAAAAATCTAAAGTAAGGGTCGTGGGTCTAACTGGGACAATATGAAAAAAAAAATCAAGAAAAAGGGTCGTGGGTCTGACTGGGACACTGAAAAATCTAGTATATGGGTTGAAGGTCTGACTTGGGACACTATAAAAATCTAGAAACAGGGTATTGGGTCTGACTGGTACACTGAAAAATCTAGTATATGGGTCGAAGGTCTGACTTGGGACACTATAAAAATCTAGAAACGGGGTCTTGGGTCTGACTGGGACGCTAAGAAAAATTTAGAACAGGGGTCGTGGGTCTGACTGGTGCACTATGAAAAAATCTAGAAACGGGGTCTTGGGTCTGACTGGGACACTAAGAAAACATAGGTAATCACAGATTACAAAGCTCACCTCGTGACAGCAAAATTCAATTCAAACATATTTCTTAGTACATGTATATTGGCTTTTAAAGGCAAAACCACTCAAGCAGAAAAAGTAGGTCAAGGTCATTTTATGAAAGTTTGATCAAAGATACATCCAATATGCAAGTTTGGTACATGTAGCAGTTATACTTTGCTCAATATTGGCTTTATAGAGCAAAATCACTCAAGCGGAAAAAGTAGGTCAAGATCATTTTATGAAAGATTGATCAAAGATACATCCAATATGCAAGTTTGGTACATGTATCACTTATACTTTGCTCAATATTGGCTTTTAAAGGCAAAATCCCTCAAGCGGAAAAAGTAGGTCAAGGTCATTTTATGAAAGTTTGATCAAAGATACATCCAATATGCAAGTTTGGTACATGTATCACTTATACTTTGCTCAATATTGGCTTTTAAAGGCAAAATCACTCAAGCAGAAAAAGTAGGTCAAGGTCATGTTATGAAAGTTGATCAAAGATACATCCAATATGCAAGTTTGGTACATGTAGCACTTATACTTTGCTCAATATTGGCTTTTAAAAGCGAAATCACTCAAGTGGAAAAAGTAGGTCAGATGCTGCATCCGATGCATGGGTCCATCTCGGCATCCAAAGATGAATCACTTGTGCAAGTTTGGTTACTGTAGCATCAGTACTTTGTCAGATACTGAGCTACCCCAAACTTCTTAACCAAGTCACTCAAGCGGAAAATGTAGGTCAGATGCTGCATCCGATGCATGGGTTCACCTCAGCATCCAAAGATGAATCACTTGTGCAAGTTTGGTTACTGTAGCATCAGTACTTTGTCAGATACTGAGCTACCCCAAACTTCTTAACCAAGTCACTCAAGCGGAAAATGTAGGTCAGATGCTGCATCCGATGCATGGGTTCACCTCAGCATCCAAAGATGAATCACTTGTGCCAGCTTGGTTACTGTAGCATTAGTACTTTGTCAGATACTATGCTACCCCAAACTTCTTAACCAAGTCACTCAAGCGGAAAATGTAGGTCAGATGCTGCATCCCATGCATGGGCTCACCTCAGCATCCAAAGATGAATCATTTGTGCCAGTTTGGTTACTGTAGCATCAGTACTTTGTCAGATACTGAGCTACCCCAAACTTCTTAACCAAGTCACTCAAGCGGAAAATGTAGGTCAGATGCTGCATACGATGCATGGGTTCACCTCAGCATCCAAAGATGAATCACTTGTGCAAGTTTGGTTACTGTAGCATTAGTACTTTGTCAGATACTGAGCTACCCCAAACTTCTTAACCAAGTCACTCAAGCGGAAAATGTAGGTCAGATGCTGCATACGATGCATGGGTTCACCTCAGCATCCAAAGATGAATCACTTGTGCCAGTTTGGTTACTGTAGCATTAGAACTTTGTCAGATACTGAGCTACCCCAAACTTCTTAACCAAGTCACTCAAGCGGAAAATGTAGGTCAGATGCTGCATCCGATGCATGGGTTCACCTCAGCATCCAAAGATGAATCACTTGTGCCAGTTTGGTTACTGTAGCATTAGTACTTTGTCAGATACTGAGCTACCCCAAACTTCTTAACCGGACGCGGACACGGACGCGGACACGGACGCGGACGCGGACGCGGACGAGGACGCGGACGCGGACGCGTGGGGTTATAGCATAAGCTCACTCAACTTCGTCGAGGTGAGCTAAAAATTGGAACAGGAGTCGTGGGTCTGACTGGAACATTATGAAAAAATCTAGAATAGGGGTCGTGGGTCTGACCGAGTACCATGGGTAGATCTGGAACTGAAACCCTTCCCTAATACTACTTGGAATCAATAGTATTTTCTTTTTTTTTTTTGCATTCTATAGCAAGATCACTTGAAAATTATTCAATCCCTCCCTTCTTGGTCAGGGGCTGTGACACCTCCCCCTCCTTTCCTTTTCTTAGAAAGAATCCTGGATCCACGCGTTACCTCTAGTTTCATAGTACGGTTTTTGTGGCTGGTGCATCCCGATCAATTAATCTTTATGACCCGATGCATATGCACCTGGTTAAGATACAATGAAAGATGGTCATATAATTCATGTATGATATGTACCACAGAAGACAACAGGTTGATGAGGCAAGGGTACAAAAAAGAGCATTTGACGAACTCTCTTATTATCTTCAACACTTTCCTTTAGCTATGTAAGTTTTTTTTTCATCATTCAGGTTTCACCTTGTCAAGTATCTATCTTCGACCTGTGGAGGATCCAATCTATAATGAGTTTTGGTTGAAATGTATGAATAACTGCACAAATATGCAATTTTCAAAATATAACGGGAGAAGGGGGTCCTCAACTCCCCTCCAACCCTTTCCCCTCTAGAAACATATTACAGATCCCTCTCATTTACAAAATCAACACTGCATTATGTATATGTAAATCAACTTCATGTCCTATCAATACCAATCACATCAAACGGAAAGTACGTTTTCTGGTATACATACTAGTATATGAAATGCTGCCGGGCTGACAATACTGAATAAATCTAGAATCTGGTCATAACATAATTAAGAGCTTGGTCATTACCGCTCACAACTAAAAATCTCATTTCGTAATTAAATCAATGGATAGTGGAGTCCAAATGTCACATTTTCCGAGCTGTATATTGAATACTTATGAAGAATGGAATAGAGGGGACAACAGCTGGGTTGTGGATTTCATTTTGTATACTAAATACATCGATGTATGTTTCTCACATCAAAGGCATCCGTATATATCATGCTCAAGGACTAATGGGTAATGACGAGGAGGAGAAAAAGTATCATCAGCAGCAGCAGCAGCATCGTCGTCGTCGTCGTCGTCGTCGTCGTCGTCATCATCATCATCATCATCATCATCATCATCATCATCATCATTGTCTTCCTCCTCCTCCTCCTCATCATCATCATCATCATCATCATCGTCGTCGTTGTCGTTGTCATCATCATCATCATCATCATCATCATCCGGCATCGTCGTCGTCATCGTTGTGATTGCAACATTACTGAATGCGAAGACAACTGCGACGACGAAGAAGAGGAGGAGTAGTTAATAATATTGGTTTTGGGGTTGGGAGGATGATGTTGACTGGGGGTTCGGAGGGTGGTTCTGGTTATAGGGTGTTGAAAGTAGGAGCGGTTATCGATTGAAACAACGACAACGATGAAGATATCTATCATCATGATCTTGATGGGGAGTAAATTCAATCACTTCACATTTTTGTAGAAACAACAGGTTCCAAACCTGTATAAATCTCGATAAAACGGAAGCGTTCCAACTCTTTACTTAGGCACGGTCCATTTGATATTCTGGGGGGGGGGCTTGGGTTTTTTTGTCGGAGCAAGATTATTTTTTTCGCCCCGTACCGGAGCAAAATTATTTTTTTCTTGCAAAGTTGGAGCAAGGAAATTTTATTTATAACAATTGATGTGAATACTGTATTAAGAATATTTGTTTTTTTAAGTAGAAAATTCTTTATTTTTACTTTAATTACTCCAAACATTACTTTATTTTTCTGTAAAACTTGTACAATTCACTTCTAAACTGAAAGAGATGAAAGAAATTTTCCAATATGCGATATATAGTTTTCAGTAAACAAAATGCATATAAGGTCATGTAACATGTAAGAGGGCCTGATGCAAGTTTTAACATGTAGAAATGAAAACAAGTGAAAAACTTATTTAAATTCTCCTTCCAAGCTTGTACCGGTATATAAAATTAGATACTATGGTGATTCATGTATCTATTAATTTTATAGTAATAAATGATATTGATAATGTATTTAAGCATTTTAATTGTCAGCCACATGCATTCTTTTTGCCATTACAGAAGAGAACTATGGCGAGCGAAGCGAGCCAAAATTTGTTTACAGAAAGTAAAAACTGCGGCGAGCGAAGCGAGCCGAAAAATTTTCGGGAATTTTAAGCAAATTTTATGGTTATTCTTCAAATTCAGATTACTTGTAAGAGCAAGATTATTTTTTTCTGTCACATCATAAGCAAATTAATTTTTTTCATCTAAATTCAGAGCAAAATTATTTTTTTCGAAAAAAACCCAAGCCCCCCCCCCCCCCCCCAGAATATCAAATGGACCGTGCCTTATTTGAAGAAAATTTCAAATATAAAATTAACTAATTTTAATGCGCCAGGCACTTGTCACGTGTTTCGCAGCCGAAGTGACAGACTGGTGATTTTCAGACATAGCCAAAAAGCATTTCAGTAGCGCCCTCTCAAGAAATTATATCCTTTTCAAGAAGTTCTTAAGACATGTTCGACTCAATGCTCAATACGGACTGTTTAATAACATCAATTCTCTACAAATATGTCAGACATACAGATAATCAAAACTTTTTCTTAAATAGAGATTCGCATACAACTTTGATCCTTTTAAATATGACCCACATTTTACTTGGCCACCTTTGTTAGTTTGATGGAAGTACAATGTATAATGAACTAAATAGATCATGCACAATGTGAAAACAAAACATACCGTCAAAAAGATGGATGCCGGACATTATTTCGGATTTGCTTCACATATGACATTAAGGATTCATGTCGATTGTTAAGGTGCCTTGTTTGTGAGCCACCATATGAGAAACTTTATCGTTTTATCGAACAGGCTGTCCTCGTAAGAACTCCGACTACTATTACATCGAATGTATACTAATGTGTTTGAAATCAGTGCTATAGGAATTTTCAACGCCTTACTATACAGACTGTTCTTGAAGGAAATCCGACGATGACTATAACATCGACTGTAGTGTATCTGGGAAGCTTTATCGCCTTATTATAAAGACTGTACTCGTCAGAACTCCGACGACTACGAAATCGACTGATGTGTGTCTAACTTGTAAGCTATAGAAGCTTTATCGCCTTACCGTATCGACTGTCCTCGTCAGAACTTCAACGACTACGACATCGACTGTGGTGTCTAACTTGTGAGCTAAGGGAAGATTCATTGCCTTATTATATAGACTGCTCTAATCAGAAATTTAACGACTACGACATCGACTGCGGTGTCTAACTTGTGACTTATGAGAAATTATATCGCTTTACCGTACAGACTGTTCTCGTCAGAATCCCGACGACTACGACATCGACTGTAGTGTCTTACTTTTAAGCTATGGGAAGTTTTATAATCTTACCGTATAGACTATCCTCGTCGGAGCTCCGACGACTTCCAAACTTGAAGTGAAGATTCTTCATGGACCATCTCTTCTTTAATATTCTATCTGAAATGAAAACTTGAAGTTAGGTCACGGTAATAAAAAGTGTGTTTTACGTCCCGGTCATTTTCTGAAAAGTACCGTAAGACAAGGAAACACACAAACACACGCACACACTAACAACAACACGTAACGTCCCAATCAGATAATAAGTGATTTAAAACGATTTAAAAATATTTATTTAAGAGAATTCTCTCTTCAAATAAGGGTAACAATTCTGACTTAAAATTATGTACTACCAACTCCAAATACTAGTACTGATGAGAATACCTGAGTTAGACATTTGATCTTTTGTTATTCATAGAAAAGGAAAACTTAATTTAAAATGACTTTTTGTAGTTTTATGAAGCGAAAAATGCATGTTTCTGATTGTCTTTTCTTCACAACTTTCAAAAAAGGAACCAGTCCGCAAACATGAAACAAAATATTTTCTTACTATGGCCTCAGCCACTGACATCGTGTTGTTGAAGAGTTCAGCGGTCAAGATACGGATATGTACGACTTTAATTCATGAAATTCGTCCCTTTCATAAGATTGGTATCTTCATTCTTTGTATTAGATTCGTGAACAAACAAAATTAACATTATTATAACTTTACTTTACCCGGTCCTGCATGGTCTAAAATAAAAACCAAAGGATGCATGCCTGGAATGTATTTACTTGAGAAATTTTGGGAAATCAATTATAAAGACATGAGTGTATGATGAATTAAATTCTTGCGGACCTAAACCTCCCCCCCCCCCCCTTTCCTCGTTATTTGTCAAATACTCTGCACATGTTCTTCTGAAAACCATAAGCTGGAATCCCCATCCTCATCCCTCATCCTTCCCTCCGATAGGGAAGGAAACAATAACCATTCCTCCCCACCCCGGGAATTTTTTAAGGTCCACAAATGCTGACATCGTATAACTTTGTAAGAAAGAAAGATGGAATATCGCTTTATAGTATTTGCCACTTTGTCATAAAGACGGGTGACAAAACACCCCTACCTCAAGGAATATGCAGAAATGCTTATTTTTCTCCATTTTTTCCGTTTAAATATTCTTTCTGATCACTTCAGAACACCCACCCCCCTTCCCTGAATAAATAATTTTGTAGATCCGCCAATTGGTTAATAGATCAGTAAAAATTGCAACGCCTTCGTTCCTTTTTGTCTTTGGCGTCCAATGTTTACTTTGAGAGGGATTGCATGCGAGTTAAAATGAAGGAGAGAGAGAAAATCCCACTAAACAGTAAAACATCATTTCATGTTGGAGAATGATGTTTATATAAAGTTAAAAGTAAATATACTGATTTTGATGATTGATCCTAGTTTTTTTTACAGAAACATACACTAGGGGTCCGTCTTTGCTTAATTTGGTGCTCTATTGTGTGTGCTGTTGAGATTGTTGTCAGGATCTTCTTTAACTCATTTGGAGTAGTCGACCGGGTCACCCGAATTACTTATTTGGGCAAACAGAAATTTCCGATTTTTCGCATAAGCCCCCCCCCCTCCCCCTTCCCATTTCTTTGAAATCCTTACAAATCAGCGCATCAGTACATGGAATTGCAACATCTACAAGAAGTTCCATTATATAAATATATACATAAGCGGATCTACATTTTGTCGGTGGGAAGGGGGTGGGTGGGGTTCCAACGATTCAGAGCAAGGGGACCTGTCGGAGGGTCTAGCCTACAGCTTGGAAGTAAGGAGGGAGGGAAAAGTCCACTGGAGGGGTTTGAATCCCCCTTACTACTCTAGATCCGCGCTTGCGATATCATGTCATTTCATACTTCATTCGTTGATATCAATGGACTGTGACAGAAATGGACGAGATAAACAAACGTTTGTTTTGGTTTCTTGATTCAAACAACCATGACAGATTTGTTAATGGAGTGACACGACCTTTTTAAATTCTTTGCCCCCAGATAGAAATCTTTTTTAGGGATATTATAGTTTAGATAATGAATATAATCGTATATTCTATATTTAGTCAAGTATTTTAGAAAGTGTACAAAGTATACTCATGACCTTCTTTGAATGTCTAAAACAAAATTTCTGGTAGGCTATTTCCATTTTGAACTGAATTTCACAACTAAACTGAATGTATACGAGTACAAATACCAAAAATATGTTTTATACAACTTGTGCCATAATAGATTTTTTTTTCATGAAATTAAATCAAGAAAAAGGGATAAGTACTGTGGTGGGATTTGCGTCATTCACATAATGATAATGTTTTATCATGTTTATGTTGATAAATGTTCTTCCTCTGACAATTTTTTTCATGTTGCTGGTTTGAAACTTAAAGCGAAAGGTTCAGACAGAACCATTCCCCGGTATCTTCTGGTTGTAACCTTGACCTCTGACATACGACTCTCATCATCTCCAAAGGATAGTACACAATGATTGAATGAAAATGTAACCTCTTCAATCAAAAGAAACTACTAAGAGTGTATTTTTTTCTTGTCGCGACGACTCTTTGTATAAAGTAAACGACCCTGGTACCAAACGTTCAGACTATATCCCACTTACAAGAAAATGCAGACAGACACACAAATGGACGGACAGGCATCGAGATGAACAACTCCATAACGTAAAACGTCCATCTAAAGACGGGCATACCGGTACAATGTATAAACTTTAAATTTCGTCTTATTCGACATATGAATGGTTTTCATAATTAGAGGCAGCAGTAATTAAGAGACCGAAGGCAACGATCAAGAGACCGAAGGCAAAGATCAAAGAGATCGAAATCAATTATCAAGAGGCCGAAACAATGAAATTAATATCATCGAGCAGAACGCAGTTGTGAGGCAGAAGCCGTGATCAAGAGGCCGATAGCAATTAAATGCCGAAGGAAATATTCAAGAGACCGGCCCGAGGGCAATGAGCAAGAGGTCGAAGGCAGTGATCAAGAAACAGAAGGCAATAATTGATGGGCCGATTGCAGAGATCAAGAGACTGAAGGCAATGGTCAAGAGGTCGAAGGCCGAAGGCAATGGTCAAGAGATCGAAGGCCGAAGGAAATAGGCAGTGATCTGGGGTCAAAGGCAATGACTACTGATCTGGAGGTCCTGGACAATTATACAGAGTTCGAAGGCAAAGATAATGAAGCCGAATCCAGTAATCAAGAAGCAGAACGCAGAAGGCATTGTTATAGAGACCGAGGACAATGATCGAGAGGCATAAAGCATCCATCTAGAGGCCGAATGAAATTATCAAGAGGCCGAATACAGTGATCAAGAGACACGGAAGGCAAAGACCAAGAAGCCGAAGGTCTTGATCACAAGGCCTGATGCATTGATCAAGAGGTCGAAGGCAGAGATCGAGAGATCGAAGGCAGTGATTTTAACATAGGCCGAAGGCAATGATCAAGTGCCGAGGGTAAAGATCAGGTGGCCGAAAGTAATGATTCAGAAGCTTTACATAATATCTAAAGGTGATCAAAGCAATGGTGAACAATAGTGTTTCTTTTTTAACTTAAATGAATCTACACTGTAGGATTGAATTCTCCTCCAATTTCAGGGAAACATCTTTGGCGATCGATGAACCATTGTTAAAAGGTGTAAAACGCATAAATACGAGAAAAAAATGTATCCGACAGAAATGACTAAAAATCGATAAATTGTCGATTTTGAGATAATTATCGGTTCTGGAAAAGCAATACAATGGAGAAAAGAGTATCTCTGTGTTTAATACTGAACTCTCCTTTTCTTGTCTTTTCCTTAGGGGTGGGGGGATGGTGGTATTTTGAATACATCATTTATGCCAATTTGATGAAATTAACACTCGACATTCTCACATCTTTTTTATGGTTCCAGTAAAAATAAAGAAATTGTGATAAAAAGCAATTACGGTATTAAAGGTTTCGAAAATTGACACTCCCTCGAGATATTTAATATGAGGACACGAGTACTCGCAAATTATAGGGATTTTACCTTAAAATTAATTAATTATTAAGATTCATGCATTGTAAGATTGTTACATTGCTCTGTGCCATAGAAACATTTTACAGAAAAAATTATCAAAATCGGTTGATCGAGTGCAGAGATAATGAAGAAGAAAGCGTGATGATTGGTGTCATTTTTGTGACACAATTTTCTATAGTATTCAATATAAATCTTCTCATGTTGTGGCACCATTCAAATTTAACTTGAAGTGGTCAGTCAGCGTATTGAAATAGCTATAACTTAAATAATCTTACAGCTATTTGAATGATCTGTACATCATTTTGTTTGTAAAGACTTCAGCTTTTCGTCTTATGTTACAATGATAGTTAAGTTGTGTCGCCATGGTAACCATTTTAAAACAAAATGACCACCATCGATTTAAATATACAAATTTTGAAAATCTTAAGATTTTTAAACTTAATTTTCACTTGTTTGACTTGAAAGATAATCGAAATAATATTTTAAGAAATACAAAAAAAAAAAAAAAAAAAAAAAAAAAATGTGTGTTCATTGCTTTTAAAGCACTTCATTTCGGTTGCTATGGCGAAAAAGAAATGATTTTTCATGTATCTTAATGTCGATAAAAATATACATTTGTTCTTTTCGGTGAAATTAAGCTAATTTGAAAAGAAAATATAAAGGAAGAAAAAATAATAATAAAAAAAAAAACATGCGATCTAACGAGTCTACCAGTAACAGAGCTATTGCGTAAATAAGTCCCCCTCCCCCCCCCCCCCCCGAAAAAAAAACACAAAGAGCACACACGAGAGAATCCATTAGAGTACGTACGATAGTTATGAAAAAAACGTTGATCATTTCATATCATCGTAAATGAAAGTTTAATGTATATATATTTCCCTAGTTCCTTTTTACACTCGTCTTTTAAAGTAAATATAAAAGAAATCGAACACTTTATTGATACATTGTAACTTGTGTGAAATCGTCATGGAAGACATTATCACGCAGTAAATAATCAAGGGGGTCGAGGCGGAAAAATCGAAATGCAGCTAGGTAAACCATGATAAAATTTGGTGTTCTATATATCAAAATAATCGGAAATGTTCAAACTTTAAGTATTTAAGTGCGCAAAATAGAAAGGATGACATCAAAAGTGATACATATTCCCCTGAAAACTGAAAAATGGCACAACTTTCGTTATATTTGGAGTTAAGCTTTTGCGCAACCTCGGTTATCAATCGGAGAGTCCAATCTATCTAACCATGCATGAGTTTTATAAAATGAATATTAATAAATAAGCTGAAATAGCCGCCAAACAGAACGACCCACAAATTCTTCATGAGCCGTTCCCCGTGCCATAGATATTTGCAGCGAGAGGTGTACAAATTCGTGCGCTGTCGTCCAAAAACTCGATAATTTCACCGCTTCTGTTCATATTTTCATTACAAATACAATATATATAAAAAGAATAAATATCACTTTAAAGTTTAGAGAAAGAATCATATATTTTTATCAGAAATTCTGGTAGAAATCGCAAGGTAAGTATAGTGCGGTAACCGATAGATCAGTTTGTCAGCTTGAAAGATCACGTGACTGAAATCCCTACAAATTACATGTACAAATCAAATTAAAAAGAGAAGAAAAAGACGTAATCGATCAGTTTTCTTCATAAGCAGTGCCTAATCACTGTTGAGTCCATCAATTGTTCCTTTATTCTAGACCCTGAGATATTGACCTGCCGTGTATGTATGTACGTACGGATCGAAGAACGATGAAGATTCGTGATAATAAGTTCGATACTATGTAACAGCAAATATATTATTGTAACTTTACAAAAAAGAAACTCAAATCGTTCACATCGCCTTCGGCAAAGTAAAAATAAAGATACAAGAAATGAGCATGTCACGCAAATCAAGTATCTTGCAAAATATGGGATATCTTTCATATAAAACATGGATCTACAGCGGTGGGGGTTAGGTGGTCAAGACACCCCCCCCCCCCTGTAATTTGCTAAAATACTTATTTTCTTGTTTTTAAGTATACTTTTTTTATAAATCATAGGCCAGATCCACCCCACCCCCGACGGACTGGAAGAACCCCCCCCCCCCCAAAATGTATATAGATCCATCCATCGATTGGGTTTGTGAATTATTATACGGCAATTTCATAAAATTATATACACCATGTACACAGTTACTCGTTTTGACCATGTTGACTAAGTATTTCTGGTGCATCATTTCATTCAGCAGTAACAGCTAGTGAATCATCATGATATTCCAATCACAAGCCAAAGATCGATGTAGACGTTTTGTCAGATCGATACAAAAAAAAATCCATATAATATATGTAAACTTTACATCCAAAAAAGTAACATGATAAAATAACGTCACAAAAAAAATATTTTGTTTTTGTTTGAAAGGTATTATATATCTTATGATCGCAACTTCGGTATTTGGTATTTCAAATATCTTAAAAATGTTTCTTAGTCAAATGTTGAGAATTCAAACATTTTAAACGGTATCGCACTAGCAGCGAGTGGATCAGTCGAATACAGACTCTCTTTTTTTTTTGGGGGGGGGGGGGGGGTAGCACAATTTAGTGATATGTACGATTACGATTTCTTGGGGCGATGAGAGAGTTAACCTTTTTTCTACTTCTTATGTTTCATTTCCTTGCATTTTCACTGTGTGTTATAAATTTTCATGGTTATTCACAGAATCTCCCTCCCCTCCCCCAGTCTTAAACACAAACGACCTTAATTAGCTTTGAGAGTTGAATACTTACGCAAACAGTAATCTTGTTCGTCTCTGGGGCTGATTCACCTTTAGCTGGACCCATGATGCTAATAACTTAAGATACGGACTTTGCCTTTTCTTAACCATGTTTAGTGTATTCATTGAACTAATGAGGCCAACTGCTGAACTGGAGCGGTAAATCCGTAACAGAGGTGACATCAATACTGAATGGTGGCTTAGTACATGTGGCTTCTCCACAAGGTCTTACAAGGTGGGGAAGAGAAAATGCTCCTAAACTCCACCTTACACCGGGCGGATCTAGGGTATTCTAGTCAGTCAGGAGGGACGGTCAGGTTAGTGATTTTGAAAAAAAACCCAAAAAAAACAAAAAACGGAAAAATGTTGGCTAATTCCAAAATTTCAGGGGAGGGGCCTGTACTTGTAAACCCTACCCCCCCCCCCCGCCTTTCTGGATCCGCTCTTGTACAGTAAATATATACATGTATATAACTCAACGTTGCATAAGAATTTTGAGAAGGAACTAATCCAGGTGACCTGCACCCAGCATCTGACGGATATCAGTCAATGACGGTCAAACTAGGAAACTAGAGCTCTACTTGGTTACAACACTGATCAAATTAAAATTCAAACAAAGTTACTATTGCGCAATCGGCATGCCAATTTCCAAACACGTGTCGTGTTTACCTGTTTGTTTATCCATCTTTCCATCAACCCGTCTTTTCAGTTTTCAGTTAGAAAGCCATTTATGACGTTTCATCACACATCGATGTATAAATAAGCATGTTTTCCATGCCGGGTGCACTTCAAAATGCAACGTACACAGAGCATGTAAGCAACATAGCTATTTTCGTCAAAACAACTTTATTCTGAGGATTAGAATTTGTTGTCAAGTGCAAAATCATGAGAATTAAGATGTTTATTGATTACAGTTGTGAAATTTATAAGGATAAAAGCTTCAAACTGTTACCTTTTGTGTTATTTTCCATTTCTTCACCCTAGTAAGGCTCTGCCGCGTGAACTGGTGAACTCAATAATAGATCTACACGGTGGAGTGCGCATGTGCAGACAAAAATAAAATGTAAACAATCAGTGCACGTGGAGTTGTTTACCTAAGATACCATCGGAATGTTAACAACTTATTTCCTCCGTTAAAAGTGCGAACAACATAGTGTAACTCGGGTAGGCGCCTGGATGAAATTGTTTTTATTTGAAAACAGGAAAAACAATCGAGCCTGGTTTTTTAAAGGAGGATATATTTGCGTTTTACAAGAAAGAATTAATATACACATAAAAAAAATTCCACCCCCCTATCTAGAAAATCTGGTTCGCCTCGATCGCTCCAGTTTTTCCAACGTCAAATAGCATATATCCCTGCTCAAGAGTATAAATTAAGTGTTAATTAAAAGCAAATGGTTTCCTTAAAATATCTGGTGTATACATATTAATTAGCACCAGCATGTAGATCAACACCTTTTCAAGCCAGTAATAATTAAGAAGGGGGTAAAGAAAAAAGTTCGGCTTCAGAAATTTTCAGGTTTCTTTTTTATCTTTGTCTGGATGAGGAGCATCCCCCTTTCTATTGTACAGATTCTGCCTTCTTTTCCGTTATTTGAAATATTTGATGTATAAATATTTTATTGTTGGGAGAGAAAGTAACGCCTGCGTCTGTAAATGATTGATGTATGTAAAATTTTTAACTTTCATGTTGTTTAAACTATGACTGATATGGTGGATGATTGCTTGGTTGAATTCAAATCTGATCGATTTCCACGACTGTCATTTCGTATATGCATATTACACTACAATAGACATTGATCAGCAATTGATGTTCGATCAGTTTGCATTAGATCGACACAGACAACAGGTTGCTCTGGATATCTATACATAGAGGTATATTTCTCGGGGGGGGGGGGGGGGGGGGGGGGCACTTGCATCTAGGCGGATCCAGAGGGGTCAGAACTACCTGGAATTTACAAAAAATCTTCGTTTTTCCCGTTTAACGTACGCGTATAATTATTTTAAATTATCATAGGCTTGACTTGCTACCCGACTAGCTGCCCTCTCTATTTTTGACCAAGAAAATTCTATATACATGTATACACCAATTGGTTGTATTGATTTACTTTTTTACGATTAATCTGATGGTAGGAAGAGACTCGGAAGAACATTAGAATATTATGACTTAATATACTTTTTAAAATATCGTTCGGAACACTTCATGTATACATACGTTCATGACCAACCAAAAATTATTTGAAAGAACCCTATCCGTCTTGAAGACTGTAATGATTGGAGGAGGAATGGGGGTCAGAAGGGGATGAGGACTTGAGGAGGGATGGGCAGACTGGATGGAGAATTGGAGGACTGGATGAGGAATTGGGGGATTAGAGAATGAACGGACGGACTTGAGTAGGCTTGATCAGGGATGGGATGACTGGAAGAGGGATGGGTGACTGGAAGTGGGATGGGAGGACTGGGGAGGACTTGAGGTGGGATGGGAGGACTGGATGTAGGATGAAAGGATTGAAGGTGGAATGGGAGGATCGATGGTAGGACGGGAATTAATGGGATGAGGTCTGGAGGAGGGATGTCGAGACTGGAGAAGGAATCGGAGAACTCGAGAATAAACGGAAGGACTAGAGATGGGATGGGAGGACTGGATTTGGGATGAGAGGACTGGATTTGGGATGGGAGGACTGGAGGTGGGATGGGAGGACTGGAGGTGAGATGGGAGGACTGAGGGTGAGATGGGAGGACTGAAGGTGAGATGGGAGGACTGGAGGTGAGATGGGAGGACTGAAGGTGAGATGGGAGGACTGAAGGTGAGATGGAAGGACTGGAGGTGGGATGGGAGGACTGGATGTGGGATGGGAGGACTGGATGTGGGATAAGATAACATGAGGTGTGGTAGGAGGACTGGAGGTGGGATGAGAGGACTGAAGGTGAGATGGGAGGACTGGATGTGGGATGGGAGGACTGGATGTGGGATGAGATAACATGAGGTGGGATGGGAGGATTGGAGGTGGGATGAGAGGACTGAAGGTTAGATAGGAGGAATGGTGGTGGGGTGAGATATCATAAGGTGGGATGGGAGGATTGGAGGTGGGATGAGAGGACTGAAGTTGAGATGGGAGGAATGGTGGTGGGATGGCAGGACTGGATGTGGGATTCGATGACTGGAGGAGGGCCGGAAGGAATGGATGGGATGAGGACTGGAGGAGAGATGGGGAGACTAGAAAAGACATAGGATGACTGGAGGAGGGATATGAGGATTGGAGGAGCTAAGAGGACTGGAGAATAATGGGAGGAATGGAGAAGGGGTTTGAGAACACGAAAGGAGTGGTATCACTGGAGGAGGTATGCCAGGATTGGAGGAGGCAAGAGGACTGGAGGAGGGATGAAAGAAGGGGAAAAGGAATTGGAGGACTGGAGGGTTAGGATTAGGGTTGAAGTAGGGGTGGTTGGACTGGAGGAAGAATTGGAAAATTGGAAAACTGGAAAATGAACGAGAGGACTGGAGGATGCGAGAGAATTGGCGGAGGGACGAGAGTACTGGATGGAATGTGGATTTAAGGAGGAATGGGAGGACTGGAAGAGAATAGAAGGTCTTGAGGAAGGATCAGAAAATTTGAGGAGGGAAGGGGGTACTTGGGGAGGCGAGATGACTTGAGGATAGATGGGCTGACTGAGGAGGGATGTCAGGACTTAAGGAAGGATAGAAGGAGGAGTTGGGGGACGGGAGGTTGGACTGAAGAAATTGAGGAGGGATGGGAGGACTTGGGGAGGCGAGAGGAATGGAGAAGGGATATCGGGAACGGAGGAGAGATGAGAAGACTGGAGGAGGGATGAGGAGGTTTCAATTAGGAATATGAGTACATTTATGTGAGGACAGGAGGTAATGAAGCACTAAATGAGGCGAGAGGACTTGAGGAAGGACTGAAGGACTGAATGACTTTATAACGAATTCAAGGACATGAGTAAGGATTTAATTGAGGACTGAACAAGAGAGTGAAGTTTTGTAAGAGGAACGGGGATGGAAGGACTTGAAGAGGACTGGAAGGACAGAAGAGATAGGAGAAATTGAGGAGGCAAGAGGATTAGGAGGGATAAGAGGTCTGGAAGACCGATGTGAGGACTGGATGAGGAATGTGGAGGATTGGATGGTTGGAGGAGGTTGGTAGGTCTGATTGTATGGATGGAGGAGGTTGGAAGGTCTGAAGGAGGGAATCTCGGACTTGAGGATGGATGAGAGGGCATGAAGAGAGAGGGAATGACTGGAGAATGAATAGGAGGAACTGATCGAGAAGGCGGGAGGACTGGAGGATGGATGGAATTACTGGAGGGAGGAGCTAGAGGAATTAAGAGGATGGGAGGAGAGACTTGAGATGGATTTTAGAGGATGGATTGGATGACTGGAGGAGGGGAAGATGGGCGGGGATATAACATGCCTTAATATGGATTCTCTGTAAAAACCTAGAACAGTTGATCACGACATGTCATGGATTTTGATGAAACTTTCTTTATTTAATTATCATACTTAATGTAGAAACAAAGAAAACGAAAAAAATTGATATATTTGAACTACAGTTGCCATGGTAACGGGGACCATCTATTTGACACCCACATATACATGTATATGAGAAATAAGACATATTGCGGCATTCTGTTGCCATGGAAACCTTAGTCAAAATTTATTTTATGAATACAATAACTTTTCTTTGTACGTTCAACTCTAAAAAGAATAACTTGTTTGGGGAGGGGGCGATAAGGTAGTTGTTGATATTCAGTCAAAATGTGTGAAAATTTAGCAAAATTAGGTATTTTTTCAGGGCCATTTTGGCATATTTTTGACTATTATGAAGGTTGAAAAATAAAATTTGGTACATTGTATTTAATATCACTTTGACAAAATTAATATCCATTACTGGAAAAAAATCAAGAAATTAAATTTATGGACCGGAGAAACGCATCATTTTTCCATGAATACTTATCAAATACTGTTTCCATAACAACTTTGATTGAATATTTCCGTACACCGCATATTGAAAAACATCAATTTTTGTTTTTCCACATTTTTGTGACCTATGATTATGAAATAGTATACCTGTATACAAATTAAATCTATCATTGTCACTTGACCTTAGATCATTTCAAGGACTCAATTTTACACAAAAATCAGGATTTGCAATTAATTTGAATTGATTTTTCTAAATTTGTTTCATTAGATATTTTTATTTTAAATATATAAAGTTGAACAACCTATCAATGAACTTTTTTTTTTATTTTGGTACTCATCCCAACAAATGATGCATTTATCATACTTTTACCTCTAATTGACTGTTTTGCCAAAATTCCGTACAATTTACAGTAAATCATGTCTCTTTTTTTTAAATCACATTTTTTTCCTGAAAATAGCAAATATTTTTCAATGACCTTGAAAATTAAGCGAATGACCTTGAAATTTGTCCTTAATACATCAAAATACTAAGTTTTGTTACGATAGCAGGTAAACATCTTTAGAAATTAGCTTTTTTAACACATGACAGGTATTTACACCTTCGTACCAAATGTTGCCGTAGTAACCTAATCCAAAGGCATATTAACAGATAAACCTTTTTTTCTACAAAAAATTCCTTCGATTCCCATGAAGTCCTAGGTTGGTACTCTTCAGGATATAGGAAATTATAATTTAAATCCTGTGCGAAATGCATTATTACGCATGTCAATATGAAGAAAAATGTAAGTAAAATCTGGCTTAAATTGGCCGAAAAGGGCACTTTTTGAATAAGCCAATCCAACATTCGTTTCCATGGTAACGGGATGCATTAAAATGCCTTTTTAGTCCCCTACCGGCAACGCAGAAGTGGGAAGCTGAATTCACGAAATTTACTAAGTCCAAGGGCCATAACTCTTGTGAAAATTAGTCAATCTAAATTAAACTAAAAACTTGATCTGCATCACAATATAATGTATTCACATACAAAAAAAAAAAATCAGTTCATTGTCTGCAATAACAGGCATGGAAAAGTCCGAAAAACTGAAAATTTCATGAAATTTGCTTAGTCCAAGGGCCATAACTCTTGTAAAAATAGGTCAATCTAAAGCAAACTCAAACTTGACCTGTACCACATTGAGATATATCCACATTCCAAAAATGAGTTCAATTTATGCAACAACAGCGAAAAAAAAAAAACCCGGAAAACTGAAATTTTCATAGCTTAGTCCAAGGGCCATAACTCTTGTAAAAATAGGTCAATCAAAAGCAAACTCAAACTTGATCTGCACCACATTAAGACATATCCACATTCCAAAAATGAGTTCAATTTATGCAACAACAGCGAAAAAAAAGTCCGGAAAACTGAAATTGTCATAGAATTTGCCAAGTCCAAGGACCATAACTCTTGTAGAAATAGGTCAATCAAAAGCAAACTCAAACTTGATCTGTATCACATTGAGTCATGGCCCTTGGACTTAGTAAATTTCGTGAATTCAGTTTCCCAGACTTTTCTTGGCTGTTGTTGCAGATAATGAACTGATGAACAGAGATGCAGGACATGAATTTATGCCGCCGGTAGGGGACTTATAAAGCACAGCGATCATTACGTATACATTTTTTGAAGGGATTTTTAATCAAAACCTTGGTTACCATGGCAACGGAACCCTAGAGAAAAATATAAGGTCATTTCGTTCTGAGGACATCTTATAAACCTTGTATACAAAAAAAAAAAATGTCCAAAACCTAAGACAGTCCAAACATGTCTGATTTTTTTTTCTTCAGATTTTTACATAGAATTGAATTTGAATCCTATTAATCGACGAGAATCATTGGTGGTAATCTTGGCTGATTGATCATGGATCCGCATACAATTTTGTAGAAAACATTGAGTAAAAACTATTCGACCGGCGATATATTGATGAAAAGATGAACTAAGATACAATTTGAGTAATGCTTCTTCAGATATGGGTCAGAAATTAATCTTATCTCGTACATCATTTGAAAAACGAAGGGATGGGATGGGGAGGACTGGAGGAGCGGGAGGACCGGAGGTTACAGTGCTTCTACATGTCCTTAATCGACGAGAATCCTTTGTTTTGATCTACGATGATGTTTTAAAACTTGTGAAAAGAAGTGGCGAATCCAGCACCCCCTTTACCGGGGGTCAAGAGGCGAATTTTGTCGATTTTTACTGAAAATGGGCCAAAATATACCTGTTTTTGGAAAATTTACGGTCAGTTCCGTGGGGGACGCCCCCTCTGCACCCCCCTCAATCCGCCACTAATATGTGGATCTAGAGTCCTTTCATTTTTACATAAGAAAATAATTCATTAAGATTCAAAATGAATAAAATTCTAGCATAAAATATATATTTAGGCATCAAGTTACTTAACATGATGAATATACAGTAGATCAGTTCATAAAATCATGTATGAAATGAAAATTCATTTGAGATCCTATATATATTTACGGAGTTATTGAAAGATATGGTGCAAAATGAGTATTGACAAAGTCAAAACGCGAAGAATTGAAGAATTTAAGTAATGATGCGAAGAACTGAAGATTTGAAGTAATGATGCGATGAATTGAAGATTTGAAGTAATGATGCGAAGATTTCAAGTAAGTAATGATCGATGCGAAGATTTGAAGATTTGAAGTAATGATGCGAAGATTTGAAGATTTGAAAAATTGAAGAAATGATGCGAAGAATTGAAGAAATGATGCGAAGAATTGAAGAAATGATGCGAAGAATTGAAGTAATGATGCGAAGATTTGAAGAAATGATGCAAAGATTTGAAGAAATGATGCGAATATCTTTAATTGAAGAAATTGTGCGAAGAATTGAAGTAATGATGCGAAGATTTGAAGAAATGATGCGAAGATTTGAAGAAATAATCGTTTCTTCGCATAATTTCTTCAAATCTTCGTATCATTACTTCATTTCTTCGCATCATTACTTCAATTCTTCGCATCAATGCTTCAATTCTTCAACTGGTGATATATAGTAGGAAGCGATGTCCTCTAATGAACACCGTACTAGCACAGCGATTCGTGGCACGTACTTTGTTCACAGAAAGTATAGTTCTCATAAAATAAAAGGCTCAAAAGTGTTTGCTTTTCGATTGCATTATGTTTTCTATGATCATTTCTACATACTTTAAATATAAATTCAGAAACAAAACATCTTGATTTTTTTAGCCTATTAGAAGAGCTAATTAAGCGATCAAAAGTTACCGGAAAATTCCAAAACATATTTCGTACATTTAAGTATTTTTTTCTGAAACGAGCTTTATGTTTTTTTTGGGAGGGGGGGGGGGGGGAGGGGGTAACAGGTCGATCATCCAGCCAGTGCCCACAACCATATTTCAGTAATTCCAGAAATAAATGAATTTTATTTAATATTCATGTCGCCAACCTTTTACTTCAAAATAAGAAGCAATTCTACGATTTTCATTGATATGAAAAAATCGTTATATTTCAATACCTGTCCATCATCTGCGTCAAACAAAATAATTTCTAGTCATACTTAGATAGAAATATAGAATGTAGACACGCGTAAAGTATCGATAAATCGACAAAATCACGTGTCGCTCGGTAAAAATCATAAGTGAAACCTCCAAATTTGTGGAATTCGTATGTTTGAATATCTCCCACATCTATTCGTACCAGTATGGATGTAAATAAAGATGAAAATTGTCAATGAGGTATGACGGAAAATTGTTCTATTGTCAAGATTGTTGTCGCCAATTGTTCAATAACTTCCGTTACGGTCCTTAGAAAACATTGGCATAAGACACTGGTTTCTGCAATTTGCAATATTGCTTCTGAAATTTATAAGGTTGTATCGATACCGTTGTTTTTGTTTGGACAAATCATATCCAATGTATTCGTTTACATACTGACTTGGTTCATGAACAAAGACAGCAAATTGACTTGGGACAGATAAGGAATTATAACTTCCGTGATCAATATTTCAGCAATATTTCATCCAGAAGCAATATCTTTACATTTACTTTTTTTTCTCCTGTCTTAAACACTAAAACAATACTGAATATTTCATCAAATACTCTAATATTTGGACGATGTGAAGTCGAATGATACGAAAAACTATAACTTTCGTTACTTTTAACTTCCGATACCAAATATCCAATTCTATGCTTTATATCCAGCGTCAAACTGATATGTTTTACAAAAGCAAGATATTATATTAATTCATGTAAATTATGTGTCTAGCTTGTTAAATATGTGTACGTTTAATTCCGTTACTCGATGATTTCCTGTAAAATCTTGTTCATTTTATTCATTGTCCATGGTGCAATGAACGGTTTAAAGTATGGAATGAAATGAAATATATCATATTTTCTTTAAATTCAAGCATTTAAATCGAATGACAATTGAGAGAGATACTTTGCAAAAAGACATTTTTAAAAAGCAGTTTTAAATACCATATTTCCCCCCAAAATATTCCTTATGGAATCATTCTCGCATTCTTAAGGAAAAGTTTCACCTATATTCTTTGCATGAATTCGTCAGTCATATAACGATTTCATGCTAGTTTGAACTTTCGCAAGTTTCGATCTGATAAATGTCTCTGGACGTGCTTCTTAGCCTCCGTTACCATGGAATTGCATTGATTTCAAGCTTCAATAACTTTAAAATGGGACAACTTATACGGGTGAAAATTTGAAGTTCAGTTTTTTTTTCTATATTGAAGTTTTTGAAGCTATCAAAATTTCTAAATTTCATCGTAGGTGGTTTTTCCTCATATACTGTTTCGGAAAATTTTAGATGGAATGACTGATTTATGCAGTTTGTGTAGCGTCCTCTAGAAATAGAATAAGTTGGAAATGGACATATGCGTGCCCACAGGAGTATGGCACATTATCCGTAACCCCCCCCCCCTTGAGTCAAATATCCCCGAGAGTCAAAAACCTATATGGGGGATATTTGACCGAGGGGGGGGGGGGGGGGGGGGGGGATAATGTGTCATACTCCTTGTCCAGAACAACACGGAACCCTTCAGACCGTCGTTGGTTTAAATTTTACTCCAAACTTGCGACGTTCTTCGTCGTTGAACTCTAGCCTCTAGAAATGGGTAAAGACAAGAAAAAACACAAAGAAAGGTCTCGAGAAAGATCATATGAACGTGATATAAAGAAGAAATCGAAGAAAAAAAGAAGGTGATAAGTCAAAGGCTTCTTCTCGAGTACAAAATTGTTTGGTCAGAGGAAATTCGAATGTGTAACACTGCATTTTTATTTGTTGTGATTTTGCTACTGAGTAGTGTCAGGCCAGTTTCTGCACTTTTTCAAGCACTTTGAATTGGCTTTTTTCAGTATTGTTTTGTTTTAATTTGTCCCTGGGGTAACCCCTTCCCTCTAGGCTGGCCATAACCTTGTTTGAGATTCTGCTGTTTACTACCACAGGCACATGTAGGAAGACCGTCAATATCCTGTATGGTCATAAGAGATTACTGGTATCTTATAGAGAGACAAGGCTTCCGACGAATTTTCAGCTAGAAGTAGCATTTTTGCAATTTTTTGCATTTGAAGGGCAAAATGGGGTATGACCATAAAGATTTAATTGTATACTTCCTAAAAACATCAATAATTCACCCAAAAAGATCTCATAACATAGCCTAATCGTCTACCTAAGTTGGACTGTTTTCTACTTTCTGTCTTGAACCTCCATTGCCAGATTAGCTAGTCTGAATCATCCAGGTGTTTTACTTTGCTTACAGTAAGCAGAGTAAAGCCTCTGAATGAATCAGTATTTGTCCAATCTGGCAATGGAGATTCAAGACAGAAAGTAGAAAACAGTCCAACTTAGGTAGACGATTAGGCTATGTTATGAGATCTTTTTGGTTGAATTATTGATGTTTCTAGGAAGTATACAATTAAATCTTTATGGTCATACCCCATTTTGCCCTTCAAACATGACAAATGCAAACATTTCAGATGCTACTTCTAGCTGAAAATTCGTCGGAAGCCTTGTCTCTCTATACATATATTCCCTTATGACCTGTAAAGGGGTATCATACAAGATATTGACGCTCTTTCTACATGTGCCTGTGTTTACTACTACGCTCGCAAGAACAGAAGTGCGGATCATATGTTATTTTGTCCTGTTAGTCCGGACAATATAAGTAACTACGGATGTGTTTTCATAATTTATTTTTACCTAGAGAAATCTATATGGACATTTTTCATAACAATGAATTTTCACCTACATGTACTGTCCGTGCAGCTCACTTCGGAAACTGGATAAACGCGATTTTGACTATTTTATCATGCAAACCTTTAAATATAATTGAAACCATTCAGTATATCTCGCTTAGTCGTAAATTTTGGTATAAGTGATATGATATGAGAATCAGTGCAGGCAATCAAAATTGAATTACGGACATCTCGGACCCAAGACATCTCGGACCCAGACAACTCGGCCCGTGGTCGGACAACTCGGACCCTCGAGGAACAGACATCTCGGCCCCTTTCTCGGACCCAGGAAATATAACAATGATTATTTGTATAAATAGATAAAGTAAGACTTCATATTGAACAGACATCTTGTAAGACATCTCGGCCCCTCTTATTTATACTTCTTCCTAGTTAAAACGGAGAAGATAAGAATATGTAAAAATCGGTCATCACGGTCCCTTGTATTCGGACATCTCGGCCCCTTTCTCGGACTTAAGAAATTTAACAAAGGTTATTTGTATATATAAATGAAATAAGACTTCTTCCAAGTCAAAACGGAAAAGATATGAATATTTAAAAGTCTGTCCCTTGTATTCGGACATCTCGGCCCCTTTCTCGGAACGGAGAAGATGTAAACATTAATTTCTGTCAAAACGGAGAAGATTTGAAAAAAAAAAAACTATTTCAATATCTTCATTTATATGTAAATCGTAAATAAGGAATACAATAATCATGATAATGCTATTTATTGCAAAAAAGGATGATATTGTCAACAATAAGGGTCCGAGTTGTCCGATATATACAAGTCACAAGATTGCCTATACTAACAGACTAAGGGTTCCGAGTCGTCCGATATATGAGTCCGCTATAGTCTATACAGAGGGTCCGAGTTGTCTGCTATAAGGGTCCGAGATGTCTGGGAACGGGCCGAGTTTTCCGGGGTCCGAGTTGTCGGGGGTCCGAGTTGTCCGCGTACCTCAAAATTAATAGATGGGCTATTTCCCATGCTAATTTTTCCCATGATGTCGTGACGCTCTCCATAGTCTCAATGTTAAACTCTGCGACGTCAGGCTGAAATTTAAAAGATTGAAAACGTCCCATCTAAAATTTATATTGTCTGTATAATTTGATTGCATAAACCCTCGACCATGTAACATATACCAAAATTTACGACTAAGCGAGGTCTATTCAGTGAAATATATTTTATATCTTAATTTTTGCATGACAAAGTTATCAAAATCGCATTTATCCACTTTCCGAAGTGAGCTGCGCGGACAGTAGAGAAATTTACCTGTGAATGTAGGTTAACTGGTGATCGCATACGCACCACTAGTCACAGCTTGAGGTACATGTATGAAGACGAACTCCTGGCGCCCGAACCCCCTTCCCCTTTTCTTTAGTGATGCAAGTTTTCAGCATGACATGACGAGTCATTTTACAGTAACAGTAATTCTGCAAGTAACAGATGCACAATAGACATGATAGAATGCTTACATCCCATTACTGAAAATGAATTCTTGAGAAAACTGTATACCGCTTTAGTACCTGTTTGAAACATAGAGATACTGACCATGTGTCGTCACGTCGTGGACAATATTCAATATACAATATTCGTGCGTATTACATGTACATCAACTTCTAGTTTTCTTTTTGAAGTTCGTACACTTCTCCCTCTCAGATTCTTTTCTATGTTCAAACAGCAAAGTTGTAATAAGAATCATTTTTATTTGTCCAGTAATTTTTAGCTTTGTCTGTTGGATTTTAAGAAATTGCAGGAAAAATGTCCTATGGATTTTTGGTCTCTTTCGTAAACTCTGGAAAATATTTGTTTACAAGACAATTTAACCATACATGTACAAACACATGCACAAAAAAAAAAAACCCGGTTGACCCTCCCCCTATCCTTCAGAATTTTGCGCTCAAGTTATGACATTTTTAACATGATTCAGTAATCCAGAAAATTCATTAATCTAGACGAATTCCTCGGGAACCAATTTGTCCGGACTAACGAATCATCACTGTATACTGGTACCAAATAAAACCGCTCAGCCCTAATTCTATGGTCCTTCCTGAGCAGATCGAGCTTGCCCACACTCACCAATTCTGCAGTTACCGGTATGCAGGCGGGTTTTGAAATCCGGCAGTCTACTCCGCAGTCCAGTAGGTTACCGTGTGAGCTAAAGGGACTTCCTGATGGTTCAGTCATTGAAGATACTGAACTATCGGTACTTGCACTACTGGAAAAACATACATGTACATGTACTACAGAAAGATAAAAACCCCACTTCTTCAAAATATTTGTATTATTATAATTTATTAGGGCTGTAATGATACACCTTGCTCATGATTTGATACATGTACGTTTTACAATATTCGTGTTTGATAGGATTCCTTAACTACATGTATTTTACCCTCAAATAAGATTTACGGTCCTCCCAGCACACTTCAGAACCTGGATGAATGCGCTTTTGATTGCTTTGCCATGCAAAAATTTAAATGAAATTGATATCGTTATGATCATTGAATTCAATAATTCTAGTTCAGGAATAGATTTTAGTATATGTTACCGGTATATGATAATGGGTTTATGCGATTGTACATTTATATTACGCAGACAAAATACTTTTTAGATTCGTTGTTTTGATTTTGACATTGTTTAGACATTGATGTTCATGGACAGCATCACGATGGCATGGGAAAAATTAGCTTAGGAAATGACCCATCTCAAACTTGTTTAGTCTACATAAACATGATAAAGTTTGATTGTGCGCATTTTCGCATGGGGGTAATTTCGTGTTTTTCGCAATTCAAGGTACTTAGCAAATATTTCCCCCTAGCGAAAATATCCCTGCTGCATTCTTACGATGGGAAAGAAATTTTTATCGCGAACATTTCCCCCACGCATTATAACGTCTTGATGTGTGATTTAACGAAATCAAAATCAGACTTGACGCCTTACATGTATTTTGACAGCTCCTTTCACCATACAATGTCCTAATTTTACGAATTTGACCTAATGTTTAGGATTTTTCATGTTGTTTTCTTACCTTGCAGACATGCATCAAGTGATGACTCGGACTCTGATTCAGAATCTAGGTCAAGGTCTCCAGTACGAAGAAGGTCAAGGTCAGCTTCAAGATCACCAAGGCAACGTGACAAGAAATCACAACATAGGAAAAGCAAACACAGAAACAGATCATCATCTTCATCTTCAAGTGACTCCAGAGGACCAGATTTAGGGAGGAAGATAGATAGGATGGCAAAAGAGAAGATAGAAAAAGCCAAGATGACAAAAGAAGAAAGAAAGCAAGTTCCTCGTAATTTTTTTTGTACATTTAAACCTGTTTTAAAAGACCCTTCAAGGGAATGTCAAATCAAGGTCACATAAGACAGGTGGTCTCGTAATACAGGTTCATTTTCATTGAAATTGTTTATTTGGGATATGAAAACCTTGGTCACTTAAAACAGGAAGTCTATTGATATAGTGGGTCGCTAAGGCAGGTTTAACTGTATTTTACTTAATGTGTTTTGTAATATGGCAGAATAAAAATTAAGATTGAGGTATTCAATAAACATATTTAATTTCTGGGATTAATATTTACTAAGTTATGATTTATGTTTGAAGGAGAGAGAAAGAGCTCATCAAAACATTGGAGACTCCAGAAGAAAAAAGAGCTAGGAGACTCGCCAAGAAAGAAGCTAAAGAAAGGCGGAGAAAGCAAAAGATGGGATGGGACAACGACTATTTGGTAAAAATCTTTTGTCAAACACTTTTATGAAAATACATGTACTGTAATAATGGCAATCTGTTAAACTGCTTTGGGGCTGAAATTTGACCCATCATGCTAATGTTTAATTAAAAAGTTAAAACATACATTGTTGATATATTTTAAGGGTTATACAAATGCGGACAATCCATTTGGAGATGAACATTTACTGGATACTTTTGTTTGGGGCAAGAAGCTAGAAAAGGAAGGAAAGAAACATCTTGATCGAGACGAGATTCACCAACATCAAAAAGTCAAACGGGAAGAAAGCAAGGTACTGATATTATTACATACATACATGTATACATCATGTACATGTATATTTACATTGCAGAAGAATCCCTATGCTAAATGCTCATAAGGCAATGGGGTATGTATTCTGATTACCTAGTGTGAAGTCGCATTTCGGTTTTGTGAGTCTAAAGAATTTACCAATGTTCAGATGCATTTGATACTATAACATGCAATGCACACATTATGCCAAATTGGGAATGGGGGTTCTGATATTTCTTTCAAATATAGACATACAGGAAACTGTATCACTTAAGGTGTTCATGGGTTTACATGTACAAGGTATACAGACGCTTACACATTTTCTGAAAATTGCTGTGCGATTTGTGAAATTTGCGTGTGACCAACAATGATTAATGAAATAATTAAACGGTACACACATGAAACCCAAAGTTTGGTAGTCATTTAAGTAATGACTGCCTTACTTTGTGTGTTCAGGGTAGTATACATGTAATTCTGGTTGGTCACGTGCAGATTCTGTGAATTGGGAATCTTGGAAAATTTACACATGTCCAACCAGAATTATACTATCATGAACACACAAAGTAAGACAGTCATTACTTATATTTCCATTTGTTCTAGATATCAGTCACCCGATTTAGCATTTACATGTATAATGAGTGTATTGAATGTTATAACGTCAAAAGTATCTGAATGTTGGTATATTCTCTGTACCGTGATGAGGTCACAATAGGCAACAAGAATATTTTGTTTATAAATCCCTTTGTCTAATGGGTGCTCAACATGAGGATTCTTCTGCAATGGAAATATACCTTAAATGACTTTTTTTCACAATACACATGTATCTATGGAAGCAGTATTTAAAAGTTTCATGTGATTTCTTGACATGGCAGACTGTGAGTTCATGAACAAATATTCATATCATGGTTTCATAAAAGTAGTGCGACTTTCTGGTTAAGTGAATAAGTTAAGCAGTCCAAGAGAATACTGAAAACAGTAATACTACTAAAACTAATAATATAACTTTGATTGGAGTCATCTTTCTTGGAAATTTAACTCTTTATATTACTGAAAGCAGTAATACTATATAGATTGTCAGTTCGCTCTTATACCAGTGGATTCGGGGAGATATGAGGGTGATTAGGAGTTGTATCTCATTCAAATGTATATTGGAAAATTGTTTAAAACATCAGGAAAATTTTTTCCTCAACATATTTGAAGAAAATGTGAAATCGGAAAGAAGAAAAAGTGAAAAATAGGTTCCAAATGGACATTATTTTCATGTTTAGTATAAAAATTTGTTCATATTTAATGTATTTGTTGTTGAATTAACGAATTGTGTGATAAAAGCTCTGCTTGTAGCTTTAAAATGTTTCTTTGTCTATATTACAGAAAGATGTAATATAAGGTGGCATTATTACTGTTTTCAATAATTTAAGGGATTATTGTTAACAGTAATATTACAGTTTTAAGTAATATTACTATTAATAGTATTCTCCTGGACTGTTAAGTAAATGAGTCAATTTTGTTTATGAATCATGTCTACTTTGGTATCAGAGTAGTTAGTGTTAGTATCTCCACTATTAAAAGGTCTCCATGAATTTTTTCTTTGGCTTAAGATATAGGCTCCAAGTTTTGATGAAGATTGGCACACTTTACATGCCTTTTCTTCGGTAAAGAAAAGGTAAAACTTTTTAAAGTACTTTCTTATGTAATTTACAGAGGGAGCTGGAGAAAGTCAAGAAGAGAAGATTGGAAAGAGAACGAGAAATGGAGGAGAGAGATCGAGAAAGGGTAAGGAAATACTTAAGAATACGCAAGATCACAACTACAGCTTGTGCAGCATGTCCGTTCTGATTTGTATTTAGTCACCTACCTAAACCATTGTTCAAAACTTGAAGAATACGCAAGATCACAACTACAGTGCTTGCAGCATGTCTGTTCTGATTTGCATTTAGTCTAAACCATTGTTCAAAACTAGGACAACTTTTCTACCCAAGTAAATTGATGACGTTAAAACAATGAAGAACAATCAAGGAGTGCGTGAAAATATTCGTATAATTGTGGTTAGAAGTATTTGCTATCTTCCGTATTGTCAGATGCCTCTTTGTTTAGATGCCCAAGTATTCAAATAATTTTTCTTAGATGTATATTCCTAACTTCTTTTGATCAGAACTGAAAACCTTATATGTTTTACACATGGAGAGATGATGAGATTTATTTACATTTTTTTCAGGAGCAAATGCAGAGAGATAAAGAGGCAGATTATTTCAGAGTGTGGGAGAAACAAGAGGATTCTGTAAGTGTTTGAATGTTAAAGAATTTATTCTGAAAAAATAATGTTAGTTTCTTCAGTACTCCTTCTTTAGGAAGTCAAGCAAACATTCAGATATACCGTTCTAGTAAAGTTTAAGGGAAGGGAAAGCCATAAATTTCTTAGAATTTAAAAATGTATAGCACATTCTTGTATTGAAAATAAGAAAGCTGATGGTGCTTGGAGATGTGTTTCATCATAAAGTCAGTGCGTAATTGTGTCTTTGACATTTATGTCACAGTGAAAATATTGTCCTAAGAGATCAGTTTGGATTCTTAGAGGCTCAATTTCAAATTTCATATTGTATTTTCAGTAAAGCTGTACTTATTTTTTTCGAGGAAATTCATTGCTGATTAATTATTTAAAGTATAATATTTGCTGATTTTCCAGTAGATTCATTGGGTGAACAGAAACCATACATCACAAAATTTGGCGAAATTTTCATTGTGACATCAAAATAGAAAACCTGACAATGTGTAAAGTTGCGATCAAATATGACATCACAATTCGAAATTTTGCTAAATGATGTGATGTCAGGTGTCTCTGCAAATAAAATCAAGGTTTAAAACGGTCATACCTATTTTCTAGAAAATGGACTATTGCTGGATTGCAAAGTAAAATGCGGCTGATGAAATGATGTTGATCTCTCTATGCATTGTGTATAATGTTTTCCTCCTAATTTCAGTTTCATTTAAATCAAGCAAAGCTTAGGTCGAAAATCAGAATCAAAGACGGCAGAGGTAAGATGCTAAAATATTTATTCAAAGTGAGTATTAAACAAATAAAGATTCCGCCTCTACGTGTCATTTATTCCTTTCATAAAGGTTTAATGTTGGATTTGGACTGGTGTAGATTTACTGCTACAAATACAAAATTAAAAATATATTTGCAAACGGTTAAACAGTGTCTTGGATTAGAATTTTACTGAAATGAAGTTTTCTGAAAGAATGGAACTTATGTAAATGAAAATGGGCTATTAATGGGTTAGAGATACATGTAATTTGATCACACAAAACGAACATTGGATCACATTGAATTAATCAAAATTTCGGTGATTTTAAATTCATAATACATGTTATTAGATGATAGAAAATATTACTTATTAAGTTATTTAGTACTTTCTGCAGTTCTATAAACTTAAGGTGAACCATTTTCCATACAGCTAAACCTATAGATTTGCTGGCCAAGTACATTAGTGCCGAGGATGATGATTTGGCTATAGAGATGCACGAACCCTATACCTTCTTATATGTAAGTATTGCAAGGTTTTCCTGTAGCATAGGATTGAAAATAGTGAAGTTTGTATCATAGCACTCTGTTCAAGAAATTTTCTTAGTGTTACAATTTGATTTATCATTTGAATAACAAAGGCATTTTTTATGCAGATTTATGTAATATATCAGTATATGTACATGTACATGTAGGGCACTCCACAAATGGGGATCGTTTTTAAAGTATTGGACTGGGCTTGTTACATGCTACAACAAAGCATGAATTTGAGATGTTACCTAAAAAAAGAAAAAATTGTCAACAAAGCAAAGTTTAAATATACTGATGAAATTTGATAGTGTCAAGAAGTACAGTGATTTATAACAATTGCTGATCCAAAAAAAATTAGATACATGTAGTTAAAAGAAACTAGACAGAATCTGTCTCAAATTAAATGATGTAAATTAAAATCTGTTAGTGTACATGTACTTTGAATTCATAAGAGTAATGCAAGAAAATACTCATTCTTGGTGTTATTTTCTCTTTGCATTCGAAACAATATCTGACAAATACTTCAGATTGAATTAAGAATCCTGCTCTAAAGTTACTGTGATAATGCTGTTCAATTTTTAAATTATGCTTAAACTTTAAGTCCTCTGCTATCTTGTCAGAGGTTCCTACTAGTTTTGATACAATAATACATGTAGGTAGTGCATTTGCTTCTCACCTCTAAGGTCCTGGGGTCGAATTAGATTGATTTTGGCAAAGGGGTCTTATTGGGGGGGGGGGGGGGGGAGGGTTGGCGGTGCCAACCCATGCCCAAGAGGGTACTCCGGTTTTGTCCTGCTCCAAGGACCCCCTCACGTAATCATCTGAACCAACGTGAGACATGAATATAAGTTTGTCACTTGATTGTTAAATGTTGTAAAATGAATCAACTGCATTATTTTAATTTTGATACGTACATGTAATTAAATAAATCTGATTTCAGGGTTTAACAATCACAGATCTAGAGGACCTGTTAGAGGACATTAAGGTGTATTTAGAGCTAGAACAAGGCAAGAATGCTGAGTACTGGAAAGACATCATCACCGTCACAAACGATGAACTTACGCAGCTACGGAAACTTGACACGTCGCAAAGAGGTAGATTTTAAGTGTAGAAATGTTTGTTACGTTTGTCACATCAATACATGTACATGTACCTCCAAACATACATGTAATTTGGCAAAGTGTGAAAATTATTCTTATTTATATGTAGCTTTTCCAATCAGTTTATTGGTATGGTCTTGATATTGGTAACATCTTCGTCCGAAACAGTTATGTTTTTGTTAACTTGAGAACAGCACTGTATCTTTGTAGATAACTAAATGGAAAAAATGAAATTTTGTAGGAGAAAAGGGAAGTTTATTTGAAAATTTATAATGCTTTAAAATGTGTGCACTTCATAGCTGACATTTAAATATAAAAGTAGTAATAAATATGTTAGCTTTAATTTGTAATTTTAGAATGCACTTGAATACAAACACTAGAAAGCCAGTTGGAGGGGAAAGTTGAATCTTTCACAAGCTTCAAGGATTTTGACACTTATTTTGTGTATTGTCTATTTCAGAATTTCAAGACAGACGTGAAAGAATAAATGAGTCAGTGACAGAGGAAGTTGTCTCAATATTTAAGGGAAAAACAACCAATCAGCTGCTACTACTGGAAGAGTCCATTAAACAGAAGCTTCAGGGAGGAGAGGGTGTTGATATTGGTAAATTGAAGTAACTTAAACAAAAGCTTTCTGGAGTATAGTTACATGTAGCTCAAACTCACAATTAAATGTTGCTACCTAAAATTTTAAATTTTAAATTTTAAATTTTGAATATGATACCTGTATGGTTGTTAAAAAATGAGTTTACTGTCTGCACAGCTCACTTCAGAAATAGGAAAATCATGAATTTTTCTTCTTTGACAGCATTTATCAATAATAATGTTTATTCTGGAACATAGATCTTGATTTCTCGTAACTTATCACAGAATCAGAAATCAATTTTCATGGGCTGTTTTAAGTTTAATTTTTCTGGAACATGACGACATTATGCATAAACATCATAAACGTTGTAACAAATTAGACGAACATTCAAAAATTAGTTTCTGACTATAATAAACTGATCCTTGCTCACATAATCATTAAACTTAAGTGTATGTCAAAATTGATGAAAAATCTTATCTAATTCCATGGTGTTTATTGTATTGAAATTTGATAAGATTAAAAGTTGAAATTTGATAAGATTAAAAGTTTTTTGAAAAAAAGAGTTTTTCTGAATTATTAAGTGAGCTGTGTGGACTGAAGTTTCAAAGACTTCCTTAACTAACCCCCTCCCCCCCCCCCCCCCCCATAATCATAAATCATGTGACAATATTACCATGGAATTCACTGATATTTTCAAAGGAAGAAAATGATGAAAAAATTTATCAATGTTCTGTCTTTTAATTGTATAGGTTACTGGGAATCACTGCTACAGCAATTAAAAGCCCATGTTGCCAGGACCCGCCTCAAAGAGAGGCATCAAGATGTCCTCAGACAGAAATTGTTCAAACTTAAACAAGAAGTATGTAGAAACTTTGTAAACCTGTATCAATATTCTCTCATTACTAGCTAATCTAAAGGAAAATTTAAACGCAACTTCTCTACAAAGTACAATTCAAAAGTATCTTTTATTGACAATGTTAATCCATGAATTTGCTAAACAGAACAAGTGATTAAGAAAAGCATTAAAGATACACTCAAAAACAGGCCATTTGTGCTGACTTACCAACTTTAAATTCATCTTTCCTCAAGTGATTTTTTCAAAGTTTCTCTTTAGGAATTCAGAGAAATTGTTTAGGAAAAATAGAGGAATTTTTGCATTGGGAAGGGGCCAAATTTCGGAGCAAAAGCAAGAAAAAAAAAACACTGGACTCATGATGTCACTTTGTCTAACTCATTTAAAGCATTTGTCTTGCTGAAAAAGACAGCATATACAGTGTTGTGCATGTATAAACCATACATGTAGATACTTGTATATGTTTTCACAATTTTATTTCTTTATGCAGTATTGAAAAAAATCTCCATAGTATTTCAGCACTTTTGAGGCATGGATACAAAGTCTCCTTTTAAATTCTACTTTTCAGTAAATGATCTTTTGAAGAGGACTTTATTAATATAGTGTAGAAATCATTTCCATGCCATTTCACTTTCCTATGTATGCAAATAATTTCCATGCCATTTCACTTTCCTATGTATGCAATACTTAAGTATATTGAATGAGAACATTTTCTACAAACAGCAAGGAATAGAATCAGGGCCATTGTTCCCAGCGGGTATAATGGAGGAGAGGAGTCGTAGCAATACGCCAGATAGACGATCATCCCCTGCTCCAATAAGAGAACCTACAACAAGACAGGATTCTCCAGCTCCAGCTAGAGAGACAAAGGTAAGGCAGTTACATGTATCTCTATATAGAGAGCCGACAATAAGGATGGATTCTCCAGTTAGAGAGACAAAGGTAAGGCAGTTACATGTATCTCTATATAGAGAGCCTACATTAAGGTTGGATTCTCCAGCTAGAAAGACAAAGGTAAGGCATTCATCTCTATTTAGAGAGCTTACAACAAGGCAGGATTCTCCAGCTCCAGCTAGAGAGACAAAGGTAAGGCAGTCATCTCTCCTCAGAAAGCCTACAATAAGGCTGGATTCTCCAGCTAGAGAGACAAAAGTAAGACACTTATCTCTATTTAGAGAGTCTACATTTAGGCTGGATTCTCCAGCTAGAGAGACAAAGGTAAGGCATTCATGTTTATTTAGAGAGCTTACAATAAGGCTGGATTCTCCAGCTCCAGCCAGAGAGACAAAGGAAAGCCATTCATCTCTATTTAGAGAGCTTACAATAAGGCTGGATTCTCCAGCTCCAGCTAGCGAGACAAAAGTAAGACAGTTATCTCTATTTAGAGAGCCTACAATAGGGCTGGATTCTTCAGCTAGAGAGACAAAGATAAAGCAGTTATCTCTATTTAAAATAGAGAGCCTACAATAAAGCAAAAGGTAAGGCATTCATCTCTATTTAGAGAGCCTCCCATAAGGCTTGATTCTCCAGCTCTAGCTACAGAGACAAAGGTAAGGCAGCTATCTCTACTTAGAGAGCCTACAATAAGGCTCTTATCTCCAGTGCTAGATAAAAAATCAAAGGTAGGAGTTCTCCCACATTCACAGAGTTATCCTCATGCAAAGTGCAAAATGAAAAATTGATCATCCAAAGGTGTAGGATGAGAAGCTACATGTGAAAATGCTGACAATTATGTCATAAAAGACTGATGCACTGCATCTCTTCAGTCGTGATCAAAAGATGGCTGAAAAGTATAGGAAAATTAAAATTTTGAATTTTTTTCAGATAAAGGGAGAAAAATAATCAATCGCCGGGAATGATCATCATGATTATTGACAAGGAAATCCAACCCTTGTGTCTGTGATTTGCTTTTCTCCATGTCTCTGGAAGTCTCGTCATGGTACAAACAAATCCTGGATAATCTGGTTTGATTTCCTTGTCAATGATTTCAATTTTAGATTCAAAGAGAGAAATTGGTAATAACGATTTGCCTTGTTACATGCAACAAAAGGAACTTATAAAATGTTTCCTTTCATTGACAATTTTGTCTTCAAGAATAAGAAATTGATACATACATGTACATTGTACAAATTTTGTTTATTTATCAGTCACCAAATTAAGTATCTTCTTCATTGATAGGCTGCTACTGGTGATATTAACACTACACAAGCGAGCGAAGAGCCAGTAGCGGGGAGTAGTCAGGAATCTGCAGGACAGGTGCCGTCTGACGAAGAAGATGACGGGTATGTTATAACATCACATATGTTGTGTGTTTTGTGCCTTCATGTACGTACATAAACAGTTAAACCTGTCTTAGCTACCCACTATATTAAGAGACTTCCTGTCTTATGTGACCATGGCTAAGTTTTTCATTTCCCATGTAAACAGTTTTCATGCAAATGAACCTGTATTAAGAGACCACCTGTTTTATGTGACCTTGATATAACATTCCGTGAAGGGTCTCTTAAAACGGGTTTAACTGGAAATATTTCCAATGAATTTTGTCTAGCTACATGTACATTGTTCAGTTTATCCGTACAAATTTCAGAGTACCGTTATTCTGTGTTATGATGCATGTACATTGTGTATTTAGCAACTTCTTTCAAGAAATACAGGAAGGTCAATATACATGTACATTTAATTTAGCAGAATCTTTTTACTGATAAGTGCAACATCAACATACCATTATGCTTGTACCCTATGAAAATCAGAAACCCCTAAATAACTAGAATTTGAAGATCTTTATACATGTATGTCAAATTTGTACTTTTTGGCATTTGAATTTTCAAACATTTTAATCAAAAAATAACCTTAAAGCATGACCTAAATGTAGGTACAGGGTCAAGGTCATTTTCAAGGTAAAATGTATTTATAGCCTCTGCCTTTTTGTTTTACAGAGAGGAGGCCTTGATAACGGAGGAAGACCTTGAGGACCAGGCTTATGTAGACTACGAGGCAGGAAACTATTCTCCAAAACTCCACAGACCTAACGACCTTGACATTGATACAGTGATATATGATCCAGCAGACGACATCAGGAAACTAGAATTGGCTCGTCAACAAGTCAGGTCTACAGGGAGAGTCAGGGTAGGTAATATTGCTCAGGGTTTGTACCTATAGTAGGTGATTATCCAATATGCTTCTGTTCATTTGAGAAATTTCTCTGACAAATTGATTATTATCCCCCACTTTTGCAAATGCACAGGGATACTAGTATTAAATCTTGTTTGTCTGTCCATCCTTACATTCGTCTGTAGCGGGGGACCTCAATTCTCTAAATTTGCTAGTCAAGATTTATAGTAGTATTCAGCTTTGGTTCCACAAATCAGCTCTTGGTCTTAGAAAAATCCTCTTCACTGAAATAGACATACAAATGTACATGTAATCGAATCTATAGATAGACAGTTTATACCGTTTGAAAATTAAAAAGACGCTTTACATTTCATCATGTTCGTAATTTTACAGTTGGATGGTGAGACAGAGTTTATAAAGAAGGCAAGAGAAGGAATGAATGACGATGAGGCAACGTTTTCCGTTGAGGTACCTACCGAGCATCAAGCTTTCCTCTGGTCTGACAAATACCGTCCACGTAAACCACGGTTCTTCAACCGTGTCCACACTGGTTTTGAGTGGAACAAGTACAACCAGACTCATTATGATATTGATAATCCTCCACCAAAAATTGTACAAGGATACAAGTTCAATGTAAGTACATACAGTACATGTATATGTAATATACATGTACATGTATAAGTTTAAGGATTGACAAATCTGTTATTTCATCTACACCACATTATGTTAGCCTTACTAAGTGATTTTTACCAACCAAATTATTTTTTCCACAACAAATTATTTTGCCAAACCAAGTAACTAGTAGTTTTGCCATACTGAATTGTTTTTGCCACACCGAAGTATTTTTGTTAAACCCAGTTATTTTGGCCACAAACTATGCATTTTGGCCACACCAAATATATTTTAGCTACACTCATACATGTGTATTTATCATCAACAAATTAACCATTAGCGTCAAGCATCCACTGTTTGCAAAAGAATGCTATTTAATTTAAAAGATGTCATATTGTAAAATCCTGGAAACAAACACAATTTTAGGCACTTTGCATTCTGCAACATATCAATGTAAAATTTTTAGCTCGCTGGGTTTTGGAGAGCTAATTCCAGACACTCAAGATCGTTGTCATCCTCAGACAAAACTTTGCCCTGGGCTGTATCTCTTGAAGTATTAGAAGTAGGGCTTTTTTGATAGTTCACACAACCTTGTGTTAAGACCTTTCATTTGAGATCATGATCTTTGACCTTGGACTCTGACCTAACTTTAACCTGGGCTGTATCTCTTCAACTATAGGGTGTAGGGCTTTGATTTTTCACAGGTAGGTTCCTTTGGACAAAACTGTTTATTTGAGACGTTTGACCAAGTGACCTTTACCTTGAACTTTGACCTTCTTTTGAAAAATTAACTTGGTTTATATCTCGTCAACTATTATGGAAAGGAATCTGATATTTTGTGCATAGATTCATTACTACCAAGACCTTTCATTTTAGACAATGACCTTTAACCTATTGACCTTGACCTTTAACTTTGATGTACTTTTCAATAACTTATACCTGGGCTATATCATCAGCTCTATAAAGGGGTAGTCATAGACTCCTCATGACAATACTTGTTGGGTCTTGGAATTTACATGTATTTGATTTTTGACAAAAACCTGCTACGGCGAGCTATGTTATCTTTGACTATCCTATGTTTATGAATGAATACCACTAAAGATAAAATATATAGGATATTAAGATTATTCTATAAGTGTTTTTTGACAGAATAAAAATCATATGAATCCTCATTATTGTGTTTTACAGATTTTCTATCCGGATCTGATTGACAAGGCAGATACTCCAGAGTATACTTTAGTGAGTACATCTCCTATTTACTTCAGATTATAAAACCGCTATTTTGCTTATAAATTGAAATTTTGAATTTATATCATTAATTGAAAATGAAATAAAATACACAAAATGTATGCCCTGTTATGGCTTATTGTTCAGATGTATTTTGCTTATAAATTGAAATTTTGAATTTAGATCTTCATTGAAATTTAAATCATTGAAAATAAAATAAAATTTGCCCTGTAATGGTTTAGTGTTCAAACACATACCTATTGCTTATTGTGAAAAGTAATAATTTTGTCTGAGAAAGGCATGAGAAAGGTTTCAACCATTTCTACTCCCAGTGTTGGTTTTGCTTTGCCAGAATTACGAAACTTAAAGGTATTTCACGTTACTATGGAAAAATGTCGTAGCCAATATTGATTTTGAACATGTATAATTTATGTAATTTTTAGACCCCCATAGAGGACAACAAGGACTTTGCTGTTTTAAGGTTTCATGCTGGGCCACCATATGAGGTAAGCAAATTTACTGTAAAAATGTATAAATCTCTGTTTAGGGAAACATGGGTAAATTCTCTCTTTTTTCGGGGGGGGGGGGGGGGGGGGGGGGATTAATTATAAAAATATAATGCACTGACAGATAACAGTCAGATACTTTAAAAATTTGTTAAAGATTATTAATCACATATGTTTTTAGTGTACTTTGCTTCAGTGTGTTTTTGTAATATTCAAAATTTTAATTATATGCATATTTCAGGACATTGCCTTCAAGATTGTCAACAGAGAATGGGAGTATTCTTACAAGCATGGTTTCCGATGTCAGTTTCAGAACAATATTTTCCAGTTATGGTTCCATTTTAAACGATACCGATACAGGAGGTGATACCCTGTTAAACTTTTTTTGTGTTCATTTGTTTTGTCTTTCATTCATTTCAGTACAAATGTCATGTACATGTTCATGATAAGTACATAATGTATTACATGTATGCAGTTTCTGATAGACGTCTACACTCTGAAAGGGTCATAAATTTTCCATGAGTCCATCATGTCATAATAATTTTGTATTTTATGTATAGAACATGAATGTACTTTTGCTGATGGAGGATGCTCTTTAGTATATGAAATTTTGTATATTCATGTAGAATATTAAACATTTTACAAAGTAAAAAATGTCATTATCTTTGTTCAATTTAAAGCTAATACTGCACATACATGTACAATGTAAAATGTGAGAAATAAAGAAAGGGAGCCAATATAAGCATCCCTTTTCTCCTGGGCCTAATCATATGTTTCAATTACTTTCAAAGTATCCACAAGAGATTCACATATCACAGATGAAATATGCCAATTTGCAGTATCACCTTGGCACATGACCTTGACCTTTGACTCACCGACTATCCTTGGTCCACTGGCTATCAATGTATGAAGTTTAATTGATGTTTGATCAGATCCAAGAGCAAGGAAAGCATGTTTATGATATCTGACCACAAAATTCTACCCAACCACACTTTTTCTAAATGTAAAATTTGTTGTCAAGTTTTGCAACCAAGATGAAATAAAAAATAAGCACTAAAGTGACAATTTAAAAAAAATTCCTCTCGGACATCGATTTCTCTCTATAAGTCATGCACAGTAGTTGCATACTCATGATACTGACAGTATTGTTTGTGTGTATGACTTTGAAATCACTGGCTCGTTCATTGTAAGGTGCTTGATGCTACAGATTGGAGAGAACAATAGGAAGTTGTAACTGATTATACTGAAAAACTAGAACACCCCAAACAATATAACCTGTATACATTTGTATGTAGACGATTGACTCCTATGATTGCAGGACACAAGTGCAAATTTCATGACATCACACACAGAATTTTTTGTTTTAGTTACACTGTAGTTTAAACAATATTTTATTCAAAAGATTTGAAAGGATTGGGCAACAGGCAAAGCCTATACAAGGAAGAAGTAGTTCTTGCGTAGGAAAAACAAGCTCTGAACCTTGGTCAAACATCAAAAATACATTGTGTTGTCATGAGTTTTCTCAAACTTTCATGTACGCCGTTCGAAGGGTTTATTTTCAAACTATTGACATTGAATTTTGTGAATCATTATGGGTTTTCCTTGTCATAGTAATCCTTTGTGGCAGGGACAGAGATTCTAGGCTGAGAGAATTGCCAGTATTCTGTTCACAAGAATGGAGTCAACAGGCATATGCACTGAGCATTGGAATATGTGGTCAATTTAAGAAATAACAAGTAGCTAGCCATGGTTTGTTCCCCGAGCCGCGAAGCAGCGAATTGATAATTTGATTGGTATTTATTAAATCATGCGATGAGGGGAATTACTGGACAACAAATCACAGCTAGCTACTTGTTATTAATCTATTCTAATATTGTTCTGCACAAGCTCTATATCACGTGCATGGGCGGAGCTTAGCGAACTGGAAGTTTGTTGGAGATTTTACCCCAGGCGAGTTCTATAGTACGTAAAGGGGGAAAATCTCAAGTCATGTTAGAATAGGAAACATATACATTGTAAAACATTGTTACTTTTTACAAATATAATTTTATTCCATCTAAAGATATTGAAGCAAAGCAATATACAATTATGCTGTACATCATAACTATAGAGTTTGTATACATCATGTTTCACAAGGAGCTACACAAGAGTCCTTGGTGGATCCAGTAATTTTGATTGGCTGAGGATCCAACCTTCAGTTGCTTTTTTGTAACAATAGTCCATTTTCCAGATAAAAGATATGACCGTTCCTAGCCTTGATTTTATACACATGCAGACACCAGATCATTTGGCAAAATTTTCTGTTGTGACGTCAGATCTGATCGCATCGTCTTGAAGCACCTTCATATGTTGTCAAGCTTTTTGTTTTGACGTCACAATGAAATACATTTGTATTGCAAAATTTTGTGATGTCTGGTAATTGGCTGTCTAACGAGTTTACTGGAAAATCAGCTATTAGAGGGAGGAGGTTCCAACTTTGCAGAAAGGATCCTTGTTTGTAGAATTTTCTAAAGAACTTTGGATCCACCAGAACCCTTCCCTGAATCTATCAACGTTTGTGAATGAAATTGCTGACCATTACAAACTTTTAAGATCAAATGGGAAAATTTTTGCAGTAGTTGAGTTTAAACATACAATGAACATACACTGTTGTTTAATGTATCTCCTCACAGCACATGTATTGCCGAAAGAAATTGGTTAGTATACAAATGACTGTATTGATAAGTTAAGATTTTCTACATATTTTAAGAACAGTATCGGGTCAGTTTTATTTTGAGATTTCCAATTAAATATATCAAGAGAGATAACTCTAATATTCATGTAGCAGTAAATTTGGGCGAGCACACAGGCAGTGTCCATAAACTCATTCTAAAATGTCAGAAAAATTATTCACAGCATAATCAATACTCTATCCAATAAATATTGTTGATTAAACAATTCAAATCTAATAAATACATGTAGGATATTCAATAAATTTTACTACGGTATATTTCATCAAATTAAGATTTAAAATATATTTCTTAAACCTACACATATCAGCAAAAGTTGGATAAGATATTTAAATCAAACTGTTCATTCTGTGCTGCCTTAAAAGAGGAGATGGACAGGGTGAAAGGGAGGAAGAAGGAAGGGGATGGGAGGAGGGAGGGAAGGGGCAAAAAAGGGAGGGAGGAGGGAGAGAAGGGGGGCAGCAGGAGGGAGGAAGGGGGTAGAAGGAGGGAGGGAAGGTAAGGGTGAAAAGGAGGGGGAGGGAGGAGGGAGATAAGGGGGTGGGAGAGGGAGAGAGGTACCCCTTAACAGGTTTGACCTTAAACTGCATAATTATACAGATTTTTCTCACATAAATGTACACTGAATTTTCCCAAAATTTTCATGAATCTAAATACATTGTTAATGTGTTAGTGTGTGTGAAAGACACACGGGATATTTCTCATATATAATTCATTTGGCTTAAAGTTTTTAGGTGATGTTAAATAGATTCACTCAATACAAAATATTTAATATCGAAATTAGTCACAAAACATCACCATGATCACAGATGATCAGCTCATTCTCTGTTTTTTCCTACAAATTTGTTGATCAACATCGTTGATGAGTGTGTTACCATAGCAACGTAGATTAGGTGGGAGTGAATATGGTTGACCGATCAGAAAGTCAAATGACATCCATCTTTGAGCAGGTCCATAATAGCGCCCTCTAGAGTCTTGTTCAAGTAAATCCTCTACAGGAATAGATAACTCTCCTGGCATGAAGTCTCTTTGCATGGGCCACTTTTGTAATTTTTTGACAGCCTCAAAATCTAACGGGTCTTGACCAAGCTCTTTCCTCAACTGGGAGTCCTGAAAAAATGTATAACTTTAAGAATGTTATCAAAATTTACAAACATCATCTGTAATAGATTTTACCTTGACCTATCATCTGCATGCAGATAATGCTTTTCAAATCTGTGAAAATTTTGCATGTGTAATTATTTTAGTACAACCATATAATAATAATATAAATCATATGTTACAGTGTGTGAAATTAATGGTGGCCCGATGGCCAATTTCTACAGTAAATTGGATCGGTCTATAGCAATAGAAAAAGTCATAGACCAACTTGTCTACAGGAATTTTCAGTATCAATGTCATGCCAATAAAATTTAAAAGATTAATAACTTAAAGAATTTCTATAGATTTTGAATCATTGTCTATGATTCTATTTTTGAAAAAAGTAAATTGTTTTATCGAATAATATGCATAAAAGATAAGATTTTTGGGGTCATTCTTATTTTGGTCTACAGTACATTGCTGCGGGTACAAGATCTAAAATCACTGTAGACGGAATGTCTATAAGACTTCAATTGTCAATTTCACACACTGTATGTAGTGCATGTATGACTGTCTCCTTAGGGACAGTATATAGTTAAAGTATACCATTGAGGGTCAGTTAGTGAAATTCTGAAGTTATATGATGTCACAGTGCCGGTATATAAAAACAGTTAAAGTATACCATAGAGGGAGTTAGAACGATTCTGGTTGGCTGAGACTGGGCTAAGCCTCAGGAAATAGGTCTGGTCGAGGGGGACCAGAATCTTGCTAACTCCCTCTATGGTATATTTCAATTGTTTTTTTCATACTGTGGATGTGACGTCACACAAAGAAGCTCTCCCCAATTTCAAATCGGTAAGGAAATAGTCTTTTTTAACTAATACACGTCTTTGCAGGGACATAGTCTTATCAGGTGAATTGCAGGGAGAATAGCTAGATCTAATGAGTACCTAAACAAAACAATACAGTTCACACTTGGCTGTCTTTTTCGTGTACATACTACAGTAATAAAGTAACACTTCAGTCCACACTTATAGTAATACTTCAGTTCACACTTGCTGTCTTTTCATTATTCAGTCATACTTCAGTTCTTTCTTTTCACTGTAGTAATACAGATCAACGGTTCTTTTTAAAAGACCTTCTTACCTGCAAAACATAACAGAACTGTTTGAGGAGTTCCATAACATGGTCCCAGTACTCAGGAGCAAACTCCACCCTCTTCAGCATCACTTCCTTGGTGTTTTTACACATGGCCATAAAGTGGCACCACTTATGCCCCGTCACAGCCAGCTGGCCCTGGATCTGTGCCATATAGGCCCTGGGTATACCTTTAGGTAGGGTAAAAATGTATATTTGAAGGTAAATCTTTCAGACAATGTTTAGGATATCACAACAATCACTGATCTATAGGGGGTTCCGAAGATTCAAATGATGGTTCAATATTGACCTGAACACATACATGTATTTCAAAAGAAAATGTTCAATAAAAATTTGAAGGTATATTCTACCTGCTTGATTCTTAACACTTATGATCAATTAAAAAAGCTTTCAATATGACTGTTTAGCATAAAAGGGGTAGGGACAAAAGTGACCATTTTTGGCCCCAATCAGAATTTTTTAAAAAGTTATATTTTCTTATTCATTACGCTTCTTTTAAACAAAAAATGACAAATTTTGTGTGATTTTTTGAAAACCGTGCCTTTCAGGGTAACATGATTGAAAGTTTAGCACTATGTCTTCACATTAGAAATTCTGATTTTTGGCAAGGGACACACATACCTACAGATGTAAGCCCTAGAGCAAGGGCGTGTAACAGGTTCATACTCATATTGGACATTCCTTTTTATATTCTGAATGTACACGGAAAGTACAAGTTTGTTACATGCGCTTGCTCTATATATACTATAAACTATTATGTTAAAATCTGGTTGTTATCATTTTACTACTAATTTCTATAGTAGTGGGTAATTTTGGCGGGAAATAACACTCATATTAGTTGATTACATATATTTTCGATTCAATTTCAATAAACAACAATGTATTTATTTTTATTTGAAAGATACAAAATAGTATGAAAACAATTTTTGAAAATAGCAAAAAATGGGGCCAAAAACGGTAGATTTTGCCCCTACCCCTTTACACAGTTTCCAGATCACTGAGTTTACCCTTATACTGAATCAGAATACTAATTGACCCTTCCGAATGCGGGAAAAATTTTGAGAAATTCCATGACATCACAATGCAATTTCGATGTTTGACCAAGGTTCAAAGCTTGTTTGTCCGAGGTAAAAACATTGTGACGTCATGATATTTTGCATTTTTTTCCTGCAATCAGAAGGGTCAATTCTTCAAGACTAATTTTTCTTTTTCAGTTTGAACCAAGAAGGGGATTGATACAACACATAAATCAAATTTATGTGAAATAAAGCATTTTTGTATTTATAATTATTTTCATGCGCTTTTTTGACATTTTCTGAAATTGGTACCCCCAACCTCTTCCAACCGTGATTTTAAAATCTTAACGACAAATCTTTCTAAATAAAATACATGTACCTACAAGGAATCTTCTAACACATTTTATTATTATCCTTAATAACAAACGAGATACTGTTAACTTGGAAATTTTCAAGTGGGGTTAATTTTTGCTGAAAATAACCACCGCATGAAAATTACGCTGTCTTGTACTGTTACAATCGTCATTTTGCAAATTCCCCCCCCCCCCCCCAGTGAAAATAACCACGTTTACAGTACAATCCCATTATTTCACAGCTACATGTAAAGATCAAGCCAACAATTTCTAAAAGTTTGTTTGTACAGGTGGGACAGGTCTGACAGTCAGATGCGTTTCGCATACACTTCTGTACATAAATAATGCCATACATTGGTGTACCTTTTACAGAATTTTCAGGTCTGTACATCCTATATATTGGTGCCTTGAATTCACACAGGCCTATGTCCTTTCTGGAATCCTGTGGATCTAAGATGGCGGCATCGGGAGAAGCTCCGATCATCTCCGCTAAATCTTTGTCCTGAGGTGACCAGAACCCAGTGTCCCTTATCTGGTTTCCAGTCAGTAACTGGTATGCTAAAAATTCGATGTTGGATTTACAAACATTTGATGTGCATTTTTTTAGGATTTGCAAGATCATCAAATGAATAAATAATTTCAAAATGGGTCAAAATAAATTCTAGTAAGCATTAGGCGGAATATTAAAACAATTCTAATATGGATAACAGATTTTATATTTATAGCAAATGAGGATCTCTAAAGAGAACGCAATTAATTTTTTTTATTATTATTGCTCTTGCATGATAGCATATTGATAAGAAGTGTGTATACATAAACCATGGGTTAAAATATTATGAGTAATTTCAAGTATTCAATCACTAATACACTTTCCGATGGAAATATCTGAATTATAAAACTATATACATGTACATGTACATGCACTAGAATATGATGAATTCCATAGTTTAATAAGAAGTACAGGAAATCTCTACCTTCACCAATGATTTCCTCCATGGTGAGGCCATGTTTGGTATTTGAGGACTCCTCAACCTCTAAATCCTCATCTTCCTCAGCATCCTCTGTTACCATGGAAATGAAGAAGTCATAAGGTCGTCCCATTCCTATACCTAGAGCATCTCCAAATTTAGATGCAGTCAAACACACCGACTTCCTCAAATCAAACCATTCCTTAGATCTTTGTTTTACTTTATGCTCCATCCTTACAACTGACAGCTACACATAGTCAACATTTCACGTGCAAGGGTATTGTTCCGATTTCGAGCTCTAATTTTAGCCTTCAAATAATGGTAGAGCAAGGCTCAAGTGTTGAGTATCATAACTGAAAAGATACAAGAAAATTATTATTATACCAAACTTCATGTTTTTGAGACAATGAAGTGTACATAATATCTTTAACAAAAAAAATACTCCAAATTGTTGGATGTGATACACAAAACGGTGTCTCTGGTGAGTATTGCTCGGAGAGTAATAATACCACATTATCCCACCTCTGGCAAATTTCTTAGAATCTGATTGGTCGAGAAGAACCGAATATTATGTTGTATCACTTTACTGACAGGATATTATCTTAATATCCTGCTTCTCTAAGACGCTTTACGATACTGACGTCACCGAGATGCTTTAAAATATGTTGACGTTCACATACACAAGCCAAAAGCCATCGGTGGGATAGATTTGTTATACAGTGTTTTACAGGGGGATACAACAAAATCTTAAACTCTATTAACGATTAACAGAGATGGCAAAAGACTAGGCTGCCAGCTAGCTGTGACAGTAAATTTTGCTTATTTGAATTCTCCATATTAAAATCTACAAAATTGTCACACAATTTTGGAAATAATTAGTTCCTTCTACTTAGTAATTGAAAAGGGCGACTGTCCAGAAACTGTTATTGTCCGGAAACTATTCTGACACCAGTAAGATTACGTCACTGGCCTGGTGCATGTGCGATAATAATTTAGTGAAGTAGTTTGCAGGTGCCCAGTCTAGGGCTCAAACCCCTGCCGTCTGGGCCATAGTCATACTCGTTCCCGAGTGAGCTAAAGGGATATCCCGATAGCTCAGTCTAAGAACTTGTACTGAACTATCGGTTAACCTAGCTGCTCTACCGGATCTACTACACAAGTAATGTTATTCCGCTGGAACTGAGCTTCAATATCAGTATTGCAGATAATGTGAAAGTGTACTTCTAAAAACTTTAGTGTTGATACAATTAGTAGAAAGATCAAAGAATTTATTACACACTCTCAACAGCTCAAATCTTGCTAAAGAATCAATTTGATTGTTGGATAATGATTTTATACAAAAATAACTGATAAGTGATTCATAAACAAATGTACTACATGTCAGTAAAAGTACCATTGAAAAGAATATATTTCTTATGTTTTTGTTACAATGTACCATTTCAAAGGTAAAAAACACAAGCGTCCTCACATGCAATCTCAGCAATCTCTTCGTAAAAAAGGGGTTCTTCAAAAACGGATATCAATTTTTGAAACATAATTTTCAACATTGAACGTGCATCACGTTTACGGATAGCGCGATTTTATGAATGGACCAAGATAGTTTACAGTTGAAAATACATTCCTGTTATCACTTTAAATCCTATAGAATAGAATCAATATGCTCCGGAAATCAGCGATTTTTGAAGGGAAAATATGTTTTCCCCCAAAACACATGAATTATGAAAGAAATGTCTCTAAAACTTACAATTATCTGAAAGTACACTGGAAAATAGCTTACAATCATTGACTTCATAGATCTATAATGGAAGGGCTTTTTTTTAAATTAAAAACTAAGAGTCCCCTTCAGCGTTGCCGGTAGGGGAGTAATAAACAGAAATATGAGATTTGTAATTGAAAACACAGGTTTCTGTATAAAAGATGACAATTTCGAGGATTTAACCAAAAATGAATTAAGAATATAAAATACGTGTCATCTGAAAGAGGAGACTTTCAAGATATGTTTTTAAAGCATCATTGAACGATCATATGAATACTGAGGAACTGAGAAGCAGGAAGAAATCAAAATTTTCTCAAATTTCGGTAAAATTAAAAAAAAATTGAGTTTTTACCCCAAACTGTGACACACAGTTAAAGTAGAAAATAGAGCTGAAAACGTATTTCACCCGAAAGACCACAAACAATATACTACATATTTACAGTTTCCAATTAAAAAAAAATCATCCATATAAAAGTTGTAAATCTTTTCCAATTTTCAGTGATTTTCGACTAAAAATCCACGTCCCCCCCTCAAAATAAGCACTTCCCCTTTGTTGTATGCTCTCATTTTTGATATATCTAGTAAGAACATCTCTTAATACACCATTTGAACACAAAAACAGAACAGTTGCAATTAGTTTGAGATAAGCCTATTAACTGGACTAAAACCACGTGCTGTGCAAAATGTGACAGATTTTAAAAAATAACATTCTTATTAAAAATGGGATACATGTATATGACTAAAAACAACACCATCAATGGTCCTTTTAGGCCGAAAAGTATACATGGATCTAATTTCAACGAAAACTAAGGAGCTTCTTTTTTTTCGTCTAGCTAGTTACAGTACGTGGCAACAGAGAGTCGTTTGCTATTCGGAGTAAAGACCGTATAGCAAACGACTCTCTGTTGCGCTAGACGAAAAAGAAAGAAGCTCACCAGTTTTCATTGAAATAACTGTAATGGATGAAGTAATTCAAATGTGCTGATGGGACAATATTTCTTGCGAAAAGACAAAAGTGAACCGAATGAGCTGAGCAAGAAGAAGAGAATATCTCCAACAGGACCCGGTCGCAGAACAAAACACCGAAACACCAAAATGCACCGAAGGACAAGAACAACAAGAGGCACCGAAAATGGACTCTGAACAACTCGATCTTGTGGTTGTCTACCTAGTCCTTCTTACAAGACTCCGGTATAACGCACGCGTCTCGCAGCGAGGTTATACATGTATGTTATAGAACTATACATGTACCTGTCTACCCCGTGTTTTCGCAATTGGATGTTTCTGTGTTTTGCTGTGGGCACGGGTCTTGTTGGAGATCCTCTCCTTCGTTTGTAAATAGGAATGTCTTGGACTGTAAATCGGATTAAGTAAAGTTGTATCCTTTTTCTTGTTTTTGAGCATGTTTTTCTAATAAAACCACAAGCTTCATCCCAAATTACAATTTCCGCAAAGACAACATAATTACATCCTACAGATACAAAGAAAGGAAGTTATGTTCATATATTTCTACCAGAAAATACAAAAAGGCATGTACCGTCTACTCGGTTTTATTCAGAATCTTTTTCTTTGAAGACTCTGGAGATATATAGTAACATACAAAATACTCCTTTTAATCAGGACACAAATAGGTGTCCAAAAGACTCACAACTGTTGGAAAACACAAAAAATCCATCTCACCGAAACTTATTATCATAATAAAAAGTTATCATTAACAGCTTCATTTCCCCCATTTTCTGAACTAAAAGTCACACTAAGGTGTGCCTATGTAAAATCTATATGGATAAAACGAAAAGGAAAGGATCTCCAGCATGACCACCCTGCACTGACCCAGCGGAACAAACCCACAAGAAAGTGACACATAAATGACATCAGACAAAACTACAAATAGCAAAAAGATACAACAATATTCACCAGAACGTGATACAAAACAGTGGCGGATCCAGAGTGGCAAGCGGGGGGGTTTTGTATCGACCCTTTGGGTCGATTCGAGGCACGAAGTGCCGAGCGGGGGAGGGTACGGGAGGGGGTTACCCCCTCCTGTAGGTGGGGGTCCGGGGGGCCTCCCCCGGAAAATTTTTGAAAAAATGGAATAAAATGGTGCATTCTGGAGCACATTTTCTCCTTACCTTCTCGAATATTCAGACCATTTTTTCCACTCAGTTTATGTGGATAATAAAGATTTCTAAATAAAATAATTTCTCCTTTACTGCTGGCAGGGGCATAGCCAGGGTGTTTTCGATGTGGGCGTCTATAAAGAAGGGTTGGACCAAGAACTTAAGCTGTCCGGGGTCACAGACACTTTTTGGGGGGATGACTTGCGAGGCCCGAATGGTTATCCATCCCCTTGAAGAGGGTTCCCCGTGAAAATTTTGAAAAAAAATGAAGCAAATTGCTGACCTCTTGTGCGTATTTGAGCTGAATTTAGATGGGATAACGCATATGATTTGATGTCAGCAGACGATGAACCGTATCTAAGATGAAGAAAACTTGAGATGTGAACATGACATTCCCTTAATACTTATATATGTACGTCCACATAAAGTCTTTCCAATCGACCGCTCGCACTTTGTAAGCGATCGTTGTATCATGCGCGGATACAGCATTTTTGGTCAGAGGGGGTCCAAAATTTAAGGAAGTCTACCTATCATATAGGTACATATATATCGGTGCACATGATGGGGAGGGCGCAATTTTGTTATCTTTCCTTTCATGTTTATTTTTATGAAGAATTGGCGATTGTAGCGAGCCAGAAATTTTTTAGATATGAAATATTAATTTGTCTTGATTCGATCGAGATGATTATATATAACTTGAATATTTCACTCCTTATATCGGCGAGCGGAGCGAATTTCATGAGAATAAATAGATAAGAGATGTGTCATTTTCCAAATAATCAGACATCTTAGAATGACAAAACCTTGAAAAAGATGAAGGAGGTTACATCCTATGAAGTAAGGGACTGTTCAAAATATGAGTTCATGAGACCCGAGACAATTATATAAAATTGCTTAGTATGAACAATTGATAATAATTAAGGAATTTTACAGAAAAAAATAGTTTTGTATTTGTAAATGGCGAGCGAAGCGAGTCGAAGTTTTAGGTTTCAAACCCCTTTCATGCATTTTAGACCCATTTCAATTAGAAATGGGCCAAAGCTGGACCCCACCTCCGAAAATCTCGGGGGGGGGGGGTCCAGACCCCGGTCCCCCCTCTGGATCCGCGCATGGTTGTATTGAGTTCTAATGAAACACGAGAAAATTACGAAAAATGCATTCAAATCGGTGGTTTCTGGAGTGTCTTTGATCGATTTCTGAACAGTATAGTTTGCTTTAAATACTATTTCAAAAGACCCTCCCCCTTCTTTTTTTCTTTTTGGCAACTTGGGGAGGCGCTCTCCTTTTTTTTCACGAGACGATGTGGACGTTTTTGCGTACAAATATACGCCGTGCTTCGCCCCTGGCTTGTTGATGTGTCCTTGTTGTAACATATTCTTAGAATATTGGTACGATATCGAGTAAAAAATGTTGAGTATCATTGGGTTAGGGCTTTGAAAAATTGAATGCTTAATTATAGGCCCCCGGAGCATATTCGAGCTATATACAATGTTAAATATTTGCCCATTTTTCCGATTATTTCAAAGTATGTTTTTAGCAAAATTTGTAGATGACAAAAATACTCAAACCGGGTATTTGAGGACAGAAACGTGTAGGTTTCGATCCCCGTACCATTTACATTGGTTGTTTGACACACGTATATTTTTTGCAAATTATTTGAGCATGTTCATATTATAGTATTTGTTAATGTTAATTTTCGGGAATAAAATTAACAGAAAACACCCTCTGCGACGTACATTACAAAAACTTCGCGATTGTCTGTACGAATCCACAACCACGCCAATTGATACGGTATCAAATCGATATGCGATAGAATGTATCAGAAAATTTTTGTAAATTTTGTTTCAAAATAGTGAATTCTGATGGACATTAAGCAATTTTTTTATTACTCAGTTTGCAGGTTTTTTTCCGAGTGCTAACGTTACCAAAAAAAAAAAAAAAAAAAAAAAAAAAAAAAAAAAAAAAAAATTGGGAAACCGGGGGGGGGGGGGGGGGGTTTCCCGACCCCCCCCCCCCAAACCCCCCTAAATCCGCCCTTGCAAAACAATCGAAACAGACTTACAGAAACATCAAACATTAATGACAACACATATTAAAAGGAAGGATACCCGGCGCATATACTTACTTAATCCAGAGCACCCTGTTTTCCCGGTTTTCTCTTAAATATGATACTGTCATCTTCCAAAATTATATCAATTTCATAGTACTCCTTTAGTCGTAACAGAAATATAATTGTTTTGGCTTTACGTCAATTAAGTTAGTAATAGGACGGAAAATAAAAAGTCTACGGGGATTTTCTATAGTAAAATCGCTGAAAATGCGTGACGTCGGGAGCTTTGACGTCACTGTTTACTATTGTTGACACGGAGAACAATATAGCGGCGGCTTGAAATTAACATGGGAAATTCCCGTAGACATTTTATTTTTCACATTGCAGTTTGAAGTCAGCTGATAGGGTAAGTTGAACTTAAGGAGGTATTGAACACTTGGACGCCAAATTCAATTTTTCTTAAAATTTCTGAAATTATATATGTCTTGTCTGTCCTTGACTATACAAGCATACATTTGATTCTATCCACAGGAAACATTTCTACGAGACTTTGAAATATGCATTAATCGACGTTTTCGTGAATTTCTTGATGACGTCATAATATTGAAAGTGTCATTCCAGTTCTCGTAAAGCTATTGGAAATTAATTTTGATTTAACTTCAAAATTACCCTTAAATATATTGCACTTACATATGGAAAAGATAAAATGAATTGTGTTTTAAACGCAGGCAGGATACTTGAATAAAAGATTACACTATCGTTAAAAAAAATTGCAATTTCGAGCCATTTTACTGTAGTTGCTACTTAATAATTAGGAATCCTGTGGATGAATCTTTGTCAAAAACTATCAAAATTATCAAGAATGACCAGAGATGATTTCATGATTAAATGGGAAAAATTGAATTTAGGATTAAAATATTACAAGGCTTTATATTTTCCCATTTTTTTCTTTCAAAATCGTCCATTTTCAATGAAGTGACATCCACTTTCCTGTAACGTAAAGTTTTCAACGAATACACCTTGATGAAGATTGGATTTTCTATTTTATACATGCTAAGTGTCAATGTATTACGTTTAGTAATAATGTTTTTATTGCATTTTGAATGCGAAAGTTTTGTGACGCCATTTTTCCCGATAACGTCGAAATGACGTCGTGGTTTGCTCATGGATAAAACTCCCAAAGTCCTAAATTTCGAAAATCGCCATAATTTCTTCAAATGACGCCGGAAATTTTTCAAATTTCATCAGGATACTCAAATGCGTATATCAATCAGAGTATCAAATGTTTTAAGGGAGTTAAGACTGTACTTTTCCTAGGAAGCGAGAAAACAAATAATGCCGCCGCCATCTTGGTGTTCAAACCCTCCTTAATTTCCAGTTACATGTACGACTAAAGGAGGTCAATACTCGGAAACTATAAGTTATAGGAAAATTCTTCAGATGACAGAATAAATCGCCAAAACAGGGTGCTCTGGATTTAGTGAACAGGACATTAGGACGGCCATCTGATAATAAACAAATGGTGTGGTTAAGAGTGAAGTATAATGAGCCTTTTTCACATAACTGCGGTCAAGTTGTTTTGGACGGCAAAATAAGAATAGTTCTCGCAATATGACGTCAAGCATAATCACTTTTTAACTGTGACGTCATGAAAGTCGGTACTTGCCGTCCACAAAATGCTAGTCACGCAGTTATGTGAAAAGGGCTTATAAGCCCTTTTCACATAACTGCGTGACTAGCATTTTGTAAGCCCTTTTCACATAACTGCATGACTAGCATTTTGTGGACGGCAAGTACCGACTTTCATGACGTCACAGTTAAAAAGTGATTATCCTTGACGTCATATTGCGGGAACTGTTGTTATTTTGCCGTCCAAAACAACTGGACCGCAGTTACGTGAAAAAGGCTTATTGTTGAGTCTTTGTGGAAAACAGTTGTTTCCAATTTGAGACGGCATCTGACGTAAAATCATTATGACGTACTGAGAATGGTATGGTAACGTCGATTTTATACCGTCATTTCCCCAGAGTTTAAGGACCGTTTCCAAGGAATTTTATGAACGTCACAATGAGTCTATCAGATACCGTCTCAAAGGGGAAGCAACCCTTGTTTTCTAAAATACCGAATAGATGATGTTTTACTCTATTTTCTGTTGACTTTCTTTTCTTTCTGTCATTTTAAATTCACGAAAATTGATTTCTTTCTCTTTTATTTACTATATGGATAAAAAGTGATGTACATCCTCAGAGGTCGTAAAAAAAATCCCCGCGAGGGGTTTGACGGTAAGTGTTTTGAATATTTTCCGTGACATGGTCGCCATAGCACTTTCTATAAAGACATAATCTCAGACAGTGCATATATTCTATAAACTGTTTTCATTTTTCGTAAATGAACATCGACGGAGGGTGCGGCTAGCCAACAGGGCATGCTTACTCCTCCCGGGCACCTGGTCCCACCTCCAGCTTACTAGGGGTCCGTCGATGCTAAATTTGGTGCTCTATTGTGAGTGCTGTTGAGATTATCGTCAGGATTGTCTTTATTTCAGAGTTATGACTTTCATGCATATGTATCATGTTGAACGACCGACTGAGATGAATTATTGTCCTTTGAGTTTTTCTATCACTTATTCACTATTACAGATAAACGAATTTAGCATTAGAGTGAAGAGTTATAGAACCTGGAGTATGAAAATGCATTTGACTTTGTATTAAATTTATTGCCCTTAAAACAGAATTTGTTTTATGGACTTTTCTCTTTCATGTATTTTGGGGTCTCACTTCGGAATTTTATTCATTCCGAGGTTCGCAACCGTTCCTATGGAAAAATTTTTCCGATTTTGCCTTGCCTTCTCGACTTTGAGACTGCAAAACTGATCGGTACTTCTTTAATTTTTTTTTTTATTAAACCTACTATTTTATTGCTAGAAGGAAGCCGGTGGGGGAGAGGGAGGCATGCATTGCAACAGCAATCATGCACTTCTTACTTTGGGTGTGGTTCAATTTTAAGAAAGAAAACTGATCAAATTGCATCTTCCGTTTTATACTAAGGGCAGAATTTCAAATGTGTGACGTCAATTCCGTTCCTTAGGAAATCACTCTTGTAAACAAAGATCGCATTTAAAGATTACATGAAAACATCATTGATTACATTTTCATTTCTCCGAGATTTGTTAATGGCATATGTTCAACTATAACACTTGAATTCCTCTCAAAAGTGATTTTTTTTCTACATTTTCATTGTGTTGATATCGCTCATCCAGATAATTTTCAACCTTAATTAAGTTATATTGATAATTAATCTAAATTAAGTGAAACATATAAATCGGGCGTCACTTTCACTTTTGACAAAGCAAATACCGTAAACTCTGCCGTAATGAAACTAGGGACACTTTAGTTTGGCTTGAGGTACGACTGATGAGGATTAATGGCCCAAAACCTGCATACCTGGTGAACAGAGTGTGCCCTTTTGTTTGTCAAGAAAGCTGTTCTCCGGCAGCAATGTTGTAACAATTCTTTTGAGTTTTAGAAACACCAGAGAAACTCCTACTGAGCGTTTATTTATTTGAGTTGTCATGGAAATCAAGAAATAGAGACACTCCTACTGAATGGTGATTTATTTCAGTTAGATGGGTCAATTGCTTTTCACTAAAGAAGGTGTTACAATATAAAGCTAGATTGACTTTCTAATTCATTCCATAGTTTATCTATAAACATCAAAGAAGTACCTACAGTTATTCAGTCTCAAAGTAGAGAAGGCAAGTTTATATCTATGAGATTTTGTCAATAGTACCTAAATTTTTTTGGTGAAAATTCAATTCTAATTTCAACAAATTATCAAAATTATAAAATTGAATAGAAATATTAAATCAGATTACAGGAGATAAAGTTATCTTGCCTCATGCAGCAGTCATGCTAATTTATTGCAATTGTATGACTGCAACATTCTTAACGAATCACGGCCACAATTAAGCAACACTCATAAAATTCTTCACAACTCTTCAAACTAAAAACGTATTTTAAAATGTTGAGGAAAATTCACTTTGACTGTCCATTTCGAAATTTTGGCTTCGATTTCTTTATGATTAGTCAAAATCAACCTCCGATAATTCTTAGAATTACCAAGGGAAGAATTTGTATACGATGTAACGTCATTTATTATTCTTTGCTTGATTCTTATAAATAGAGATCGCAGATAAAGATTACATGGAAGGGTAAATGATAACATCAGTCTTTATTTCCTCAAGAATTGTGTGACGTCAATTCATTTCCTTTGCTTGAAAATCAGGAAATCACTCTTGTTACCAAAGATAACATTTGAAGTGACAAATATGGATAATGACCATTTCCCTGTATACAGCACAAAATCGATAATTCAGAAAATCAGAAACCGAAGGCATACAAATAATGTCGAAGGGTTCCAACTCTCTACCTTCTTCATACAAAATCACGATAAAACAGGAACCAAAGCAAACAAACAAAAACCTCCACCATATGAAGAGAAGCGAACTCCCGATATGGGAGTGAGACCAGGTGCCCAGGAAGAGTAAGCATCTCCTGCATGCATGCAACACCCTGAAACATAATTGTTTATATCTTCATTTTCCCGAGATTTGTGACTTGCATATGTTCAACTTTAAAACACGATTCCCCACAAAAAGCATTTTTTCAACAATTTTACCGCGTTGATTTCACTCATTCAGGTAATTCTTAATTAATAAAGTTTGATTGATTTTTGTAAATCATACACTTACATTTTGTATATGGTTAGGGTTTTCTCTACATGACCGCCGGTGGGGGACATGATTACTTGTTACTTAGTGTGTTGTTCAACATTTACGAAAAAATGAAATTGAAGATTTCTTTAAATTCTTTAAAAAAAAGGCTAAAAAGATTAAAAAGATGTGGAGTGAATTTCTTTCCTTTGCTCGAAATTTAAGGAAATGACTTGTAAGTAACCAAAGATCGCATTTCAAAATTATCATATCAAGAAACTTTTGGTCAAGGATCTTGTTAAGACTTTCTGGAAATTTTACAAAAATAACAGTCAGCTTCTTTTAAGGTTCGGATCTGTACAAGCAACAGAGTATATTACTTCGTGTATTACACAACCTGCTTTTTATGGTGATATGATAAACAAAATTAGAAGGATCAAAGGTAGACAGCATAACCGTCGAAAATGCGTAATGATCATCAAACACCTTTTATACCGTGGATATGATCCTAGTGTCACCATAGAGACACTAGGCTTGGTACTTGACCAATCTACAGTCTTGTACCAAATCATCAAAAAGACATGCACTCTTACTGACTGACGACGGGACTCCTGTCCAAACCTCTTTAGAGAAGACAGGGTCCGACCACTTGTCCTCTCTGAATGTCAGAAGGACACCTCGGGTGATACAATGTAACATGCATGATCTCGCTACATCCTACAGAGCACGGAATGTGTTATGCACGTCCCCTTTATATATCCATTATTTACGTTTGTTATATTTACAGGTTTGGCCCCTGCGTCATGCTGTCTTTTTTGTGTGGTCATCTACAAGTGAGGGGGTCATTTTACACTACAGTTGTGCGTTCTTAGAGACCTTTGGATAACCGGAAAAGTTAGAGGGTTGTAAGCACTTAATCCGGATTACCACATAATTTGCTGCTTGTGTGGCAGATAACCGTCCTGAGTCGGCACAGATTGCCCATTGGTTTCGTTGGATTATATGTGTGGTCGTTTGTGTTAAATGTTTCTATGTTGTATGTCCTTTTTCGTCTCTTGCTTTTCTAAGTCTTCTCTGTATGTTCGTATCAGGTGCTTTGCTGTTAATACTGCAACCGGGTCTGTTTGGATATCCCCTTCCTTCTGAAACATCATTTCATTATATCTTCATTTCACCGAGATTTGTATTTCACAACCTGCCTTTGATAGTGACATGATTAACCAAATAAGAAGGATCAAAGGTATACAGAATTACCATCGAAATTCTGTTAGAATCATCAAACGCCTTTTATACCGTGTAAATGATCAGTCTGTCACCAGACGGACACTTGGCATGGTGCTGGACCAATCTACATCCTTGTAGCAGCGCATTCTGGAGAATTGCACTCTTGACTGACTGTGAAGTCAGGACTCCATGACGGTCCCTGTCCAAACTTCTTTAGAGAAGACAGCGCCCTGACCACCGGTCCTCTCTGAATGACAGTCGGACTCCTTGGGTGATTACATGCATGAGCTCGCTTAAACCGGCAGAATACAGACTGTATTTCGTACACTTTCTGTTTTTTATATCCATTTACACATCCATTAGTGTGTTTCTTTGGCTTCTTCGTCATGCTGTCTGTTTGTATGTTCATCTTACAGTGGGAAAGTTATTTTACACATCAGTTGTGAGTTCTTCTAGACCACTGGGTACTCGGAAAAGTGAAAGGGTTGTGTGCACATAATCCGGATAATTACATCGTCTGCTACTTGTTTGGCAGATGGCCGTCTTAAGTCGACAGCGGTTGCCCATTAGTCTCGTTGATTTATGTGCGGTCTTCTGTGTTTCATATTTCTGTGGTGCAAGTTGGTGTTCCTAGCCAACAGGGGATGCTTACTCCTCCCGGGCACCTGGTCCCACCTCTAGCTTGCTAGGGGTCCGTCGATACTTAATTTTGTGCTCTATTGTGAGTGCTGTTGAGATTATCGTCAGGATCTTCTTTAACTCATTTGTGTCACACTTATGCCCTTTGCCGTGTGGAGCTCGTAAAAAAGTTCCCCGCGATTGGTTTGACAGTAAGTGTTTTGAATATATTTCCCTGACATTGTCGCCATAGCACTTTCTATATAGACATAACGGCAGACAGTGCATGAAGTTTATATATTGTTTTCATTTTCGTGCTTAAACATCGACGGCGGGTGCGGCTAGCCAACAGGGGATGCTTACTCCTCCTGGTCCCACCTCTAGCTTGCTAGGGGTCCGTCGTTGCTTAATTTTGTGCTCTATTGTTAGTGCTGTTGAGATTATCGTCAGGATCTTCTTTAACTTATTTGTCCCTTTTGCGTCTCTTTCTGTGCGTGTCTGCTCTGTGTTTTTGCATTGGGTGCTTTGGGGTTTTGTTGCTGTGGGTGCTATAACCGAGTGTTGTTGGAGATCCCCTTCTTTTTTGTTATTGGCTCATGTAAGACTTAAACACACGAATTATCCATAAACGTTTTTGAATTTCAATTTCCTTCGATTTATTTCAATAGCTGCGAAGCATATTCTGAGATTAAATATGTACAAGTTATAATTCTAACATGACTTGAAATTTTCTCCCTATATGTACTATAGAACTCGCCTGGTGTAAAATCTCCAATAAACTTCCAGTTTGCTAAGCTCCATCCATGCACGTGCTAAAGAGCTCGTGCAGAACAGTACGTATTAGAATAGAAATAACAACTAGCTAGCTGTGATTTGTCGTCCAGTAATTCCCCGGGTCGCATGAACCAATCAAATTATCACCTCACTGCTTCGCGGCTCGGTGATAATTTCATTGGTTCATGCGACTCGGGGAACATACCACCGCTAGCGAGTTGTTATTGCTTAAGTTTAAAACGTGTATCATTTTTGGCAAGAGGAAATTAAAAGTTAATATTGTAGATGGCGCTATGAAAATTCACATTGGCTTTATTAAAATTGTTTGATATTAAGTACTACTGACGAGGATTCAGTATCCGAAACACGTGTATAGTACAGTAAAATTGGTACTATAGAACATATATTTAAATATTGGCATTGTCATGGAAATCATGGAATAGAGACACTCCTACTGAAGATAAATTTATTTCAGATAAAAAAGGTCTATTGATTTTCACTAAAGAAGGTGTTAGAATCTAAAGCTAGGTTGGCTTTCTAATTAATTCCATAGCTTATCTATGAGATGTTGTCAATTGCATCTGATTTCTCCCTTTTTCGTGAAAATTCAATTCTATTTTCAACAAATTATCAATAGAAATGTTATATCAGATTCCATGAGATAAAGTTTTCTCCCACCATGGACCAGGATATCCATGGAAACGCTGGGAAAAGATATCTTTGTCTTACCCCTATGGGGTAAGATAACATTTTCACGTGTCTTTTCAGCGCTTTTAGACTGTGGGAGATAAACAATCAATCGCCAGATGTGATCAGGGACACCAAAATCCAATTTCTGTCTAATTCGTAGCCACTCAAACGACAGAAAAATAATTAAAACTTCTTTTTCTACAATTTATTCAAACTCTCGATTAAAAATCCGACCCTCCTGTCGAGGATTTGCTTTTGTCCACGACTCGGCAAGCCGCGTCGTGGCACAAGCAATCCTGGGCAATCGGGTTGGATTTCCTTGTCCCTGATCACATCTGGTGATAGATTCTATTAATCTTGCCTCATGGTACGAGGGTTGATTGAACAACACACCTTTAACTAGTTTAAGTTTAGTTATTTTTCCGTAATTGTGTCAGGAGTGAAGCATGGTATGTGCCATTGATTGTTTGACCTTTTTGGAAATAATCCATGAGCAGAATACCTTCTTCCAGAAAACCGAGGCTCACGACATATCAATTAGCCCTCGTAAGGAGCTGATAAGATAAGGACCGTTTTTTGCCCTAAATTTCGTGCCGTATTTCTTCCACATGACGGTACATATGCAGACAAAAATAATCATTATTGAAATAAAATGTATTTGAAGACTTTTTGTATGTTTTACTTTTCGATGAAATACTCCCAAGATTCTAAAATGAAGGTCCAAAGAGGTAGGGGGTACTCGGGTAATAAAACTGATACTATCGACCATACACGTAGAAATTTTAGAATATCTTGCCTGAAATGGATAAATATTAACTAAAAGATATCAAATACATCTACATTGTATATCAGAAATACATTTCGAAAATTCTGTTTCCTCTAATCGGTAAATAATGAAATCCGGAACTCAAAATACGGTCTTATTTTGTATGTAATGGCTATAATAGAAGCTTTTTATCGCGAAATACTCATTAGCGCAGAAATCCACATCGCTCCTGCTTATTTCGTTCCTAATTGTTGTACATTTCATTCGATCGTATTTAGAACACATTTTTGGATGGATTAAGGAGGAAAAATAGTCAAATTTTCCATATTCAATTATCTTAAAGATCGATTCTTTAACAAATGCACCCCCTTCCTATTTTGGTTTTTCGTCTCTGGGGTAGTGTTCCCCCCCGGAGATACAGAACCCCACTTTTCCAGAAAATTTGTATCATGGATATACATCTCCAGTATAAGTGGCGTTCTGTATCTTCGGGGGAACAATGTTAAAAAAACTTTTCCGTTTTCTATTGATTTCTATGGGAAGAAGACAAATTTTGACCCAAATATTAGCAATGTTATGCATTATAGATCTAAAATAACTTCAGAGTTTGATGGGATACTGTATTTGTATTAAGTCAACGAACGATTTTTCTTAAAATTTCCATTTTCAAAATTCCACATTTTAGGGCAGATTTTACGTCTTATATTATCAGCTCCTTGTTGTAATTGTATAATTGTAATGTTCTTAACACACGTACATATAAAGAAACTCATTAAATTCTTTACAACTCTTCAAAGTAAAAAAGTATCAATTTTAGAATAACGAGAAAGATTCACTTTGACTGTCCAATTCGGCATTTTGACTTCGATTTCTTGATTATTAGTCAAAATCAACATCTGATGATTCTTAGAATTACTAAGACAAAGATTAATTTACATATAAATGTTACGTCATTTACTTCCCGTGGCCTGATTCTTGAAAATAGAGATCGCAATTCAAGATTACGTTAAAAGTAAATGATTACACCAGTCTTTTTCCCTGAGATGTTCGATTAGCTTAATGGCTTATTTTTTAGTCCGTGGCTGTTGTGATTTGAATTTGAATGTCTTCGCATACTTTCTTTTTGTCTAAAGTCAGAATATTATTGAAAATATAGAAAACGATGATCAGAATCAGAAGGCTTTACCACTCATCATTCAAAAGTTATGCCCAATGTTAAAGTTTTTGCCACGGAGAAACAAACGGACAGGCCAAAAACTATACCCCCGAATTTATTCTTGTAAACAACAATCGCAATCAAAGATTTCTGTAAACGTGTTTATTTTCGCTGGGGGAAAATTTCGCAATTCTAACATCAAGATATTACGCATGGGGAAATATTCGCGAGATCCATTGATTCGCAAAAAACGCGAAAATAACCCCCATGCGAAAAGGTTGGGGAAAACTTCAAATGGAGTTATCATAGCTTGATCGGGCTATAATAGCTAGATCAAGCTGTTGCTTATTAACACTTGTCAGTACAAAATTAAACTAAAATCATAATTTTTGAAAAATATTCACTGATTCCATTTTTACTTGATATATATTTAAACTTTTAGCAAGAAACCTATATTCAAATACGGACCAATGATGAACAACAAGATTTTGAAAATACGAAAACCTTGAGGTTCCTCATCTCCTTAACCGTTTTATTTCTGATGGGTTTTCTATGCAAAAGTTTTAGTATTTTATCAGCGCTAGTGCGACCTGCAATCTAATTAAAATTAGACGTTTCTGATCCATTACTCTACTCGAACTTTTGAGTTTTGAGTAGAGTAACGGATCAGAAACGTCGAATATTAATTAGATTGTGCGACTTGTAAACAAATTTAAAGAGAATTATTCGGATTTTTTTTTATAAAGAAAAAATATTTCTATGATAGCTAGCTAAATGGAGCTATATTATATCCCGATCGAACTATTATAGCTCGACCTGAAGTACAACAAAAACATTCCTACTAAATGTTGATTTGTTTTAATATGAATTGTCTATTGTCTCTTAAATTCTATAGAAGTCATTGGCTGCTAGCATGGGATTTGTATATGATTCTTTATTCAACAAAATTTCATGTCATATTCAATATAATGAAATAATCTTTTTCATGAAACAAAGAAAAAAAGGTGTATGATTGTTACATCCTTTATGCAAAACAGATACATAATGTTAAACGTCTTCAAATTCGATAGCATCATTTAAAACCAGATAAATTTGCAGCATGGACCAGAAATGCACGTTTCGGGTACTTAACATAAAGAATACTCACAACACAACTGAAAAGTTAATTTAAAGACGCCATTCAGTAATTGTTCAATATGGCATTTAAGTTTCTGATTCTTGATGAAGTTACTTTGCGAAAGAAGTTGTTGTATGGCTCTTTCAAAGCATTTTGATATGACAGATACGCTTCTCCAAAACATCCTGCCATTTGTTGACATATGCCCAATATCTCCCATGAAATGGCCCTCGTCCCCTTGTAGACATGGTATCCATCGTCATTGTTCATCAATAATGTCAGTTCTTGCAAAACTGAAGCTGCTTCACTGAACAGAAATAAATGACTGTAACTCAGATATAACAAGAAGTTTAACAGAACCATTGGTGAATAATGTATATTCAGGTTGGTACAAGAGTGTTCAAGATAAAGTTCAGATAAACATGTGTTTTTCTCTAATGAAATGTCCATTATCAGAAATTTTCTCATCATAACTCCTACAGGCGTGTAATCTCCCCCTAATTCTCGATATTTCACATAGCTGAGATTCCAAACAATCATGACATATGGACTTTGTAGCCGCTCTTTTAAACTCCTTGCAATCCTTATCACATGGTGATGCATTCCGTGTTTGTATAATATAATTGCAGAAGAAAGTTTGTGGGTAGATGCATCAAAGCTTGTTCGTTTCAGTGCGTTGGTATATTTTGCGATTGTCTTATATTTGATCGTATTGCATGTCGCTGTAGTGAGCAAATGAGAACACGATTGTAGGGCACTAAGGAATATCAAGCGATGCGTATATTGCTGAAGAAAAGCATAAATGACTACAGTCTCCATACTGCTTATATTTTCCCTGACCATACGTTCTAGAAGTAGTATGCATCGTAATACCGATGAAAGTGTAACACAAATACCTATATCCGCGATCTCAACTATGAGATTGCCACAAACATTTATTGAATCTTCTTTAAGTCGGGGCCAGACAACATTTGAAGGTTGACGTAGGACTTCACCAAATTCAACAAAAAACGAAGTACAACCTAAAAGGCATTTATACCCTGTGCGATGTAGTGACGCTAAATGACTAAGCAGATTTTGTTTAGACCTTCCGTGAATCTTTCCCAAGAACATGTTATTCTCCGGTATGAAAAAGTTTGGACAGTAGCCATTTGATATCCAGGATAACAGTCGTCTGAAGCAGATCCAAAACCATTTTAACAAGTCCTGTTCCCTCCACGCTGGACCACTGTAGACTATTTCCCACAACACTGTGGTCTTAATGAAGTAAGAGCATAATAAGCCATCCACGTCAGGTCTCATATATGTGCTAATAGCTTCTTTGAGAAACATTTTCAGTAATCCGTAAGTCAGGAATTGACAATGATTCATCTCGTGTATCAAGTTTTTTTCTGCCTCTGAAAAAGAGATGCGCCACTCTAGAATTTCCTTGCAAGAAGTTTTGTCACCAATAGGTACTATGTGACATCCGTTCTGGACAATATCTGATAAACAATGGTGTGATGGCCACCTTGTTATTACTAGTTTCTTTATACAGGAATACGCGGACTTAGGCCATTTGATTTTAAGACAGTGGGCAACATCAGTTTCCATGGTTCCATGAATTCCACTTTCACAAGGACCATGTATATAAGGATCTTGGATGAAGCGTGCAGATCTACTTTTCCAACTTGAATTTGTTAAATATAAACCATCCTTATAAGGTACACACAACTCTACAATATCTAGGTCAGGCATATTATCCTGCGATACAAAGCGTAGTATGCAGAATCCCGGTCGTGTCTGATCAATTTCCATTTTGAGTAGTGTAATGTTTGCAATAGGTTGTATTGTAGAATCGTCCATTATCACTTTTATCGTGTTGTATACTACCATTCCATCGTGATCTGATGTTGGAAACCTGAAACCTTCTGCTCTACTACCACTACTCAAATGGTCGTGGTTACACAATCCCCTATTCTTTTCCTGTTCTAATTTATCAGATACTTTGTCTGCTGTTCTTCGAATCTTAATAATCTCTTTTGAGCCAATCTCTTTGTTCACGATTTTGTACAATTTGTAGGATATAGATGTAATATCGGTATCTTCCGGCATCCTGTAATTAAAAGCGACCCGTTTGATAGTTCTGATCATGATAATGACAAATTCAATTTATATTTTGTACTTGATATTCCATTTTGTTCACATGACTAAAACAAGACATATGTACATGTACTCGTATACGTACATCATGAAAATGCGTTGATAAATGAAAAAAATAAATTGCCGTTCGTATTGATATATCAACAGAATATCTTAATTCATTCATGTATGTTTCAACGTTGTCATACTTCTTGTATTGCATTTTAAACATGGAAATTATCTAACATCAAATATTAAAAAAAGAATGATATCACAATTAATATATTCGAAAATAAGTATTCACAGACATTATGCTTGTGTACTGATTTCGGTTTGCCACCGTGGAATCAACATTTGCGCAAACATATCGTCAGAAGGTAGTTATTTTCTAAATTATCAGTAAAGAAATTGAGTTATTTCAACCAAATTGACCTGAAAATGCTCATCATAGGGCAGATGCAAATGCAAATTGAGTTCAAAACGATGAAAAGAGTTGAAAAAACACAAAAGACCTCATAATTGAATATTACCTTTCTATTCAACTGTTTGCTAGCTCTTAAATAAACATACTTATGGAAATAGAAATTTTCAGATCAACACTTTAGCCGAGGAAATCACGTGACTTACATTTTAACCACCTGACTTTAGATTTCTTCAAGTTAGTTTTATAAAAATCACAACGAAAAAATCAGTCATAAATGTCAGTAGGATAAAAGGAATTTTACTACATTAAAATACATATACATTATGCAAGATTAGTAGTAAGGAGTGCACAATATCTTCCGTACTTTTAGGCTTACTCGGCTTATATCTTTTAGGCTTAGTCACATGACGTCCACCAAGATGGCGGCCCCTATGACGCGCTTACCAAGATGGACGTCCGCCAAGATGGCGGCTCTTATGACGTGCTTGCCAAGATGGCGTCTTAGAGTTAATTATAGGTAGCCATCACCACTTTATCAGGACTTTGGACCTGCTGGTACGTGTACCAGGTGGGTTTACTACCTTTTTAGTGAGACGTGAAGAATGAGTGCCTTATTTGAACTTACAGGTATTTCTACCTTGCCAGAGGTAAGGACACACGCTAGATACACAAAGCAAGGGCACAAAGCCCGTTTCTCGTAGTGACAGGATCAGCGTTCATAGCCCGATCATCATACGAGGGGAAGCTCCGTCCACTTCCCGAGTGGCTTAGGGGTATTTCTACCGCGCCAGAGGACCACTCTAAAAGATATTGCGTGACCCACCCTTCAACATCTTTTTTCTTTACATTATACACCAATGTTTTCGTCTCTCTTAGTCCGAATATGTTTCTAATTACTCTTATCACTTATTACTATAAAATATTCTGTTTACTTAAGTCTAGGTATAGTTTTATTGCCCAGTTCTAAGATCAGATAAGATTTTATTGACCTTTGTTTACACGCGATACAGTCTTATACTTATCTATACATTTCATCCCGCTGTACATTTTCTTTTGTCTTAGATTTAATAGTCCAGTGATAAAATTCCTGATCGTAGATAGATATCGTCCGTGGAGGGGGGGTTGAATTTATATACATGACGTCATTATCGGCGAGCCGTTTGGGGGGGGGGGGGGGGGTTCTCCAAATTGATTTCGGGGGGGGGGGGGTTAATTTTTACTGCTTATATACAAAGTCTTATCTATAATCACAGTCACAAACAGTTTATCTTCTATCGCAGCTTTTTATGGATTTATTTACATTGTAAATCGTTATCAGTGACAAATAGGAAGGAGGGGGGGGGGGGTCTTTGCCTTCTTTTTAATTTATTTGATTTTTTTTATTTTATCTCTTTAGTTTTTGGGGGGTTTTTTTCTATTTGTATTAAATGTGCTTTATTTATCTACAAAGTCTTGTTTATCAGTACAGTCGTTTTAGTCACGCGGTTTCATCTGATTCTTCACTGCCACTGTTTTCATTACTTTCATTTTCACTCTCGTCAAACAGTTCGTCATAGTCTTTCTTGTGATTTTTAACGACAACTTCCACGGCTTTATCAACACTTTTCCTTTTCGATGCTTCTAAGATTTGATTCATAATCTTTCTATGTAATTTACTCGATTTTAGTTGAATTGTTCTAAAAAGAAACCTTTGATATTTTTTCATGAATAATTTCTTGTCATTAGGTAGCATGTATTTGCTGGCTTCAGATTTTGCTTCTTTCTCTGTTAGACTTTTTTCTTTAAGTAATTCATTGATCCTTTTGTAAAACTATATATTATGATCTTTCCAAACACTGTTAATTAAAAAATCATACCCTTCATCATCATCTTCACCGTCCGTGTCCATTTCTTCTTCACTGTTTTCATACATCGGACAGCCCCGTCTCACGTGTCGTTGTACATCGTACTGATTCTCAAACATTACACCACAATCTGTGCATGATGGGTATTTAGGATCGGTTTCCATCCCAGAATCCCTTGTTGTTTGTCTCTCATGCTCTCTTCCTCGCCTGGAGCTCATATTTGATGTATTTCCCGCATGAATAGATGTCAAGGAATGATCAAATTCGTGTGTGTCTTCCTTTATATAGTTTCGAAAAATATAAGTTTGCAGTCTGTACAGTTCAGGTGTATTTTGTTTCAAATCTACTACTAAATAACCATACGGTCTTTCAATAGCTTGGCGATAAGCATCCAATAATTTACTTGCATTTCCAGGGTACATTTGACTGGCCAGGATAGCAATTTGTTGTTGATCTCTTGGATTTTTGAAAAGAACTAGATACTGACTATTCAAACTCATAGTTCTATTTTCCCTCCCTTTATAAAAAATGTTTTGCATAATACAAATTACACTTAAATTGCGATGATGAGCCCCTTCAGTAAAAAATTCATATACATCTTGGCTGCTAGAAGCATCCTTTTGAAGGTCATCTATAATAACTAAGTTTATATCGCGAGGTTCAATGAAGTTATCTTGTTGAAGATTCTTTGGTAAACCTTGTATAAAGGTAACAGGTGGATAAACACTACTATTGATGACATCATAAATTGGTTGCCATCTTTTGTAGATCCATAATATTCGAGTTGGGGCTGGTTTTATCATTACTTTATTAAGCTTCAATAGGTGTGTAAGCCAATTTGTTTTTCCACTCATCGTCGGTCCTGCTACTAGCATTGTAAATGGATGCTCAAATCCAAGGAACTTAGCGCAAGGAATAGGAGCAAGAGCAGAAGGAGTAGGAGCAAAAGGAGCTGAAGGAGCAGGTGTAGGAGCAGAAGAAGCAGGAGTAAAAACAGAAGGAGCAAGAGCAGTAGGAGCAAGAGCAGAAGGAGCAGGAGTAGGAGCAAAAGGAGCAGAGGGAGCGAGCAGGAGTAGGAGCAAAAGGAGCAGGAGTAGGAGCAGGAGTAAGAACAGAAGGAGCAGGAGCAGGAGCAAGAGCAGAAGGAGCAGGAGTAGGAGCAAAAGGAGGAAGAGCAGAAGGAGCAGCAAGAGCAGCAAGAGCAGAAGGATCAGGAATATGAGCATAACGAACAGGAGCAGGAGTAGAAGCAAGAGGAGTAGGAGCAAGAGTGGAGGGAACAGGATTAAGAGCATCAGGAGTAGCAGCATGAGAAAAAGCAGAATGAGCATGATTTTGAACACTGATAGAGTAAGGAAATTCTATTTGATGTACTTGCCTTAAATATCGTTTCATAATGTTTCTTCTTGCAAAGCTCTTAGAGCAAATTGGACACGCTGTTGATTGTATGGTGGCTTTTAGTTTTCTGATTATTTATTCAACATGCTGTCTATTTATACATTTTCTTCTCCCGTCATTTCTAAGGTCTTTGTTTTCTGCCTGGGGGAGGGGCAGTATGTTTACGTCTCGGTACATATATCCTGGTCCTTTTCTTCAACCGCTGAGGCTCCAGGGATATGGCTGTATCGTCTACCGGCAGGGGGTCTCCTCTCTTTATCATTTCTTTCACTTCTGCTTCCGCTCTCTTGATTTCTTGGGCTAAGGGGGTCACCATTTCTATTTTAGGCATCACCTTGGCTTTCTTGTTTCTATGACTTTCCACAACCCAGTAGCGGGGTGGAGGTCCTTTCCAGTTGGCTTGAGCCCTAAAGTGATCAACTAATTCGTCTAATGTAGGTACCACTGCTTCGCGATTCATGTTTTAACGACGGTGATGTATACAGTTTAACTCCCTTTTTAAACTAAATAACCCGTAGATTGTTTTCCCTTTTATAGATTTTATGTTGACGTCAATCATGTTTAAAGACACGCCCACTTTTTCTCTCCTGCATTCTGATTGGTCAATTCAGTCACGTGACTGAAAAGACGCAACCTGATTGGTCCATTTTCTTTCCGTTTGTCTGATTGGATAGTTTCGTCACATCTGCACAGGGTGCAATCCTTTGGTGTTCGATGACAAGACCTTTAATTGTGCACAGGGTTCACGTTGCCAAGGCAACAGAAGGTAGGACTCAGTGTTGCATGACTTTTACCAAGAATAGTGCACAGGGTGCACGTTGCCAAGGGCAACACATGGACCCAACTCAAGACCATACAGCCAAGTGACGAAACTATTCAGACAAACGGAAAGAAAATGGACCAATCAGGTTGCGTCTTTTCAGTCACGTGACTGAATTGACCAATCAGAATGCAGGAGAGAAAAAGTGGGCGTGTCTTTAAACATGATTGACGTCAACATAAAATCTATAAAATGGAAAACAATCTACGGGTTATTTAGTTTAAAATAAAGTTAAACTGTATACATCACCGTCGTTAAAACATGAATCGCGAAGCAGTGGTACCTACATTAGACGAATTAGTTGATCACTTTAGGGCTCAAGCCAACTGGAAAGGACCTCCACCCCGCTACTGGGTTGTGGAAAGTCATAGAAACAAGAAAGCCAAGGTGGAGCCTAAAATAGAAATGGTGACCCCCTTAGCCCAAGAAATCAAGAGAGCGGAAGCAGAAGTGAAAGAAATGATAAAGAGAGGAGACCCCCTGCCGGTAGACGATACAGCCATATCCCTGGAGCCTCAGCGGTTGAAGAAAAGGACCAGGATATATGTACCGAGACGTAAACATACTGCCCCTCCCCCAGGCAGAAAACAAAGACCTTAGAAATGACGGGAGAAGAAAATGTATAAATAGACAGCATGTTGAATAAATAATCAGAAAACTAAAAGCCACCATGCAATCAACAGCGTGTCCAATTTGCTCTAAGAGCTTTGCAAGAAGAAACAATATGAAACGATATTTAAGGCAAGTACATCAAATAGAATTTCCTTACTCTATCAGTGTTCAAAATCATGCTCATTCTGCTTTTTCTCATGCTCCTACTCCTGATGCTCTTAATCCTGTTCCCTCCACTCTTGCTCCTACTCCTCTTGCTCCTACTCCTGCTCCTGTTCGTTATGCTCATATTCCTGCTCCTTCTGCTCTTGCTGCTCTTGCTGCTCCTTCTGCTCTTGCTCCTTTTGCTCCTACTCCTTCTGCTCTTGCTCCTGCTCCTGCTCCTTCTGTTCTTACTCCTGCTCCTACTCCTGCTCCTTTTGCTCCTACTCCTGCTCCTTCTGCTCCTTTTGCTCCTACTCCTGCTCCTTCTGCTCTTGCTCCTACTGCTCTTGCTCCTTCTGTTTTTACTCCTGCTCCTTCTGCTCCTACACCTGCTCCTTCAGCTCCTTTTGCTCCTACTCCTTCTGCTCTTGCTCCTATTCCTTGCGCTAAGTTCCTTGGATTTGAGCATCCATTTACAATGCTAGTAGCAGGACCGACGATGAGTGGAAAAACAAATTGGCTTACACACCTATTGAAGCTTAATAAAGTAATGATAAAACCAGCCCCAACTCGAATATTATGGATCTACAAAAGATGGCAACCAATTTATGATGTCATCAATAGTAGTGTTTATCCACCTGTGACCTTTATACAAGGTTTACCAAAGAATCTTCAACAAGATAACTTCATTGAACCTCGCGATATAAACTTAGTTATTATAGATGACCTTCAAAAGGATGCTTCTAGCAGCCAAGATGTATGTGAACTTTTTACTGAAGGGGCTCATCATCGCAATTTAAGTGTAATTTGTATTATGCAAAACATTTTTTATAAAGGGAGGGAAAATAGAACTATGAGTTTGAATAGTCAGTATCTAGTTCTTTTCAAAAATCCAAGAGATCAACAACAAATTGCTATCCTGGCCAGTCAAATGTACCCTGGAAATGCAAGTAAATTATTGGATGCTTATCGCCAAGCTATTGAAAGACCGTATGGTTATTTAGTAGTAGATTTGAAACAAAATACACCTGAACTGTACAGACTGCAAACTTATATTTTTCGAAACTATATAAAGGAAGACACACACGAATTTGATCATTCCTTGACATCTATTCATGCGGGAAATACATCAAATATGAGCTCCAGGCGAGGAAGAGAGCATGAGAGACAAACAACAAGGGATTCTGGGATGGAAACCGATCCTAAATACCCATCATGCACAGATTGTGGTGTAATGTTTGAGAATCAGTACGATGTACAACGACACGTGAGACGGGGCTGTCCGATGTATGAAAACAGTGAAGAAGAAATGGACACGGACGGTGAAGATGATGATGAAGGGTATGATTTTTTAATTAACAGTGTTTGGAAAGATCATAATATATAGTTTTACAAAAGGATCAATGAATTACTTAAAGAAAAAAGTCTAACAGAGAAAGAAGCAAAATCTGAAGCCAGCAAATACATGCTACCTAATGACAAGAAATTATTCATGAAAAAATATCAAAGGTTTCTTTTTAGAACAATTCAACTAAAATCGAGTAAATTACATAGAAAGATTATGAATCAAATCTTAGAAGCATCGAAAAGGAAAAGTGTTGATAAAGCCGTGGAAGTTGTCGTTAAAAATCACAAGAAAGACTATGACGAACTGTTTGACGAGAGTGAAAATGAAAGTAATGAAAACAGTGGCAGTGAAGAATCAGATGAAACCGCGTGACTAAAACGACTGTACTGATAAACAAGACTTTGTAGATAAATAAAGCACATTTAATACAAATAGAAAAAAACCCCCCAAAAACTAAAGAGATAAAATAAAAAAAATCAAATAAATTAAAAAGAAGGCAAAGACCTCCCCCCCCCTCCTTCCTATTTGTCACTGATAACGATTTACAATGTAAATAAATCCATAAAAAGCTGCGATAGAAGATAAACTGTTTGTGACTGTGATTATAGATAAGACTTTGTATATAAGCAGTAAAAATTACCCCCCCCCCCCCGAAATCAATTTGGAGAACCCCCCCCCCCCCCCCAAACGGCTCGCCGATAATGACGTCATGTATATAAATTCAACCCCCCTCCACGGACGATATCTATCTACGATCAGGAATTTTATCACTGGACTATTAAATCTAAGACAAAAGAAAATGTACAGCGGGATGAAATGTATAGATAAGTATAAGACTGTATCGCGTGTAAACAAAGGTCAATAAAATCTTATCTGATCTTAGAACTGGGCAATAAAACTATACCTAGACTTAAGTAAACAGAATATTTTATAGTAATAAGTGATAAGAGTAATTAGAAACATATTCGGACTAAGAGAGACGAAAACATTGGTGTATAATGTAAAGAAAAAAGATGTTGAAGGGTGGGTCACGCAATATCTTTTAGAGTGGTCCTCTGGCGCGGTAGAAATACCCCTAAGCCACTCGGGAAGTGGACGGAGCTTCCCCTCGTATGATGATCGGGCTATGAACGCTGATCCTGTCACTACGAGAAACGGGCTTTGTGCCCTTGCTTTGTGTATCTAGCGTGTGTCCTTACCTCTGGCAAGGTAGAAATACCTGTAAGTTCAAATAAGGCACTCATTCTTCACGTCTCACTAAAAAGGTAGTAAACCCACCTGGTACACGTACCAGCAGGTCCAAAGTCCTGATAAAGTGGTGATGGCTACCTATAATTAACTCTAAGACGCCATCTTGGCAAGCACGTCATAAGAGCCGCCATCTTGGCGGACGTCCATCTTGGTAAGCGCGTCATAGGGGCCGCCATCTTGGTGGACGTCATGTGACTAAGCCTAAAAGATATAAGCCGAGTAAGCCTAAAAGTACGGAAGATATTGTGCACTCCTTAGTACTAAGATTACAGAGTAAAGAAACACCATAGAAGTAAGATAAGTAAAATAAAAAAGAATAAAAGATTAAAAAATGAAATTATAGAAAGGAAATAGAGAAAGAGTAAGCATCTCATGATTATCTTTATTTATCTGACTTTCAGAGTTCAGCCTTCCGAAAAAAAGTCAATAATACTGATTACTGTAAACGTTAAAGAAGATCCTGACAACAATCTCAACATCATTCACAATACAGCACAACATTTAGCATGGTGGAGGTTTTTGTTTGTTTGCTTTGGTTCCTGTTTTGTCCTGATTTTGTATGCCTTCGGCTTCTGATTTTCTGAATTATCGATTTTGTGCTGTATACAGGGATATGGTCATTATCCACATTTGTCATCTCTCCTACGCCATATTAATTGAATTTCCTTTGTTTCTCCCTTGCATCGCTGAAGATATATAGCTTGTTATAATGTGCATATAAGACACTGAAATATTAATCACAGAGCCATTCTTATGCTAGGGTCAAACGGATGACGGTCCCGGACAAGTACGGGCAAAAATGATACGGATGGCGTCAAATATTGTGCCATTCGTGCGTCACTGTGGTATTAGTATAGTCCACAAAGGTTTGGTAGAAGGTAAGGTTCCTTTACGGAGAATTATTTAAACGATCAGGGAAAAGAACGGATTTACACGGTTCGCTACGTGCTAATACGGTGTTGCTACGATAAAGTACGGATAAGAACGGTTTCTTCACGGAATTGTACTGGTTTTCACGTTGTGAGATCCTGTTTTTTTTTTCTGTACTAGACATCTTTCCTCGCTTTTTTGGCACAAGGTCTGTAAGTGGCTCTTATGGTTCTGCATTTTATGGTGACATAATTAACAAAATAAGAAGGATCAAAGGTAGACAGCATAACTATTGAAAATGCATCAAAGTCATCAAACGTTTTTAATACCGTGGATATGATCCTAATGTCACCAGACGGACACTAAGCTTGGTACTTGAGCAATCTACAGTCTTGTACGAGCGCATTTTTAAGACTTGCACTCTGACTGACTGTGACGAAGGACTCCATGACGGGCCCTGTCTAGACCTCTTTAGAGAAGACAGGGCCCCGACCACCTGTCCTCTCTGAATATTAGTAGGACTCCTCGGGTGATAACATATATGAGCTCGCTACAGCGGGCAGAGCACGAACTGTATTACGCACGTCCTCTTTTTACATATCCATCTCTGTTGCTTGGACCCCTGCCTTTTACGGTCTTGTTTGTGTGTGGTCATCTAACAGTGAGGAGGTTGTTTTACACCATAATTGTGCGTTCTTCGAGACCTCTGGGAAATATGAATAGTGGGAGGGTTGTGTGGTCTTTTATGTTTAATGTTTCTATGGTGTGAGTTGGTGCCCCTTTTGCATCTCTTTTTGTGGTTGTCTGTTGTTTTTTTGCATCGGGTGTTTTGGGGTTTAGCTTGGGTGCTGCAACCTAATGTTGTTGGAGATCCCCTCTTTTTTCTTACAAACTGAAGGGCTACCAAGGTGAAACCTCTGCATGAATAATACGGAAGTGTACCAACTTTATACCGTCTTGAAGAAAATTTCAAACAAATATCTGGTTCTTCTGATCTCACTCTAAAAACGCAAGTTAATTCAATTGACCGCGATATTTTTATTCTGACATGTAAATAAATTCATTTGAAAGGTTTCCATGGAGCTGTTGCGACGGGTGTTCAATCAGGAGACGCTGACTCTCCCAGGGCACCTTGTCTCACTTCGGAATGTTGTTCATTCCGATGTTCGCAACCGTTTCGATGGGAATCCTCACGATTTTGCTTCGCCTTCTCGACTTTGAGACTGAATAACGGTTAGGTACTTCTTTGATGTTTATTCACTCATTCATATTCCTCTCTTTTGTTCTCTTCCGTTTTTAATTTTTGTCTATCATCTATGCTTCATACATGTATCTTTTGAAATATTTCTATCAACTGTTAGCGAATCTACCGAAATAAAAAATAAATTATCTATGCCCACTCATTTCCATTCGAACACGATTATAAACATATTCCATAACGCTGCTCAAATAAAGAGTATTATCCTTTGATATGAAGTCATCTAGTTCTGATGTAATATATGAATTGTTTGAAAAGATTATTAAAAACTTTGAAAAAAAACTGGCATTCTCATTGATCCTACCTTTCTTGACCCCCCCCCCTCCTTCGCTAAAATTAAAACCAAAAACTCTCTTTCTTTCTCGGAATCAAAAGGAATCATCGGATTGGTATATTGGTAGATACAAAATAGACATCGCTAATTTTTCAATGTTGAATATTATTCTTGAACGCTGTTTAAAATTTGAATATTGTTGTATGATTGGAAAATATGCCCATCCCTGATTGGCTGATAACATGTCTGGAGCTTCTGAATATATCGCTATAACCACCTCAAGAGAGCTAAATTTAGAACAACTCTCATATTTTCCCCAGTATCTTTCTTGAATAGGCATTGTAGTTATGTATATAGGTATTCCTCCAGAAAAGTCGAAATACAGTAATGGAGATACATTTAGCTCTGTTGAAAAAGAAATGCATGAGCTTTTAACAGATGATAAACATGCACTATTCGCAGGATATAACGATGCTCGAAATGGCACAGATAGTAAAATCCACGACAGCTTATATAATAAAAATTCTGACATAAATTACATGTCTGACCAGACAACAATTGACTTTGAAATTGGAAGTGATCATATTATGAGAAATAATACAGACAAAATTGTCAATACATAAGGAAGACTTCTAAAGAGTTTTGTAAGTCAAACAATTTGATTATATTGAATGGGCGTGTTGGTGACAATGCTAGTGGAAAACTTACTTGTAAAAGTTCGAGCACAGATCGAAATGTCCATTCATGAAAAAGAAATAATGCAATGAACAATTAAATCAATTAGATATCTTCGATAAAATAGTGCAGCCAATCATGATTTTTTATACCGTTGTGAGGTATGAGGATTTTCCAATATTGCTAAAAAAGAACGAATACATCTAAAATTTTGTAAAAGTTTGCTTATTTAAAACAGTCAACTCCTGATTTCATGGTATACAGTGAGCTTGGTCGACTTTCTCTACACATTCAAATACAAACACATATCATTTTATATTGAGCTAGATTAATTACTGGTAAAGAGACAAAAATAGATCATTTACTATACAAACTAAGTCATAATATAAATCAAGAAAATGGAAAATTTTGCTGGATACAAAATGTAAGAAATATTTTAAATAATTGTGGCTTAACAATCATATGGAAAAACCAATTTTCATCATCAGTTAACTTTAAGACGTTTAACATTTAAATGGGTTAAGGCGAAAGTTAAACTTACCCTCATTGATCAAATCATTTAAACAAAACTGGTACTCCAATTTAGACAACTCAACTAAATTACTTGATTACAGAATCTATACATGAATTAAAATTTGAAAATTATTATTTATTGATATTGATATAATAATTTGATATAATAATTGATAATAATTGATACATTAGAAAAAAAAGATGCCATATCTTTCTGCAAATTTCGAACTTGTAATACTCACTTACCTATTGAGACAGGACATTGGGAAATATATGACGCAAAAACAGAATTTGTCAAAGATGTAATTTAAACGAAGTTGGAGATGAATTTCATTATATTCTAAATTGCAGTACGTTAACGGAAGAGCGGAAAATATGTTTAAAAGATAAAAATATTAGATATAGAAATATATTAATCCATTTTGAAGACGTAATGTCTTACAAATGAGTTAAAGAAGATCCTGACGATAAATTCTACAATACTCACAATTGAGCATCGACCGACCCCTAGCAAGCTAGAGGTGGGACCAGGTGCCCGTGAGGAGTAAACATCACCTGTTGGCAAGCCACACCCGCCTTCGATTTTCAGGCACGGAAATGTAGATAATATAGAATGAATACATGCTTTGTCTGTGGTCTCGTCTATATAGAAAGTGCTATGGCGACCATGTCAGGGAATATATTCAAAACACTTTCTGTCAAACCCCTCGCGGGGAATTTATTTTACGAGCTCCAAACGGCAAAGGGCATAAGTGTGACACAAATGAGTTACGAGCACAGAAACCGTCTTTCTTCAGAAAACTTTGTACCTTTATCAGAAAAATAAATCTCTTATGCTTCCCTAATTAAAATAAGATTTTAAATAAATTCAAAGTATGAAAAATTTCATCATTGCCTCTCATACAGTTGCTCCTTTTAATTAAGTACATGTATCTTTATTTGATTATATTCTAAATTACCATATCCATTTTTTGAATAATAAGAAATGCCATTTATGTTCACGCATACCACATTTCATTTTCATTGTAATATCTTGTATATTCATCGTAATCTTGTATTTATGTTCATCACTGTACCATTGCTTTGCAAAGGTGAAGAGAAATAAATTCAGTTCAGTTTAGTTTATTTCAGCTTTAGAACGGATTGGTACGGGTTAGAACGGGTCTTGATCCGTATCGGTTCTTTTAAGTACGGTGTGAGAATTCAACTACGGATACACGGAGAAATTCGATTTTGTTCGATGCTATGTTGAATCCGAAATGGAGCGGGATGCTCACAAATGAATGTGTGACCTGAGCACTAATACTAATATTCATTTCTTTAAACTGTGATATTGGATATGGTCGATATGCCGTCTTTGAAATCACCATCAAGGCAAAAGCAATTATATATCTGCAGTTAAGATATGGATGCATATGTCTGATTCAAACCGTTAGGCCGGGTTAGCGCAGTGGTAGCGCGCTCGCTTCTCACCTCTAACGTTCCGGGTTCGAATTCCAGATTCGGGGGGTTTTCTCCTGGTACTCCGGTTTCCTCTTGCTCCTTGGATCCTCTCACGCCAACATCCGAGCCAACAGGAGACATTAATATAAGTTTTGTAACTTGTTTGTTTGTTAAATGTTGTAAAATAAATAAAAATTAAATTTTAAATTCAAATCGTAGTTTTTGATATCTGAGGAACATCATTGTCATCACAGGATGAAAGTTTTTGCGTTTGTTATTGCTTATCATTTTGAACAATACGAATACGAAAGACAGATAGACATGCATTAAAAAAGATGATAAATTGATGCTGACCATTCTTCCTAGAAATTCAGATATACACCAAAATTAAAATGAAGTCAAGATTATTTTCCTTATCACGTTTGGTAGCTACGATTATTTTATCTTTCTGGTCTATATATACACAGGTTTCTCGTGATGTTGAAAAACTTTCAAATATGAGTTGTTTCTCAATACAGGAAATAACATAAAATTTATAGATAAATGTAGAACCATACCTCTCAAAAACTCTTCCATATTTGTTAGTGTAAAAAAACAAAGGAAAAGATAAGTTATTATAAGGGTGGAGAAAGAAGAAGTTTCTCCTTCAATCTTTAGAGCATTGGCTCTTCAGTTTTCAAATATAGCTCTCCGGCTATTTATTATTTCCTCTACTTCGGCGTCCACTATCATTGATGAGACACAGAATTTAGATGTGCATGTGGTGCACTTAAGGTGGGTCCCTACTCGTGAATTTAACAGATGAATTTTTTAATTTAAGGTTATTTTCTATTCATAATAGTCAAAATGACATAATGAACACAGATATAGATAGGTAATTTTGTTTTCATTGAAGATACAGTACATTAAAGAAAGGTACCCTAACACTTCAAAATTGAGAAATATCAAATATCCAGCATATGCTTTTGAACCCTCAAAATTCAGTGATGATACGAATATGTTTATTTATTTTGTTTTATTTTATGATAACAAGACATATAGAAGAAATACAACACATAAAATGATATTGTAACATAAATCTAAGTATGATATATCTCCAAACATTATGGTACCCCTTATAATTTCATAACATTTTTGACCAAGAATATGTACTAATTCCAACTTTTTGCATAAAAAAAACAGATGATTTTTTTTCATTTTGTAATATTTCATAAAATTATGTATGTAGATGAAGAAAAAATCACATACAGGTACACAGTTTTTGAAATGATCAAAGTATGGCTCCAAACATAGGGGTACCCCCCTTATAATGTTATCATATTTTCGACAAATAATATATAGTATATCACATTTTTGTGCAAAAAACAACAGATGGAATTTCTTCAAATTGGATCATTTTATACCATAATAAATATAGATGGTGAAAAAATCGCATACAGGTATACAATTTCATAAATGATCAAGATATAGCTACAAACATAAGGGTACCCCCTTATAATTTCATCACATTTTCAACTAAGAAATTATACTATATGATTGGTGTGGACATTGATAGAGTGCACCTTCTTTTGCTTCTTTTGGCATTTAAGATCTTCTATCTGTGTTTTTCAATGAGCTGGCTCGTCCCTCACCAGCCATTTTAAAACGTTATACGCAGACTGCTGCATTCAAGGAAAAACCTATAACGGTTCGAGTAGGGAGCCACCTTAAAATGTCTCAAATAATTTTTCTTCTACTTATAGTTTTGGATCGCTGCTGTCAACATCACCACACACGACATTTTTACCTGATATGCACACCAATATAGCACCGAATTTGTCAAGTTTTATTGAGACTATTGCGACGGGTGTTGCATGCAAACAGGAGACGCTGACTCTCCCTGGGCGCCTGGTCTCACTTCGGAATACGTTATTGCTTATTCCGGGGTCGCAGCTTTTCCATTAGAAACTCTTATTATTTTGCCTTACCTTCTCTACTTTGAGCTGAACTTCTTCGATGTTAATTCTATTTTAGATTGAGGATTACTGACGAGGTTTGAGTACTAACTAGTACTCCAAACGTGCATGTCTGGTCCATGCTGCAAATTTATCTGTTTTTAAATTATGCTATTGAATAAAAGAAAGGAGTGGATTAAAAAACAAGAGCCCCAGGGGGCACAACGCTCACCTGATACCCATGCACGCTCTAATTGACATACTGACATTGAATACTGATAGTGCCAGTACCAGGATTTTCGCCCACAACCTTTCTAAAAAGATTTTTGCCGGATGCAGAGAAGTTTTTTTTCAGACAACCTTTAAAGGTACAAAAAAGAAAAAAATAGTCACATTTCAAAACAATAACTTTTTTACTGATTTGAAAAGACGGATAAAGTGGTCCAACGTCATATGCCCAGCTAGTATAGTTCAATTATGCAACATCAAAAATAAAATCATATTGTACATTAATGTGCAGCAGAAAAAGAATAAAACAATGAAATGATTTCATAAATTAAGTTTATTTAAAATTGAACACAAAACCTTTCATTATTGATAGCTAGCATGCCAGAAATTATAAAGCCTGTGTTTGTGAAACGAGAATGCCCCCGGCGGCATCTTTGTTAGTATAAAGGCCATTTTCTGTTAAGTATGTGAGAGGTCAGGGTCAGCGTAATATTGGTATCAATGGAAAGATCTTGTCACAAGGAATACACATGTAAAAATTGAAACCTCTATCACTAACCATTCAAAAGTTATGCCCAATGTTAAAGTCTTTGAGAAGTACGTCAAAGGTCAAGGTTATGGTCACGAGGTCAAAAATTTTGGTATCAATGGAAAGGTATTGTCACAAGGAATACACATGTGAAATATGAAACCTCTATCACCAGCTTCCATTTAAAAGTTATGCCCAATGTTAAAGTTTTTCGGAAAACAGACAGACAAACAGACAGACGGACAGGCCAAAAACTATATGCTCCCTAATCTTTTATTCCAGGGGCATAAAAAACAAAGATTTTTCGGTTTTGCCTTTATTCATATTAAAGTATACTGAAACCTATGAATGCTTTTGAATAGTATTGATTTCATCTCAAATACATGAAACGTACAGTTAAAATCGTTTTAATCCAATATTAATCAATTCAAGTGAGTTGTGCAGAAATTGGACCAGTTTGTTTTCCAAAAAGCAGTGTATGGTGTATCAAACCTCATGACCCAGTGAAGCCACTTGAACAAATAATTTTCAGTGAATATGCTGAAATGCGGCGCTTCTTGCCTATGCATATTTCAACAGGCGAGAAGGAGCGTCGCATTTCAGCATACGCTGTTCAACAACTCAAGTGGTTTCTCTAGGTTTCATAGTTTGAAACAAATTAAAAGGCCCATGAAATTGCTAAGTTTGTCCAACTAGCAGACCTACGACGTCGTTATTTACTGTTAACAAATTGTTTTACCTCATCAAAGGACTGTTACACGGACAAGTTGTTAGCGGAGAGAGTTCATGAAATGCATGAAATGTATCGGTTGCATAGGATTTGCCGACAAAAAGTTATTTGGCCCTATAAAAACTCATCATGTATCTATTATTTGAACAGATAAAAATTCCCAAATGTCTTATCACAGGAACCTGTCATTTTATGAGAGAAAATATTTTATTATTCACAACCTCAGGCCTCTGTGTTCCTCTTAGAAATATTATACATACAAGATGTCGAACACAGTGGCTTATGGTTGTAAATAATAATTTATTTTCTCTATTTAAACAACAGCTTTCTGTGGTCCAACATTTCATAGGAAGATTTCAGGAACTCTTATTTCAAGAATTTCAGATATTAAATGTCCTATGCATTCTCAAAATCCAGAGGAAGAGATTACTCATTAGACGTTTCTTCAAGAAATCAGTCCGTAAATTACTTCATCTAAGAGAGTCTAAGACAGAGGAAATTCGAGCAAACTTTATACATGATAACAAGTATATGCAAGCGTTCCAAGTACATGAATGAGGACCATTATGAAAGTGTTCCAAGTATAATGCACATTAAATAAAAATCTATTCCGTTTGCACTGTATCTCCTGACATGTATCGCAGTACTAAAGGTATCACATTTCTACATGGGGAATCCCCTTCGGGGACACGGCAAAACATGGCCGCTTTTGAAATCTTGTTCCCGACTTTACAAAGAAAATTCAAAATAAGTATAAAGAATTTAAATAATTGAATCATATCACATAAAAGGATAATCAATAAGACATTGAAGCATGTGTCACTTGTTGAATTATCAGCTGTAACTATGGATGAAAGGTCGATCTAAAAATGATTAATCATACAAAGAAGGTTTTTTTTTCCTGTAGTTGCACCTGAAACATTGGGCATGGAAAACATACATTATACCTATGTACAATCTTAAAAAATATTCCTTAAAAATCCAAAAGTGGATATCTTGAAAAAATTCTTTCACTTGTAGGGTACCATGCATGAGTACCTCATACCTACAAATTTTCATGACATGTAGAGTGGTTATAGAAAAGAAGCAGAAAATGTATGAAAATCACCCCCCCTTCCTTTTTACATAAGAAAAAAATTCATAAAAAATCAAAAAAATAAAATTTAAGCATAAAATACATATCAAAGCATTAAGTAAGTTAAATATGATAAATATGTAGTAAATGAGTGTGTAAAATCATACACTTATTGAGGTATTTAAAGAAATAGTGCAAAAATGTGCATTTCTGACTAAGTCCGAAAAGACGTCAAAAACGCGTCAAAAATTTGACTTCGAAGTGGAACCAAAAATAACAACACTTCTTAAGACATCTCTCTAGATCATCCTGGTGCTTTCGGTTTGTCGATACATGCTTCGGTTCTGAAGAAGAAGTTTGTCAAAGGAGGGTACCCCCCGTGACCTACTTTTGGCTGTGGCGGCGCCACCTGTTGACAGATCCGGACAAAAAACAACAACACTTGTAGGGGACTATGAGTACTTCATACCTACTAAGTTTCATCAAAATCCCTTGAGCCGTTCTGGAGAAGAAGTTTAAAATGTGAAAAGTTTACGACGACGGACGACGACGACGACGACGGACGACGGACGACGGACGACGGACGCAACACTATGACAATAGCTCACTTGAGCCTATGGCTCAGGTGAGCTAAAAAGGGAAAAAAAAATTTGTTGGGGTCCCGCCGGGGTTTGAAGCCACTCCCCATGGGTCCATTGGGCATGGAAAACATACATTATACCTATGTACAATCTTAAAAAATATTCCTTAAAAATCCAAAAGTGGATATCTTGAAAAATTCTTTCACTTGTAGGGTACCATGCATGGGTACCTCATACCAACAAATTTTCATGACAATCTGAAGAGTGGTTATAGAAAAGAAGCAGAAAATGTATGAAAATCACCCCCCCCCCCCCTTCCTTTTTACATAAGAAAAAAATTCATAAAAAAAAAATAAAAATAAAAAATAAAATTTAAGCATAAAATACATATCAAAGCATTAAGTAAGTTAAATATGATAAATATGTAGTAAATGAGTGTGTAAAATCATACACTTATTGAGGTATTTAAAGAAATAGTGCAAAAATGTGCATTTCTGACTAAGTCCGAAAAGACGTCAAAAACGCATCAAAAATTTGACTTCGAAGTGGAACCAAAAATAACAACACTTCTTAAGACATCTCTCTAGATCATCCTGATGCTTTCGGTTTGTCGATACATGCTTCGGTTCTGAAGAAGAAGTTTGTCAAAGGAGGGTACCCCCGTGACCTACTTTTGGCTGTGGTGGCGCCACCTGTTGACAGATCCGGACGAAAAACAACAACACTTGTAGGGGACTATAAGTACTTCATACCTACCAAGTTTCATCAAAATCCCTTCAGCCGTTCTGGAGAAGAAGTTTAAAATGTGAAAAGTTTACGACGACGGACGACGACGGACGACGACGACGACGACGGACGACGGACGACAGACGCAACACTATGACAATAGCTCACTTGAGCCTATGGCTCAGGTTAGCTAAAAACACCCGGTTGCAGTAACACAAAGCAGACACGCACCAAAAAAGACGCAAATGGTACAAGGAACGCCGAATCACAGAGAAATATCAAACACAAATGACTACAAATATATCAACGAGACCAATGGGCAATCGGTGCCGACTAAGGACGTCAGTAGCAGACGGTGTGGTTATCTGGATTACGTGCGCACATTCTTCTCACTTTCCCGATTACCCAGAGGTCTCGAAGAACGTTCAATTGTGGTCTAAAACAACCTCCTCGCTGTAAAATGACCACACAAACACACTGCACGACGCAGGGGCCCAAGAAACTCACAGATGGACATGTAAATGAATATAAAAAGATAAGGCGTACGTTATACAGTCCGTGCTCTGCCCGCTATAGCGAGATCATGCATGTTATTATCTGAGGAGTCCGACTGAGATTAAGAGAGGACAGGTGATCGGGGTCCTGTCTCTTCTAAAGAGTTCTCTTTTTTCTGAATGTGAAGACACTTAACATTCTAGACGTTATTGACGATGGTACATGTGTAACTGGTCGTTTAATTCCTCCCTCCCTGACATGGTCGCCATAGCACTTTCTATATAGACAAAACTTCAGACAGTGCATGTTTTATATTGTTTTCATTTTTTGTGCATGATTATCGACGGCGGTTGCGGCTAGTCAACAGGGGATGCTTACTCCTCCCGGACACCTGGTCCCTCCTCTAGTTTGCTAGGGGTCCGTCGATGCTCAATTTGGCGCTCTATTGTGAGTGCTGTTGAGATTATCGTCAGGATCTTCTTTAACTCAATATAGGTTTGAAGAATGCATCTGGACGTTAAATGTAGATTTTATTTAGGGTGGCTTATCATTATAATATATGTAAGTGATATCGTCGAGCTATGATTCCGATAGAGGTCACCTGGCATAAGTATAAGGCTCCTATCTATGACTACAATGCTTCGTTAGAAAAATTCAAACACAATCTGTACTTTATCAATTTCTACTCTCATACCTAATTCGAAGCCTCCATAAAATTAAATTTGAAACAAAAGTATAGAAAACGAAAATATGACAGACAGATAGACAGACGAAAAAGGAGAAAACCAATCAGAAAGATCAACGAAGAAGAGGAGACTTCTGTTTTGACGGTTGGGACTAATTATATCCCAAACATATGGAACAAAAGTGAAGAATTAAGCTTGATCAGGGATGAGTACGCGTCTCCTGCTGCGAAGCATATTCTGAGATTAGATATGTACAATTTATAATTCTAACATGACTTGATATTTTCTCCCTAATTGTACTATAGAACTCGCCTGGTGTAAAATCTCCAATAAGCTTCCCGTTTGCTAAGCTCCATCCATGCACGTGCTATAGAGCTCGTGCAGAACAGTACGTATTAGAATAGAAATAACAACTAGCTAGCTGTGATTTGTTGTCCAGTAATTCCCCGGGTCGCATGAACCAATCAAATTATCACCTCACCGCTTCGCGGCTCGGTGATAATTTCATTGGTTCATGCGACTCGGGGAACATACCACCGCCAGCGAGTTGTTATTTCTTAAGTTTAAAACGTGTATCATGTTTGGCAAGAGGAAATTAAAAGTTTATATTGTAGATGGCGCTAGGAAAATTCACTTTGGGTTTATTCAAATTGTTTGATATTAAGTATTACTGACGAGGATTCAATAGCCGAGACACGTGTCTAGTACAATAAAATTGGTACTATAGAACATATATTTTAATATTGACATTGCCAAGGAATAGAGACAATCCTACTGAACATTAATTTAATTCAGTTAGAAGGGTCTATTGAATTTCACTAAAGAAAATATTAGAATCTAAAGCTAGGTTGGCTTTCTAATTAATTCCACAGCTTATCTATGAGATGTTGTCAGTTGTATCTGATTTCTTCTTTTTGTTTTAAATTCAACAAATTATCAATAGAAATGTTCTATTCCACGAGATAATTAGAATCTAGCACCAATTTGAGTTCTGGATAGAAAAATATCAGTCGAGGGTGGGATTGAGCAAGTCCCAACCGAGGCGTTAGCCGAGGTTGGGACGTTGATCATCCCACTCGAGACCGATATTTTCAAATGGAGCTATTATAACTTGATCGGGCTATAATAGCTAGATCCAAGCTATTGCAAAATCAGAATTCTTAAATACTATTCACTGATTCCATTTGTACTTGATATATATCTAAACTTTTAGCAAGAAACCTATATTCAAATACGGACCAATGATGAGCTGCAACGAAACTTTGAGGTTCCTTATATCCTTAGGATTAGGGTCAAAATGCTATTTGACTTGCTTACATGCTTCATGCTATGTTCCTTTATTCAATGTTTGATTATTCCAAGTTCATTCGTCTTGCTTTCATTTCAAATTTCATTTCACTTTCTTCTTTGTGTAATTTTGCTTCCGTGCATTTTACATTTGTCCTTCGTCAATGCAAAATTGGCGTTATACCATGTGTTATGACATCTTTCATTGTGCCATCATTCTTTCGTCCTAATGCTATGATTGCTTCATCAATGCTAACTTCAATTTTGATACCAGATGGCGCCTCGCGCGACCGCAAGTGGCCGAACTTTGAAACATCCCCTGTCGTTGGAAATATCTTTTACATTCTAGTACAGCACCGTGGGATATCACGTGATACACAAATGATATGTTCCACGGAAATCCCCTTTGATTGAACTAAGTTAATACTGTCTAAATCTACTTTATTTGAATTCATTTTAGGCCTATCATATGGTCATTATTATCAATTATATGATGGTAATTTATTCTGGTCAAAAATAGACGTGTATTCGGAGAGCACTTAAACAGAAATTTTTCAATGCTCGCCAAATGTCATGATATGGTACACGGACAGATACAAAATTTTCTGTTTAAGTGTTCTCCAAATATACGTCTATTCTTGGCCAGAATAAATTACCATCATATAATTTATAATAATAGTATTATAATTTATAATAATAGTGTACAGTATTGTTCGAAATATTATTATAATTAAAGTTTTATTATCGCACGAGAGGACAGAAGTAGATTGATGACGCTCTATAAATATTTGAAAAATATACTACTATGAATTATTAAATATTTGCTTATGTAAGCATAAGATTTTTGTAAGTATTAACACATGCGAATGAAGAATCTCCGTTGTGTAGTGGTTATCACGTTAGCCAACTTAGGTTATTTTTACACCTTTCCGAGTAGGTTTTTCATTTTGTCAATTTTATGTATAGAAGAAAGGAGGGGATAATGTTAGCTGTCTATGCTGTCCATCTGCCCAGCAGAGAATTCAGAAAAAATTGGGGAACTTATAAAAATAAAAAAAAAATTTATGCAAGTTCTTATTTTTTTTATTTCTTTAGTATTTCTCTCTTTTTTTTTGGGGGGGGGGAGGAGGGGGTCAGGGTTTTGGAAGAAAAATATGGAGGGCAACTGTATATTATCACTATTCAGTTGAAATAAGAAATCATTTCTTTTACTACAAAACTTCTAAAAGCTTCGTTGGCTCGCCGTCGTTGGTTGCAAGTCATCTATGAAAAGTTTAAAGTCATAATTTTAATTAATTGCCTTTTGAAATTCAATTAAAGATATGCCCGTCAATGTCGTTTCTGTACCATAAATCGGGTGATTCTTGAATAAAAGATAAAACTTCTATGATGATGGACTTTGAAGTATGGACCTATGAAGGTGAAAGTTCAAGGTCAATCCTTGCAAGCATCAAAACCTTGCATTTTAATCTTAATCTTGATCTTGGGTCGACCAACAATGGTGGATTTAGGGGGTGTGAAAGGGGTATCCTCCCCTCCTGTACAGACCCAATATTTTCTCGGCAGAAACAGGTAAATATGTTTTGGTCCATTTTCAGTAAAATCGGCAAAATTCGTCTATTGACCCCCAGCAAAGGGGTCGCTAGATCCGCCACTGAACAAGAAGTGTCTGACATGTTTTCCATAGTGCAATCTAATCAAAATTAGACATTTCTTGCGCTCCTAACACGGATTATTGGATCAAAATAAAGGTCTAAAGTTTGGCCATTGTTGAATGTTTTTGTGCCACGTTCCTGAACAGGCGTAGCCCTGGACAACAGCTTGCAGTAATTTTGGCACACAGAGATGTCAAAGGTAAATTTTCAAGGTCAAAATTATGAAAGGAGACTAGAAACTGCATTATTAACTGAATCAATGGGGCCGGGAAATGCTGATATATAGGCTCAGTGTAGGTCACGGCAGTTTCAATGAATCTAGAAGTTTTCGATATGAAATACCGCCTTTCCCACGATATCTCAGAATAAAAAACTGACATTACCCACTCACATTTCAGAAGCAATGGCGAAGCTCTGCTTGAAAAAAGGGGAGGGGCAACAACATCCTAAAATTTCTAACAAGCAAAAAAAAAAAAAAAAAAAAAGGGGGGGGGGCGAGATAAAGAGATTAAAAAAATATGGGGTTTTCATGTTCTGTATGCACAAATTTTAACATTTCTGGTGCAATTGTAAACGTCTTCATATTGAATAGCATCATTTAAGAACAGATAAATTGGCAATATGGACCAGACATGCACGTTTCGGGTACTTAACCCTCGTCAGTGATCCTCAGATCTAAACAATGTAACATGCCAAAAAAGTATGAAAGTAACTATGTCGAAAAGGTGTATCGAAAGACGTAGCAGAATGGGTGGGATATAATGCTACAGGACCCACGTTTTAGAAATTTCAAGAAATTTTGATAACAGAAATTTTAGAATGCGTCGAAGAAACGATCAACCGAAATTGATCGAACTTGGCTACATGTGCCCTCGGGAACTCCTGGTCCACCAGCAGTGACACTCACCAAGTGGTATAAATGTAAACGTCTTCATGTTGAATTCTATATTTTAAGTACATGAATAAATGTCTGACGAGCGGTAGCGAGCCCATAATTTTTTTTAGCAAAATATTGACTTATCAGAAAATACTTTTTATACCCTCTATCATTAACAAGTACATGTAATAATATTCTATATAGTTTGAGTTAAATGTCGTCACATACATTGATAAAGTAATATGTATAAGGGATGGATCATAATAGCTAAATTATTCCGAAAGTCTATAAAGAACCGGCGAGCGGTAGCGAGCCAAAGAAAAATTTTGAAAATTGACCGAAAAATTGTAGATTTATGGTACAAAATGTTGCTATTTTAAACAATGTTAATGCATCATGAAATCATAATTTCCAAATATGTTTGTTTACACGAATCAAATGGCTATTACTGTATAAATATAAAAAATAAAAATAAAAACAAAACCAAACAATCAGAAAAGCCCAAATACTTATCATTTAATGATTACTTTTTTGTTCAAATATTTCAATCGGCTTTTGCTTTTTTGCGCTATTTATAACTCATTTTTCCAAGTACTGCAGCAGATGACGTCTCAAAGTTCATTTCAAGGAACGGAAACAAACGGAGCGCCACCTGGTATCAAAATTGAGGTTAGCATTGACGAAGCAATAATGGCATTAGGACGAAAGAATGATGGCAGAATAAAAGATGTCATAACGCATGGTATAACGCCGTACATTGACGAAGGACAAATGTAAAATACACGGAAGCAACATTGCATAAAGAAGAAAGACAAATGCAATAGTCAATTTGAAATGAAAGCAAGACAAATGAACGTGGAATAATCAAACATTGAATGAAGCAACATAGCATGAAGCATGTAAGCAAGTAAAATAGCATTTTGACCCTAACCCCCCTCCATACATTTGATATTCTGGGGGGGGGGGGGGTTGAGGGCTTGGGTTTTGTCGGAGCAAGATTATGTTTTCGCCCCGGACCGGAGGAAAATTATTTTTTTCTTGCGAAGTTGGAGCAAGGAATTTTTTTTTCAAACATTAATGATGAGCTATATATCAACATTAGAATGTTTGTGTTTTATCATGTTTATTAATAGAAATTCTTTATTTTTACTCGAAAACCCAAATTATTAGTTCCTTTTCAAGCAAAAAAATCAATTCACATCTAAACAGAGAGATAAGAATTTTATAATATATATAATCCTCGGTAAATAAAATTCATATAAGGTACAAGTAAGAGGGTCTGAGGGGGGGGGGGGGGGGGGGGTAGGGTCTTCGAGACAAATTTTCAAATTTAGACTCGTAAATTAGAGCACGTTTCTATGCAAAAGTTTTAAAGTACTAACAGGTTTTTAAGAAAATGTAAATTTCCCTTCTTTTCGTAAACGGTAACATAGAATCATTCGAAAATTGAAATGTTAATACAGAAGGAAATGCACTACTCAAAAACCTAGCTTTTTAAATCTTACAAGTCATCATTGTTGGTGTACCCATTGAAAAATAACAATATTTTACTCTTACAAATTGCCTCAGTCATTTTTTCTCAACACGGGTCGAGTATGTTAAAAGTAACTGCAATTCCTTTTATTCGCTGATCATAAAGGCATAAATTTTTTGTGTGGCATTTAGATTATGGCTATTGTACATGTATCATTCAAACTTGACCAGTGTATGTTTTATGGACTTTGTGCATTAAAAAGATGATTTAACGTGTTATTTCCTATGTGCACAGCGAAAACACAAAGGCAATAATTTAAAAAAAAAATCATTTTCAAACAGTGCTCTTATAGCTGAACATTTCCCTCGATATTCATATGTATCCATCTTAAAGCGTTTTCACGTAAAATCATAATTTCCGTTTTCTGAACTCGCTGTTAGTACTTTTGTATTTTATCGACATAATCTGAAGTACAACAGAACCATTCCTACTTTATGTTGATTTATTTTAATATGAATTGTCTATTGTCTCATAGATGTCTATAGTAGTCATTGGCTATAAGCATGATGTTTTGTATATGATTCTTTATTCAACAACATTTCAAGTCACATTCAATAAAATGAAAAAAAAAATCTGTTTTCACTAAAACAAATGAATTGTTGCATGATTGTTACGTTCTTAAAGTCAATTAAACAGACACATAAAGAACACTCATTACACAATTGAAAAGTTGATTTAAAGACGACATCTAGTAATTGTTCAATGTGGCATTTAAGTTTCTGAGTCTTGATAAAGTCACCTCTAGAAAAGAGTTTTGGTATTGTTCTTTCAAAGCATTTTGATACGATAGATAAGCTTCTTCCAAACATCCTCCCATTTCTTGACAAATGCCCAACATCTCCCATGAAATGGCCCTGGTCTCCACACAGACATGGTATCCATCGTCATGGTTCATCAATAATGCCAGTTCATCCAACACTGAATTAGCTTCACTGAACAGAAACAAATAAGTGTAACTCAGGTATAACAAGAAGTTTAACAGGACCATTGGTGAATAAAGAATCTCCTCTTTTGTACAACCGTGTTCAGGGAAAACTTCAAGCAAACATGTATTTTTATTTAATGAGATTTTCATTACAAGGAATTTTCTCATCATGACACCTACAGGTGTGTAATCTCCCCCTAATTCTCGATATTTAAATGCACTGAGATTCCAACAGTACATGACATGTGGACTTTGTAGCCGCTCTTTTAAATTCCTTGCTAGTCTTATCACATGGTGATACATTCCTTGTTTGTAAAATATTATTGCTGATAAAATTTTGTGAGTAGATAAATCAAATGTTGTTCGTTTTAGTGCATTGATATACTTTACGACTGCATAGTGTCTCATCCTATTTGATGAAGATGAATTGCGCAAAGATGAAAGCGATTGTATGGCACTGAGGAGTATTACTTGCTGCTTATAACGCTGAAGGGAACTACTGAGGACTTGAGTCCCGATTCTGCTGTTATTTTCCCGAACCATACGTTCTATAAGTAGAATGTATCTTGATACATTTGAAATTGTAGCACAATCATGATATGCAGTCGCTATGGTATCGATGACGTTCACGCAAAAAAGTGTTGAATCTTCATCAACTCGAGACAAGACAACATTTGTGGGTTGCCTTAGGACTTGACCAAATTCAATAAAAAACGAAGTACAACCTAGAAGACATTTGTATCCACAACGATATAATGACGTTAAGTGACAAAGAAGATTTTTTTGAGACCTTCCGTAAATTTTCCCCAAGAACATGTTATTCTCAGGTATGAAAAAGTTTGGACAGTAGCCATTAGATACCCAGGATAACAGTCGTTTGAAGCAAATCCAAAACCATTTTAACAAGTCCTGTTCCCTCCACGCTGGACCACTGTAGACTATTTCCCACAACACTGTGGTCTTAATGAAGTAAGAGCATAATAAGCCATCCACGTCCGGTCTCATATATGTGTTGATAGCTTCTTTGAGAAACATTTTCAGCAACCCATAAGTCAGAAATTGACAATGGTTCATCTCATGTATCAAGGATGTTTCTGCTACTGAAAAAGAGATGCGCCACTCTAGAATTTCCTTGCATGAGGTTTTGTCACCAATAGGTACTATGTGACATCCGTTCGAAACGATACCTGATAAATAATGCAGTGATGGCCACTTTGTTCTTAGTAGTTTCTGTATGCAGGGATATGCGGACTTAGGCCATTTACATTTCAGACAGTGGGCAATATCATACTCCATGCCGCCGTGTATTCCACTTTCGCAAGGGCCATGTGTACATGAATCTTTAATGTAGCGTTTTAAGTGATCTTTCCAGGTTGTATTTGTCAAATATAAACCATCTTTATAAGGCACACACAACTCTGTAATATCAATGTGTGTGTCAAGAAAATCATTTTGGGATACAAAACGTAATAAACAAAATCCACATCGTGTCTGATCAGTTTCCATTTTGAATCTTATGCTTGCCATTGGATGTATTGTAGCATCGTTAATAATCACTGCCACCACATTGTATACAACCATAAAATCTACATCTGATGTTGGAAACCTGAAACCTTCTGCTCTACTCCCACTAAGAAAATGATCATGGTTACATACTTCCCTCGTGCTTTCCTCGTCTACTCTATGCGAAATATTGTTTCTTTGTTGTATTAATTGAATAATTTCCTTCGAGCCAATCTTTTTGTTCACGATTTTGTACAATTTGTAGGAAATAGATGTAATATCTGTATCTTCTGCCATCCTGTAATAATAAATGACCATTTTATTTTTACTTCTCATATTTTCATTAACTTCACTTTAGCAATACTGTTCGTTCTATGGCCTAAAACCATGCAACGTTTTACTGGAAAAAAGTGTATGAATTTTAACAGAAATACAACTAATTGAGGATTCACTATCCGAAACAAGTGTCTGGTGCAATAAAATTAGTTTGATCTTTGACGCAATTTCATTGAATTTGAATACGTTTAATATTTGAATTGTTGTGCATGACGGTAACGAGTTGGGGCATTTCCATTTATCTGTTCCTAAATGATGCTATTGAATTTGAAGACGTTTAACATTTGTACCAATTGGTGAGTGTCACTGCTGGTGGACCAGGAGTCCCCGAGGGCACATGTGTAGCCAAGTTCGATCAACTTTTATTCGGTTGATCGTTTCTTCAACGCATTGGAATCTTTCTGTTCGCAAAATTTCTTGAAATGTCGAAAACGTGGGTACTGTAGCATCATATCCCACCCATCCTGCTACGTCTTTCGGTTTATTTTTGGATATAATAACTTTCACACTCTTTCGCAATACTACATTGTTAAGACTGAGGATCTGCACTGACGAGGATTAAGTACCCAAAATGCGCATGTCTGGTCCATGCTGCAAATTTATTTGTTCTTAAATGATTGAATTTGAAGACGTTTGACATTCTTCATGTTTCAAGATAACATACCTCAAAGATTACATAAATACATGGTAATGGATTTACGTCAATGATATAAATAGATGAATGATCAACATTCCTTTGCATGGAAACAGGAGATGCTGACTCATTCTGGGCACCTGGTATCACTCCGATATTGGGAGTTCGCTTCTTTTCATATGGTGGAGGTTTTTGTTTGTTTTCTTTGGTTCCTGTTTTATCCTGATTCTGTATGCCTTCAGCTTTCGGTATATAATTTCTGAATTATCGATTTTGTACTGTCTATTGGGATATGATCATTATCCATATTTGTCATGGACATGTTTAAAATACGTTAGTAAACATTTTATTCATGAACATGATCCTTTATTTAAGAAATGACTATATCGCGAAGCGATTCTCGGAAAATTTGCACGTGTCCAACCAGAATTATACTACCATGAACACCCAAAGTAAGACAGTCATTACTTATATTTCCATTCGTACTAAATATCAGACACCCCATTTGGCATTAATAAAGGGCGTTTTGAACGTTATAACGTCAAGAGTATCTGAACGTTGCTAGATTCTCCGTACTCTCTAAACTGATGCGTGACGTCATAATAGGCAACCAGAATTATAGTTTACAAAGTTAAAATGCCTAACGGGCGCTTAACATGGGGATACCCCTGCAATGGAAATATACTGATTTTGATAAATTGTGTGCAAATTGATTTCTATAAAGCATTAAAATGTTTCATGTAAATATTGTACATAATTCGTCCGAAAAAGGATTTTTTATAACTATCTATGATATATATTTTTTATTATTGATTTGTTTCATTTCTGATGAAGTCTAAAAATAAATGATGCAGTATTTTTAATAGAAAAATATGGAGTAAAACTTCAGATAGGATGTTCATCTGAGCCAATAGTATTATTATTACAGCTCATTCACGCGAATTTTATAGTATTATTATGTTAAACGTCTTCAAATTCAATAGGTTATTTAAATTTAGATTTATATGTCATCAATAAGGAAAATTGATTAGTGTCAACTTATATGACCTTAAAATGTAAATCATAGGGTAGATGCAAACGCAAATTGAGTTCAAAACGACGAAAAAAGTAAAATACTCAACACCCCTCCCCCATATTTAATTGAAAATTACCTTTGTTATGTTTCGCTTGCAGACACACGTTATAAGATTACAAATACTCCACTGCGCGCTTCATATTCTGTAAAAAACACTGTAAACTTTTGCTACTGGAAATTTTCAAATCGACATTTTTGCTGAGGAAATCATGTGACTTACATTTTAACCACCTAATATTAGATTCCTTAAAGCTAAATTCATACAAACACACTAACTTTAAAGATACAATCGGTTATAAATGTCAATAGGAAACGAGGAAACCACATGACTTACATTTTAACCACGTAATCCTCGATTCCTTCAAGTAAGTTACATACAAAAATACAATCAGTCATAAATGTCAGCAAAAAAGGAAATATTTCTCAGAAAACTACATATAGGTTCACATTAAACAAAGGAGGGGATCTCCAACAAGACCAGGTTGTAGCACCCACAGCAAAACCCCAAAACACCCAATGCAAAAACACAAAGCAGACAAGAAGAGAAAGAGACGTGTAAGGGACAAGGAACGTCAACGCACAACACAGAAACATCAAACACAAAGGACTACACATAAACCAACGAGACCAATGGGCAACCGGTGCCGACTTAGGACGGCCATCTACCACGGAAATAGCAGAAGGTATGGTTATCCTGGATTACGTGCGCACAACCCTCCCACTTTTCCGATTACCCAGAGGTCTCGAAGAACGTACAATTGTGGTGTAAAACAACCTCCTCACTGTCAGATGACCACACACAAACAAGACCGCAAAACGCAGGGGCCCAAGCAACACAGATGAATATGTAAATGGATATAAAAAGAGGGCGTACGTAATACAATCCGTGCTCTGCCGCCGCGAGCTCATGTATGTTATCACCCGAGGAGTCCGACTGACATTCAGAGAGGACAGTTGGTCGGGGCCCTGTCTTCTCTAAAGAGGTTTGGACAGGGCCCGTCATGGAGTCCCATCGTCACAGTCAGTAAGAGTGCAAGTTTTAAGAATGCGCTTGTACAAGACTGTAGATTGGTAAAGTACCAAGCCTAGTGTCCGTCTGGTGACATTAGGATCATACCCACGGTATAAAAGGCGTTTGATGATTCTGACGCATTTTCGATAGTGATGTTGTCTATCTTTGATCCTTCTTATCTTGTTTATAATGTCACATTGTTAAAACACATTCACAAAACAAAGTGTTTTCCTTACCTTCATCTTTTTCGCCTTCGAGCATCATTAATGAGGCATAACTTATTAAAATGCACATATGGTGCACTGAATGATCAACGTCTTTAAATTCAATAGCATCATTTAAAAGCTGATAAATTTACAGCATGGACCAGACATACACGTTTCGGGTACTAAACGTGAAATGAAAACATCTGTTTTAATATAGACCATTAATCCATCTAAACGTACTAAACGTGAAATGAAAACATCTGTTTTAATATAGACCATTAATCCATCTAAACGTACTAAACGTGAAATGAAAACATCTGTTTTAATATAGACCATTAATCCATCTGATTCTCCTGTCAGAGATAAACCTTTCGGAAGAAAAAAAACTTGTCAAAACACTAGATCAGACTTGCATATATCTTTTTATTTCTCGCAGAATCGTCCAGGATATCTGTTTATACGTCAAAAGGGATCGAATGGTGGCAGTAGAAACTACATGTAGAAGAACTCATAGACTGACCTTTGAAAAACGGATTGTATTACGTACGCCTTTTTATATCCATTTACATTTTCACCTGTGTTAATTGGACCCCTGCGTTTTGCGTTCTTGTTTGTGTGTGATCATCTAATAGTGAGGAGGTTGTTTTACACCACAATTGACGTTCTTCGAGACATCTGGGTAATCGGAAAAGTGGAAGGGTTGTGCGCACGTAATCCAGGATAACCACACCGCCTGCTTCTTGCGTGGCAGATGGCCGTCCAAAGTCGGCACCGGTTACCCATTGGTCTCGTTGGTTTATGTGTGATCTTTTGTGTTTCATGTTTCTATGGTGTGAGTTCCTCGGGTGTTCCTTGTCCCTTATGTGTCTCTTTCTGTAGATGTCTGCGCTGTGTTCAGACAGTGCATGCATTTTAGATATTGTTTTCATTTTCGTGCGTGACCATCGTGGGGCTAGCCAAACAAGGGATGCTTACTCCTCCCGGGCACCTTGTCCCACCTCTAGAATGATAGGGGTCGAATTTTGTGCTCCATTTTGAGTGCTGTTGAGATTATCGTCAGCATCTTCTTTAACTCATTTGCTTTTGGTGTTTTGGAGTTTTGCTGTGGGTGCTACAACCGAGTTTTGTTGAAGACCCCCTCTTTTCTTCTAGTGACAGTAGGATCATATCCACAGTATAAAAGGCGTCTGATGATTCTGACGCATTATCGATCGTTATGATGTCTACCTTTGATCCTTAATAAATAATGATTCTCAATAGTAAGACAATCATGTGATATAGGTCAATTTAGGTTTTTGTCTTATTATTTCATGCTTTCTCCACATTTAAGATCGATTAAGAATAGAACAAATTTTAAAATACTTATATATTGATTCAAAATAAAAGTAGATTTGACATCATTACATTTCCGTTGCTTCAACGTACCGATATTATACTTCTAGACAACGATTTTCATTCAAGATTTAGAATTATTTTACATCAGTATTAATTAAGAATTGTGAATACCAACATGTTAAACTAGAATACTTGAACAATGGGGTGGGGGTTAAAATATGCTGTTTTTCTGAAATCGAATTGCTGATTGGAATTCAGAGAACGATTGTGTCAATTTCGTTTGTACCAATTGCATGTCATTTAGAATCATTGTTCAACCGTTGATCTAGAGGGAGTGTAAAGGGTGGTGGGGGTATCAGGACCTTCCCCTAGAAGCGTCCAAAAATGCTGATTTTCCCTTGATAAAAAATCCCTTCCATTGAATAATGATCTATACTACTAAAGGAACGAATTAGCCGATTCTCCGTCGAAACGAAGAGGGCAGAGATAAATGGTGTGATATGGAGATATAGCATACGATACCGTATAACAATAAATTTTCGCGAGATGCTAATTTTCGCTATATTCGCGAGTAATTTCGAATCGCGAAAAATTAATCTCGCAAAAAATTGTTCTTGATTAGGTATATCATAAATATCATAAATTGGTATATCTGTTACATTTATTCTTGATGTAAATATGTCATTGTCATTTTTCCTGATAAAATTGAACGTGTTCTCATGATAGACATGACTAAAACTTCCGTCATGAAGGGTACAAAACAGAAACATCATATGTACTTATTCTTTGTAATTAAGGAATCGCGAAAAATTGTATTCGCGAAAATATCTGGTTATACGGTATGACAATGTGAAATAGAGAATTGTTTGGAAAATTTTTTTTCTAATTAACGTGTAATCATTTATTATGTCTCACCGTTTTCGTAAATCAAATTTGAGAAAATCAAAACATCAAAACCGGCGACGGACACTAACTATTAACTTTATATTTTCCTCTGATTTAGACTCCTTTTCTAATCCCCGACATTTTAACATCAATTCTCTGTAATCACCAGAAAGGGGTAGGGTCCCTCAAACGGCCCTCCAATTTTCCTTAAAATTAAACTTAATGAGATATACCTGATATATCGCATAAAATCACAAAAAATCACATAAGATATAATGTATGTCTCTTGCTTTTAGTGAAAGGAACATATCAGCAACCGAAGCCTTATGACGCATTTTGACGTTATGGACAAAACATGGCCAAAAACGCTCGAAAATGTGTCTTAATTGGAGAATTTCGATGTGGCCACATGCGTCGAGATACATAAAACTTGTATGACAAGAAGATATAATGTTTATCTTTCATTTGTAATTTTTTGGTGTTTCTCGATGAATGCGGCCAAAGCTAGTTTTAAAGAAACGTAGTTTTCGTAGCAATGCCGATAAAGGGGTTTTCAAAGGGCTTTGAGCTACTGATAAATGCATTATTCACAAAATCTCAACACATTATTTAGTAAAGAACTTTAAAAAGTATTAAATCACAAAATATATTCAATCAATTCATATGTTAAGAGACAGAGCCGATTTAGTGGCATTGTGGCCCTACCTCTTTAGCTTGGGGGCCCGGCACGCTATGTCACAGATCCTCACGGTTTTTATGTAAAAGATAGGCCATGATAAAAATATTTGAAAATTTCACATATTTATGCTGGTTGCCATGGAAACGGGATGTTAACACTGAAAAGTGCAATTAGCTTTTTGAAGCCTCACAGGGTCTAATTAACACGTTTTCTTCCATTATATATGACTGAATCGCAATATTCGATCCTTATGAGATAAGAAGATCCTGACGATAATCTCAACAGCACTCACAATAGAGCACAAAATTAAACATTGACGGACCCCTAGCAAGCTAGAGGTGGGACCAGGTGCCCGGGAGGAGTAAGCATCCCCTGTTGGCTAGCCGCACCCACCGTCGATGTTAATGAAGCATGGAAATGAAAATATATAAAAACCATGCATTATCTGACGTTATGTCTATATAGAAAGTGCTATGGCGACAATGTCAGGGAAGTATATTCAAAACACTTACTGTCAAACCCCTCGCGGGGAACTTTTTTACGAGCTCCACACGGCAAAGGGCATAAGTGTGACACAAAGGAGTTAAAGAAGATCCTGACGATAATCTCAACAGCACTCACAATAGAGCACAAAATTAAACATCGACGGACCCCTAGCAAGCTAGAGGTGGAACCAGGTGCCCGGGAGGAGTAAGCATTCCCTGTTGGCTAGCCGCAATTGCCGTTGATGTTAATGAAGCATGAAAATGAAGATATATAAAAATCATGCACTATCTGACGTTATATCTATATAGAAAGTGCTATGGCGACAATGTCAGGGAAGTATATTCAAAACACTTACTGTCAAACCCCTCGCGGGGAACTTTTTTACGAGCTCCACATGGCAAAGGGCATAAGTGTGACACAAAGGAGTTAAAGAAGATCCTGACGATAATCTCAACAGCACTCACAATAGAGCACAAATGTCTGGTCCATGCTGTAAATTTATCAGGGTTTAAATGATGCTATTGAATTTAAAGACGTTTAACATTTGAGATACAACTATTAGATAACGGTAAAAGTAAAGAATAGGGTGTTACCATGGCAGCAATTTTACCATTATCTTAAGATAGCAAATTTTTAGAGAGGTTTTTATGAATTTTTAACTTAAAATAATCAGACAGCAATAAACGAATTGTAATTTTCTTGGTTGTCACGGCAACATGGATGGTATCCAAGAATAACTGCTCTATTTAGTTCAGATAGTATACCTTAATTCTGAAAATATCAAAGGACAAAACATGAAAAAAAAAATTAATAATAAGCTTTCAAGGCTGTCTTAAATTTATATCAAAAATATTTTGCTCAATACTAAGAGAAATATGCCGTTGCTAAGGAAACATATAGAAGATTCAAGCTTCAAATTTGAAATAGGCTTGTTTGTTTCCTTGGATATGGCCATTTTGAATTATGGATTTCAAGTTTTTCTATAAAATGTTTTAGCAACCTACTTTCATATCACACAGATTTTTTCTTTGTTACCTCATTAGAAGTTTGATTTCATCAGCTTTTAATGATTCAAAAACAAGAAGAAATTTTGTGTAAAACGATCTTGTTTCCATAGTAACATAGTAACATTTCAAAAATGTTTTTATCGAAATGAATTCTGATGGAATGGAAAAAAGTGCTATAACATGACCTCACTCTTAAAAAATTCAAATATTCTATGAAATGGAAATTATTATTCATCAACCTCAGAAAGTTCAATTTATCAGTATTTCAAACCCATGGAAACGGTTGCTATGGAGATTGAGATCCTTAGTAACCTACTATTTTTGAGTGTTTATTGTAAGTTCTTTTAAACCAATAGATAAAACGGCTAATCATTATCTCAAATCAATTTAAAAAAAGAAAATAAAATTTAATCTCCTGAAGAAATTTGCAATAAGCAATTCTTATTCCATGATAAGCATTTGTATTGATAAAATCTGAAAAGATAATGAATTTGATTTAATATCTCATAAACTCTATTTTTGAATTTTATAATAACTGAAATTATGAACCGTTTACATCAGACACAGTAAGCCTTCAAACGTGTTTGATGTACCATATAGACTTATATACCATATTTTGGTACCTTATGACCTGGTTACCATGGCAACCAAATCACTTGTCAACAAAAGTTGATGATTTTCTTTTCCTGACATTTCGCCTTACCCATGTATGAAATTTCATGAAAATCGGAGAACATGCGTAGCAAAAACATTTCGGTACAAATGTACTTACAGAGAATTGGTGTTAACGATTCCTGCAAGAAATTTCTGATGTTAGTAGGAGGCTAATTAATTCAAAAGTCCATATTCGTTTTCTGAAATTTACGACTAACAATCTTTTAAGAGTTGGTAAAGCGGCAGATATCTATCCAGAGTCCAAATCTGTAGAGTCTAGGCTCGAATCCCGTCGAGGGAGATCGTTCTCAAATGTGGTATATCTTCTTGCTCCAATCTGTTTTCTGGTTCTATTTCTTTAATACTCAATGTATTCTCAATGACCAACCACATGCTGTTTTTCCCATGACGTTTTCCATTGACTCTTGGTCAGACTTAGTTGTGGACAATTTTTCATACATCATATCGTTTTTATACTTAAAATGTATAGCCTTTCCTGCTGGCGGAGGTCGGGGTCCCCGGAAAATTTTGTGAAAACTTAGGGTTAAGCTGCTGCATTTTTGTTATATGTAGCGACCTGAGTAGTGCCTTGTCCTTCCCCTTGGACAACATTTATGTAAGATTTGGTGAGAATTTCTACAAGAAGGTTGTAGGGATTCCTATGGGTACAAATTGTGCGTTTCTTGTTGCAGATTTATTTTTATACACATATGAAAAAAAATTATTCAAAATCTTCAAAAGCAAAGAAAACATGATGACGTGCAATGTTTCATTGGTACTTCTAAGTACCTGGATGATATTCTTACTATCGATAATCCTGTTTTTGAAAAGTATAAAGATGTTATTTATCCACAAGAATTGACTCTAAACAAGACAAACGTTACAGACAAAGAAACACCATTTTTGGATCTAAATATCAAAGTTGTCAATGGAAAAATTCATACAAGTGTGTATGACAAACGAGATGATTTTGGATTCAACATAGTAAATTTCCCCTGTCTTGACGGTGATGTCCCTAGATTACCGTCAAACGGTATCTACATTTCACAGCTCATCCGGTATGCTAGAGCATGTACTGATGTTTTGGATTTTCATAGTAGAAATTTACAAATTACAATGAAACTTTTAGGTCAAGGTTTTCGCTTTCACAAACTAGTAAAGACTTTCTGGAAATTTTACCAAAATTATGATCAACTTCTTTTGAAATTCGGACCCATGAAAGCAACAGAGTATATTACTTTAGGTATTTCACAACCTGCATTTTATGATGACATAGTTAACAAAATAAGAAGGATCAAAGGTAGACGGCATAACTATCGAAAATGTGTCAGAGTCATCAAACGCCTTTTATACCGTGGATATGATCCTAATGTCACCAGACGGACACTAAGCTTGGTACTCAGCCAATCTACAGTCTTGTACGAGAGCATTCTTAAGACTTGCACTCTGACTGACTGTGACGACGGGACTCCATGACGGCCCTGTCCAAACCTCTTTAGAGAAGAAAGGGCCTCGACCACCTGTTCTCTCTGAATGTCAGTCGGACTCCTCGGGTGATAACATATATGAGCTCGCTACAGCCGACAGAGCACGGACTGTATTACGCACGTCCTCTTTTTATATCCATTTACATATTCATCTGTGTTGCTTGGACCCCTGTGTTTTGCGGTCTTGTTTGTGTGTGACCATCTAACAGTGAGGAGGTTGTTTTACACCAAAATTGTGCGTTCTTCGAGACCTCTGGGAAATCGGAACAGTGGTGGGAGGGTTATGCGCACGTAATCCAGGATAACCACCGTCTGCTTTCTGAAAAGTTATAATGCCTACTGCTCAGAAATAAAGCAAAGGGGAATAACTGATGAAGCATTTGAATTGTCTATTTTCTCTTTATAACATATACAAAATAACAAAGTGGTACAAGAGTTTTTCCCCTTTGATCTTTAAGACCTGGGAGTCTTATATCTGTACTCAGACCATCATTACCTTTCAGAAATATATTGTTTATAGTACCTTACCAGGCATAAATTTTATCATACTTTACAATGGAGATGATTAAAACGCTATGTAAAATGACTCTATTGTACAACGGATACCTTAAGAAGTGTTGTTATTTTATGTTCCAATTGGAAATCTAATTTTGATGCGTTTTGTTCGTCTTTTTTTTTTTTGGACTTTGTAAAAACTATTTCACGAAATAGGAATTATATACTCATGGTGTCTAATAAGTGTTGCTGATTTTCGTCCGGAAATCTTTTCGGTTTGTCGAAACTATCTTTAACTATTTAAATTACTCAATAAATGTATGATCTTCTGCATTTATTTACTGCATATTTGTTACATTTAATTTACTACCTGCTTTGATATTAATCATATTTCAAAACCTTACTTTTTGATTTTTATGATTTTTAAATATGAAAAGAATGTTCACTATGTACATGGACCCAAGGGTTGTGTATTCAAGTCTGGCACCAATTTTTTTTCTTCCCTTATCCCCATTTTTCAGCTTTTTATGCACTTTTAAATCATCTTAATAACATTAATTGCATTTTTTACCCAAAAAAAAAGTTTTCTATTTTGCAGACTTATTTATCACATGTTTGTCATATTTAAGGAGGTATTGAACACTTGGACACAAAATTCAATTTTTCTAAAAATTTCTGAAATTATATATTTCTTGTCTGTCCTTGACTATACAAACTTACATTTGATTCTATCCAGAGGAGAATTTTCTATGAGACTTTGAAATATGGATTAATCGACGTTTTCGTGAATTTCTTGATGACGTCATAATATTGAAAGTGTCATTACAGTTCTCGCAAAAGTATTGGAAATTAATTTGGATTTAACTTCCAAAATATCCATAAATATATTGCACTTACATATGGAAAAGATAAAATAAATTGTGTTTAAAACACAGGCAGGATACTTGAATAAAAGATGACACTGTCGCTAAAAAATTGCAATTTCGAGCCAATTTACTGTAGTTGCTAGTTAATTACTAGAAATCCTGTGGATGAATCTTTGTCAAAAACTATCAAAATTATCAAGAATGTCCAGAGATGATTTCATAATTAAATGGGAAAGATTGAATTTAGGATTAAATTATTCAAACTTCGTCAGGATACTCAAATGCGTATATCAATCGGAGTATCAAATGTTTTAAGGGAGTTAAGACTATTCTTTTCCTGGGAAGCGAGAAAACAAATAATGCCGCCGCCATCTTGGTGTTCAAACCCTCCTTAAGTCACTTCGTGCTATATTTTATACCTAAATTATATATATATTTTTGACTTTTTTATGAATTAAAAAAAAAGATTTATGAAACCAAAGGTTGTGGGCTCAAATCCTGGCACTGACACTGTCATTATGCAATGTCAGCATGTCAAGATCGTGCATGGGTAGCAGGTGAGAAGCTACGCACAACCAAAAGAGAGGTATTTACGGCTAAGAGACTTCTACAGACTGAGTATCAGTTTATTAGATGAATGCAGTGTCATTCGGAGAAAATCGCCCAAACAGGGTACTCTGAGATTTAGTGACTGGACAGTAGTTAATTTCCAAAGTAGCCAATGACTGAATACATGGGCTTTTGGACAATCCATTTTTTGTACTTTTAACGTTGTGATGATACATTTTCAGGTAAGAGACGAAGGAATGCTACAATCCAGGAAAGAACAAATTGTAATTGTATACATGTTTGATCACAATGGTCATTTATTGAAGTATTTAGGTGACCATCCCCCCCCCCCTCAAAAATGAATGAGATCTAAATATGACACGGACATAATGCGTTCACTGTTCTCTTTCGCCATTGATACATATGCATGCATTTTATCTTTTCTTACAAGACTCATTAATCTGTTTTTGGGATAATCTCGGTCACAGATATTTCATATAACATTCACTCAATCATGGATTGGACCCAAAGACTCATTAATCTGTTTTTGGGATAATCTCGGTCACAGATATTTCATGCAACATTCACTCTATCATGGATGGGAACCAATGGGAGACACGTACGTATTAGTTCAGCAATGTTCTGTAGCCTCTTACATATTATGTGTTTCACATTTTTTTTCCACATTAACGAAAAAAAAACCAGTTATCTAAATCATCTTCCGTTAAAAATCTTTAAAAAATACTAAGGCAAGAATTTTGTATATGTAACGTTATCTTATTTCCTTTCCTCTATACTCAGAATACTGGATGGAAGTTACCGGATGTGATACAGGCAATCTGATTAAAACCAGATCTCTACATGCTCCCGATTTTGTGTTATGTCGCGTAGAGGATCTGGTATAACCCAGTAGACATCGACGTGCAGGTGACCTTAGCTGAGAAATTTCTCTGTCCAATCAAAAAAGTTTCAAGCGAAAATCTTAAACCAATCCTCATAAGCGTATCAAACGCAAGTCGGTTCTGCAAAAATTCTGCCCAATAAATTGCAACATAAGATAATTAGAATTAAATGACCACAGGCCAGCTTCCCCGTCTTATCAGACGGACACATCTGTATCACTACACAAGATTACAAGACGCGGAGCCATAATGATCTGTATGATAGTTACAGCACGATATCTTATCGTATAATAAAATCAAACATAAATATGTACGTAGTGCTTCAAATGTTTACTACGAATTGAAAATCAGTACCCTTCAATTCACAAGAATTAGAATTAATGAAAAATAATTATGTAGAAAAAGAACGAATTAAAACATTGCCCTTTCCTGTACTGGTCGCCGCAGTAAGTCTACATGCATGAAACGATAGCATGATTCGAAGGGAGTCCAAGCTACTGAGTAGCATGTAAAAATTCTATAATTCCCGGTTTAGAAATATAAACATAATGAATAGAGGTTGTATTATTTTCTGTCTTCTTTGCAAAGTTTAATTGTTTTTCAAAATAACACGTTCACTGTTGTTATTTTTTCATCTTATGTGACCACAATTAAACTCCAATCAGGTGAAGCTCGCGGTCTTTATGTAAACCAACGCTGCGGCAATGTTTACATAAGGCTGGATCTGTGCGCTGTGGTCATCTCTTCGGAACTAAGCATTTTATGATGAGTTCTTATGCATCCGCATGCCCCCAATCATCTCTACAGTTCTCAGGGCGATCTTTTGATTGGTCAGTTAGAAAGGTCACCTGCACGTCGATGTCTACTGGGTTATACCAGATCCTCTACGCGACATAACTAAATCGGGAGCATGTAGAGATCTGGTTTTAATCAGATTGTGATACGGGATAATGGAAGTAACCGGATGTGATATTTCTGTCGAATTAAAGCGGCGGGTGTTACATTGCATGCAGGAGACACTGACTATTCCTGGGTACCTGATCTCACTCACAAATTTGGAGTTCGCTGCCTTTCATGTGGTGGAAGTGCATGTTTGTTTGCTTTGGGTCCTGTTTTATCCGTATTTTGTATGCCTTCGGTTTCTGATTTGTATTTCTGAATTATCTGGGTTTTTTTTTTACTGTGTATTGGGATATGGTCGTTGTCTATATTTGTCATACTCTTCTTGTAAACAACGATTGCAATTCAAGATGAACCGACACCATTGATCAAATCTTTTTTCCACAAGATTTGTGATAAGCTTATATTCAAATAAAACTTTAAATTAAATCAATACTGCATAAGTGGAATCATTCACTTGTACTTTCCATTGCCGGTTTATAAAAAAGAAAACATTATGCTTTGATGATCTGCTTTCCTCATTGTTTTGAATTATGCAAATTCAACGAGACAAACTTCTCCAGTATTATAATGATCACCAAAAAGGAGCGAAGATTTTTACACAACGAATTATTCTCTGTATACAATGATACGTTTTATTCGGTTGATATCAATCACAAGATGAATATTCATAGATCAATTACTGATTTACTAGTACATGTATGCTAAAATGTTAAGCATAATTTTTGAATTACTACGGATACAAGATTCTGCACTTAGGTTTTGTTCTTTTTGACTTTCATTCGATTTGATTAATCATGATCATGTTTAATAAGAGCCGGTTGTTCAGTACAATGTACACCAGAGGCAAGAATTGTTTTAATTTCTACTATGGTCATTGGCTGCAGACATTGAATTTTGTAATATCAGATTTTTATTTACTATGTTAAACGTCTTTAAATTCAATGGCATCATTTATAACCTGATAAATTTACAGCATGGACCAGACATGCACGTTTCGGGTACTAAACCCTCGTCAGTGATCCTCAGTCTAAACAATGTAATATGGCCAAAAAGTATGAAAATTACTATGTCCAAAAATGTACCAAAAGACGTAGCAGAATGGGTGGGATATGATGCTACAGGACCCACGTTTTAGAAATTTCAAAACATTTTGTAACAGAAAATTTCAAATGCGTTGAAGACACAGACGATCAACCAAAGTTGACCGAACTTGGCTACATGTGCCCTCGGGGACTCTTGGTCCACCAGCAGTGACACTCACCATTTCTGCATTCAACAAAATTGCAATGAACATTTCATCAGAAAAAAATCATGTCTCATGAAACATTGAGGTAGTATTGCATAATTTTACGATCTACATGACAAACGGACAATCAACAACAGTCATATCCTTGAAAGCTAAAACGTTAATTCAATTACGACAATTAGACATTGTTCAATATGGCATTTAAGTTTCGGATTCTTGATGAAGTTACCTCGCGAAAGGAGTTGTTGTATGGCTCTTTCAAAGCATTTTGATATGACAGATACGCTTCTCCAAAACATCCTGCCATTTGTTGACATATGCCCAATATCTCCCATGAAATGGCCCTGGTCCCCTTGTAGACATGGTATTCATCGTCATGGTTCATCAACAATGCCAGTTCTTGCAAAACTGAAGCTGCTTCACTGAACAGAAATAAATGACTGTAACTCAGATATAACAAGAAGTTTAACAGAACCATTGGTGAATAAGATATATTCATTTTGGTACAACAGTGCTCAAGATATAGTTCAGATAAACATGTGTTTTTCTCTAATGAAATGTCCATTATCAGAAATTTTCTCATCATCACTTCTACGGGCGTGTAATCTCCCCCTAATTCTTGATATTTCACATAGCTGAGATTCCAAATAAACATGACATGTGGACTTTGTAGCTGCTCTTTTATACTTCTTGCAATCCTTATCACATGGTGATACATTCCGTGTCTGTATAAAATAATTGCTGAAAAAAACTTGTGGGTAGATGCATCACAGCTTGCGGGTTTCAGTGCGTTGATACATTTTGTGATTGTCTTATATTTGATCGTATTGCATTTCGTCGTAGCGAGCAGATTAGAAAGAGATTGTAGGGCACTGAGGATTGTTAATCGATGTTTATATCGATGGAGGATATTACAAAGGACTACAGTCCCGATGTTGCTTTCGTTTTCCCTGATCATACGTTCTAGAAGTAGTATGCATCGTAATACTAATGAAATTGTACGACACGTAGTATCTATGTTGGCTATCTCAATGATGAGATTCAAGCCATTATTTACTGAATCTTCATCAACTAGAGACAAGATAACTTTGGGTTGTACATGTAATAGGACTTCAGCTTCAACAATATGCGAAGTACATCCTAAAAGACATTTGTATCCCATGCGATATAGTGACACTAAATGACAGAGCAGGGTATGTTGAGACCTTCCGTAAATTTTCCCCAAGAACATGTTATTCTCGGGTATGAAAAAGTTTGGGCAGTAGCCATCAGATACCCAGGACAGCAGTCGTCTGAAGCAGATCCAAAACCATTTTAACAAGTCCTGTTCCCTCCACGCTGGACCACTTTGGACTATTTCCCACAACACTGTGGTCTTAAGAAAGTAAGAGCATAATAAGCCATCCACGTCCGGTCTCACACCAGTGTTGATAACTTCTTTGAGAAACACTTTGAGCAATCCGTAAGTCAGGAATTGACAATGGTTCATCTCGTATATTAAGCTTTTTTCTGCTTCCGAAAAAGAGATGCGCCACTCTAGAGATTCCTTGCATGAGGTTTTGTCACCAATAGGTACTATGTGACATCCGTTTTTCACAATACCTGATAAATGATGGAGTGATGGCCACTTTGTCCTTACTAGTTTCTGTATACAGGGATACGCTGACTTAGGCCACTTACATTTAAGACAGTTGGCAATATCAGTTTCCATAGAGCCATGTATTCCCGATTCACAAGGACCATGTGTAAATGAATCTTGGATACGACCTCTGTATCGATCTTTCCAGGCTGTATTTGACAAAAATAAACCATCTTTATAAGGCACACACAACTCTGAAATTTCTGCATTTATTCCAAGGAAATCATTCCTTGGTATAAACCGTAGCATGCAGAATCCCGGTCTTGTCTTATCGGTTTCCATTTTGACTACTGTGATTGCCATGGGCTGTGTGTCAGCATCGTCCATTATCACCGAAATCATATTGAATACTATCATATTATCGATATCTGAGGTTGGAAACCTGAAGCCTTCTGCCCTACTCCCACTGCTCAAATGGTCGTGGTGACATGACCCCCTATTCATTTCATTTTCCAATCTATCCGAAATTTTATATGCTGTTCGTCTTATCTGAATAACCTCTTTGGAGCCAATATTTTTGTTCACGATTTTGTACAATTTGTAGGATATAGATGTAATATCTGTATCTTCCGCCATCCTGTAATAAAAAGCGACCAATTTAATAGTACTGCTCATAATAATGACAAATTTACCATGACTTGATATTGTCAATATCCATATTTGTCACTTTATAAAATTGCATTAATTTTTGTTCCCATGATTACAACAAGACGTCATATGCATTCGTGAATCATGAAAAAAAATCATGCCATAATAGTTGCATTCAAAGTGGTTAATGTAAAATTGAAATTACTATCCGTATGTATATATCAATAAATCATGTATGTTTCACTGTTACCATACTCTTGTATTGCTTCATAAAACAGGGAAATCATCGAACGTTAAACATGCAAAAATATAATTTCACGCTCAATTTATTCACAGACATCATGCTTCATCCTGCTGCGTCTTTCGGTATTTTTGACATTAGAACTTTCACATTCTTTGGCCAAATTACAATGTTTAGATCGAGGATCACTGTTGAGGGTTAAGCGCCTGAAACGTGCATATCTGGTTCATGCTGCAAATTGATCTGTTCTTGAATTTGAAGACGTTTAACAATTGAATACTGATTTCAGTAAATAATGTGTAGATATATTCCTACTAAGCATTCAATTACCGTATACATTGCACTTTATTTCTAAGAAAAAAATCCCTTGTCTCTGATTTATTGAATTTTTTTTCATTTGTTATGAATTAAAAAAGAATACATGTAATAATACAATGATTAAGTATAAAATGAAGCAAAATAATGATAAACATTCATTATCTTATACTCAAAATAGGCTATTATAAGGCCATTATAAAAGCTCACACATGCGAAATTAATCGTATTACTAATATTATCAATAAGTAAAATTGATTTATTCCAATTCTTTGACCTTAAAATGTAAATCAAATGGTAGATGCAAAGGTTAATTGAGTTCAAAACAATGAAAAGAGTAAAATACGCGAAAAATACCCTATAATTGAATATTACGGAAGCGTATAAGTGCCAAATTATTTTTTTTATTTTTTTTATTTTCCGACTTTTAATCTTGGAATTTCCAACTTTAATCTTGGAATTTCCAACTTTAATCTTGGAATTTCCAACTTTATTCTTGGAATTTCCAACTTTAATGTCGGAATTTCCAACTTTAATCTTGGAATTTCCAACTTTAAAGTCGGAATTTCCAACTTTTATCTTGGAATTTCCAACTTTAAAGTCGGAATTTCCAACTTTAAAGTCGGAATTTCCAACTTTAATCTTGGAATTTCCAACTTTAATCTTGGAATTTCCAACTTTAAAGTCGGTATTTCCAACTTTAATCTTGGAATTTCCAACTTTAAAGTCGGAATTTCCAACTTTAATCTTGGTATTTCCAACTTTAATCTTGGAATTTCCAACTTTAATCTTGGAATTTCCATCTTTAATCTTGGAATTTCCAACTTTAATCTTGGTATTTCCAACTTTAATCTTGGAATTTCCAACTTTAATCTTGGAATTTCCAACTTTAAAGTCGGAATTTCCAACTTTAATCTTGGAATTTCCAACTTTAAAGTCGGTATTTCCAACTTTAATCTTGGAATTTCCAACTTTAAAATCAGTATTTCCAACTTTAATCTTGGAATTTCCAACTTTAATCTTGGAATTTCCAACTTTAATCTTGGAATTTCCAACTTTAAAGTCGGAATTTCCAACTTTAATCTTGGAATTTCCAACTTTAATCTTGGAATTTCCAACTTTAATCTTGGAATTTCCAACTTTTTTTCAGAGGTTTTACTATGTGGTCAATGCTTTTATACTAAGTGTACAATGTCATTGATTGATAATTATAGTGTTTTCTATTAGAAGTACAATTGAATAGGATTTGAACGTTCTTAAATGTTTATTTTGGCGGTGAAATACATTATATGACTAGTCCGCATTTATTGTCCATTACAACCATTCAACGTGTTTGTGTATTGACACTTCGGATCTTACAGATAGATAACGACCGCTCAAGATTTTATCTGAAAACAATATAAAAATAGCCAGCCCAAATCGGCAAATGTACATGCTATGACATTTAAATTCATCCAATTATAAAAGATAGATAATAAAAGATCTATTGGAAAAAAATATCAACAAGTGCAACTCTAACGTAAGCTGCCATCCATTTACGTTAAGCGTAGGAGTCACGTTTCTTATGTTACAGCAGTAATGGCCAATAGCTAATTTCGAGAAGGTCACAGTCAAGGCAACAGTGTTAAAATTTTGATACTATATGTACATTTGTACGAGAAAGATCTTGTCACAAGGAAAATACATATGTTAAAATTTTTGAATATAGTCCAAGGTCAATGTCAAGGTCATGCGATAAGAAATGTTAGTACGAACAGAAAAGCTTGTCAGGCCATAGTAATTTAATATTCTGTTTTAAGTCCTGAACTTTTTCGATAATTAATATAAGGTACCCTTAATTTTTTTTATAAAAATCACTATTATCTCCTAAAATTAAAGGTGGAATAGGCATTTCATGTAATCAAATATCATTTACTCATTTTAACCCAAAAAATGCATGTTTGTGAAGATGTGTGTGTGTGTGTTTTTTTTTTTTTTGGTTTTGGTTTTGTTTGTTTTTTTTTTTTTGTCTTAGCAAAAGGTACCCGCCCGATGTAAAAGAAGTTTTACTATGGCTTTACAAGGAATACACTTGCAAAAACTGCGAATGGTCTTCGCTAAAGTTTTTTTTTAAATGTAGGTCAATGGTCAGGATCGAAAGGTAAAAATAAAATAGTACCAAGAGAACACCCATACCAAATATGAGAGCCCTATCTCTTATGGTGATGTAGTTGAGGTCAAAGTTAAAGTTTTTCATATGTAGGTCAAAAGGTTATTGTCAATGTCAAATGGTAAAAAATTGACGCCACCCGAACAGTACACGAGTCAAAATTGAGTCATATATCTTATGGTGAAAAAGTTATTGCCATTTTTATTTTTTGACGGACAGGAAAACAGGGATAGACAGTCAGCCAGCCAGCCAGACCGACCGACAGACAGACAGACTGACCGACAGACAGACAGACAAATAGTTATTCCTTTAGGGCAACTGCCATTTGGCGGGCCCTTTTATCTGATTAATGTTAGATTTTTGACGGACAGGCAGACGAATGGACGGACAGACACAGTGATTACTAATTCTATGCGGGACCGTAGGTAATCAAACGATAGTACCAAAGACTTTGTAATTTGCTGTGCAGAAAATAGCACTTTTTTCAGGAAGGGGACAACCCCTGAAATAGAATACATGTAATAGCATTAAGTCCCCATTCCATTTTCTTCTACCTATTTGATAAGTGTTAACTTAAAAAAAAAAACATTTCGAGTAGTCACTCATGAAATGTGATGAACGGACAAAAGAAATTAGAACGGATGTGTTAAAACATTATCTTCGGTAGTTTTTTTTTTTTTTTTTTTTTTTTTTTGATTTGTTTATTTTCTTTTCAATATCTCGTAAAAGCATCATCTGCTATCCATAAGCATCTCTTATGCACAATGAAAGTATGTCTAGATTCTAAAATAAAGTTTACTGCCACCTTGACCTTTGACCCTTGACCTTAAAAACTATTAGGGTTCATCCCTGAGGGACCATTTGTGAAAGGTGGTCTCTTGATGATTACTATGCCTTCTATTCTGTTCACAAATATTTTAAGCTTAAGCCTTTGACCTTTGACCCTTGATCTTGAAAATAAATAGGTTTCTTATCTCCCCATGCAGAACATTTGTGAATGCTTTGATGTTTCTTTGATAATTTCTTTGGCGTCTATGCTGTTCACAAGGTCCACGCGAAGTCCACTTTGACCTTGAACTTTGACCCCTGACCTTCAAAATCAACAGGGTTTATTCTCTTTCCATTGGAAACATCTATGAAAGGTTTGATATTTCTCTGATGTTTACTTTGTCTTCTATGCTGTTCACAAGAAAATTTGGACACATGCACCCACACCCACACACGCCCTGACGCACGGCAGCGATAGTCGGCGTTGACCGGAAAAGTTGGGCAAAGTCTTATTTGAAGTCGGAGTTAGTCGTGGTTTATCGGAGTTAATTCGGGGGAATCGAAATTCTGGTTTCAATAAACAGCTTCGCATAATCATTAACCTAATTTAATCCGTATCTATCCGTGGGAATCCGTGGCTCGATCGTCGTGGCAAGTCGTAGCTATTCTTGGCAATCCGTAGCTATCTGGGATGAGACGGAATTTTTTGTACATGTTACAAATGTTCCGTGGCTCTACTATGAATAAGTTTGTCGTAGGGTGTCTTGGCAATCCGTAGTAGTGTCGTAGCTATCCGTAGGGGAGTCGTAGCAACCCGTAGCGCATCCGTAGCAATCCGGGACTATTTTTTTGCGATAAAAATAGCCATACGACTCTCCTACGGATTGCTACGACTCCCCTACGAATTGATACGACTGACCTACGGATTACTATACGGATAGCCACGGATTTTGTCTTATATTAACTTAAAATCTATCAGTACTCTATGCGTTTTTCGGTCAATACATGAGTTAATACTTCAATAGGTAATGATATAAAACCTGAACACTTCTATTAAACAATTGACACTGTATCAATTTGAAACCTTTGGGTGTTTTAGTAAATAATTATTGTTTAAAAGTACACAGGAATTCAAGCCAGTCCTACAAGCGCGGATCCAGAGGGGTGTGGGATCCGGACACCCCCCCCCCCTTTCCGTTGGAATTTTCGAAGCATAGTTAAAAAAAATATATGAATATACATTTTTTTACGGTGCAACATCCGTTTTACTGGCTACGCTAGAAAAACTCAGTTTGTAACCGTAAAATCAGCATTTACCGTCCGCAAACATAACGTTAGAAGCTAGTTATTAGGTCTTCCGACTTCCGTCGGAAGACCTATTGTTTTCGTAACCGTGGAAAATTGGATCAGCGATTTCTCAAGAACCCTGTAAGCTAGGACAATGAAAGTTCTCCAACGTTACGTTTGGAGTAAAAGCTAGATTGGTCTTTTTTATTTTTGGTCTCTGTTATTTTTTTTATCATGTTTTTTAGTAGATTCAAATATTTGACGGGAGCGTCGAATTACTCAAAAGGACCGAAAATTTCATGTTTTGCTATTTGTAAGCTTAAATATCTCGTATTTTGCTATCTACAATTTCCATTCTTTTTGAAAGTCGACAGCCATGCAAGATATGAAATGCTAGATACACACTGTAACGATTTATTACGATGACGTCCTTCACCGTCCTTCATATTTCCAAATTCAGAAGTTCGTAGGAGGAAGACACTTTTTTGCTTATAATAGTAAACAAAAATTAAGCTAATGAAGTTTCCTAAAAATTTCAATATTATTAATTTTTATCCATATATCTGTCTTATTTAGTCTTTCTGATTTTTCCTATCTCTTACTGTTGAAAAGATATGAGCATCGAAATTTTGAGTTGGGTATTTCGATACACCTTCACGCCAACAGATCGGGCGCACACTAAAATTGGTAGTCCGAGTCCGACTCGAGAAAAGCAGTGTTGAGATTTTCAAATTCCGATTTCACGGCAATGATGAATATGCATTTCATAAATACATTTCGATATACACAATTTGATTTTAAAACAGTTGATTAATTTAGAAGAGATCAGCTACAAACCAGAATTTACACCCAAAAAGTGGTAGTTTGATTCCGATTTCTAACCTACAAACCTGTTTCTAAACTTCAATAACTATATTTTGAACATCAAGTTTAATTTCTAATTCTAGCAAACGTTCGAACATAATTTTCGGTTGGTTTATTTACAAATTGATGAACAATTTCTCCAACATTCTTCCCTCCCCTCGTTTTTCGAAAACAGTTCTGTTTATATTGAACGATGTCGCCATGATGGAAATTCAAAATAGACTTTGAAAAAAGGGAAGGGGGGGTCCAAATTTGAACCTGCACAGCGAGAACCTCATGGTATATATATATATATATATATTGAACGTAACTTGTTATTACCATTTCTCTTCTCAAGAAAATTGGTTCTACAGCTACGAGCTCGCCTTTTTTATGGGGGAAGGGGGCAGGAAGAATTTGCAAAAAGAAAAATCCCGGCTCTGAAAAATGCTGAAAAAAATATTCCGGCCCAAAGGGCCGGCAATTTTTTTTTTTCCCGGACCATGCAAAAGTAAGGATACATTGCATGATATGGAAATTTTTGCTGGCCCTTTGTGCCAGACAATTTAAAGTCAAAAAATTAATTAATATAAATACAAACTGTTCACATAGCTGTATCTACCAGAGACCTAATACGCATAGGCACAAAAATCTAGAAAAGGTTCTATTTAAACATCATACAATCTGTCTGAAATTCGCTAATTGCAAAGAGACATCTGAAGGAACGGTTATTAGCTCATACTCTGTAACAGCGGGGAGTTTAACTTACACAGACATTCACAACATTTGACAATTTGTTTAAATCCGGCCCGAAGAACCGGCGAAAATTTTTCTCCGACTCTGGTAATGGCTGAAAAAAAATGGCCTGCTCAGAAAATTGCTGAAAAAATTTTACCGGCTGGCAATAGAATTCCTGCCCCCCCCCCCCCCCTCAAATCAAATGGTTGCTCACCAACAATTATCGGTTTGAAAATTTAATGTTACTGCTATTTGAAAACTTAAATATATAATATAAATACATGTAATGTGACGTCCTTCATATTTCCAAACCAAAAATTGTATAGGAGGAAGACACTCTTGTTGCAACCGCAACAAGAAACCTTTCTAGTTCTATAAATGATGCTGCGCTTTCCTACATACACCTAGGTCAATAACCAAGGGAAACTGAAAAAAGACACGAATAGAGGATTTCATTCCAATTCTGAAAAAAAAAATTGGCTGACTCGCTATCGCTCGCCATTTGTTGTATTCACACATTAGAACGGACAAGCATTACATATGTAAGTAAGTACTATAATGTGAAAATTCAAGATTTTAAGCTGTTCGCCAGTTATCTGTTTTATTTATAATAAGAAACAGAACTGACTTACGTTAATCAAGGACTTTATTCATTTATGTTTTTTCTTTTATTTATTTATTATTCTTATTTATTTATTTATTTATTTGCTCTTCAAGAAATTCTGAATTTAGGATCCCCCTGATAAAAAAAAATCCTGGATCCGCCCATGTCCTACCAATCCGTACTGAATTCGTAGCTATCCTTGTGCGAATCGTGGCTATCCGTACTCGAGTCGTGGTAATCCGTAGCAATCCGTATCTATCCATACGCGTGTCGTAGCAATCCGTATCTATCCGTACGCATGTCGTGGCAATGTCAGGACGATATCCATAGCAATCCTTAGCTATCCGTACTCGATTCGTACATGTATCAACCCGTAGCATTCCGTACTGGAGTTGTAGGTCCATGGTTCATCGAACATTTTGCGTCCCGACTCGCCACGGATATATCTTTTGTGGAGTTGAAGTGTGGAGGGGCTTTAATCTTCATACTGTATGCATGAAAACTAAAACCATGGCAAATTATAAGGTATAAAAATCTGTAAGAAATTTGCAAGATAATGGGAAATTTTCATTTTTTGAAACGCGTGTTCATTGGCAATGAGCTGGCGCTCATTAAAGGAGTCTATCTAATTCACTTATATATTTTGTTGATATAGATCCACTCTTTATTTCATATAAAATTTATTCCCCAAACATTTACGAAACGATGTCGTTTCCGCTATAGAATTTGCCAAATTTCTACTATTTTCCCCTTTGTCGAGCACATTTCTAATTCTTATTCTAAGTTATAGGTATAATCTTGTGTAAGCATGATAAAGTGTTAGACTAATTCTTTTCACCATGTACATACTTTGTTAGGTTTATATTTTATGAGAGTATTATATGACGCTGGGTTTAGACTGCGTGTCAACGGTGGACGTCATGAAAAAAAAAAACTGTATTTTGTAACCTATGTCCGGAGGAACGTTCGATCCCGATTCTCAAGTCTGTGAGAAAACATTTTCAGTGGTTAACTAAATGATCGTTTATTCATATGATTTTACCTTGAAATAAATTTTTGATTATAAATTCAAAGTGAAGAAAAGCGGAACTGAAATCGGAGTCCCCGGACGCATGCGTAGGAGATCGTGCTCTCATAATGCGACCAGAATAATGAATGTTATGCAATGGAAATCATGGAATCTGAGACATTATGATAATTTGTTATATAAGTTAAAGTTTAATTTGATTTTAGAATAAAGATTTTAATTTCTTTGTGTGTGTGGGGGGGGGGGGGGGATGGGGTGGGCGGGGCCTTGAGAGAAGGAAAGTAAATTCACTCCGCTCGCCGGGTCGTAGAATCAAACTTCCATCGTAAAACTGTCCTACTCGTTACATGTGTGCTCTCCAGCTAACATATGAAAATTTCAAAAGTAAAGTACATCTAAAACCATATGCATTGTATGCAATCATCCCCTCTTCTGAATATAAATTTGAAGTCTCCAAAAATACCAAGTCCCTTGAAATGTTGTCTTGTATTATATTTAACGTAGCAAGATGCATGTACTGCTGAAATATTTTTTTTCCAGATACAAAATAGTATATATGTCTCAAACATCTACAAGAGAGAGAGATCGTTCTATGCATACATGTGTTAGTTAAATTAAGTATATTGTTAACATATTACACGAGTTTAATTAAGTTTAATACGACATTCCGAGAATACAATACCACCCCCCCCCCCCCAATTTAGTTTACTGGCATTGACAATCCAACGTAGTCTAGACTGTTGAGATCTATAAACGTAAATACAAGCTCTGTTTAATTGTGAAACATATAAATGTCCCCGGCGGCAGCTTTGAGAATACATTTGTATATTTAACCTGTTATCAAAACAGAAGGTCAAAATCATAAGTCAAAGTCACAAGGTCAAACTTTTGAGGGTCCCTGTAAAGTGCGAAACGAAACAAAAACGAAACGAAACGAAACAAATCGAAACGAAACAGATCGAAACGAAACGAAATAAAACGAAACGAAACAGATCGAAACGAATCGAAACAAAACATAAATCTTAAAGAACTTGAGAAAAACTTATTTTAATCCAGAGAACTAGCAAGGATATCAATATCTGCATAATATTATGTTATTGCCTTCAGCCATTAGTTCTTGTGGCTGGAGGGATTTTAATGGGTCAAAGTTGACGATTAAAACATAATATATACTATACGGTATATAGCACAGTTGCATTTTAAAGGATGAAAGGAGAGTGAACGGGATGAATAACCTCGTCATAGGCGAAAAAAAAAATACATTTATTATTTAGCAGGGAGGAGTCTAGTACAGAGGAAATGGAACTGTTCCGTTATGTGTATTTGAAAACTTTATCAGACAAATCAGAACAAATACGGGGGGGGGGGGCACATTTCGTTTGAAAAAGGATAAGATTTTTTTCCTGAAATGTGCCCCCTCCAGTTTTATGATCTCATTACGGTGTCATAGCGTGGTTTTTTTCCCCTCCCCTTTATTCCTCTTAAATACATGAATGGCATTTGACATTTACTATTTCTAATTGTCAACTTCGACTTTTTCAAGAAACCTTCTCTACACTAGTTACAAATGTAGAGCTGATCTCGTCTTCAAATATTCGTTCTTGGCGATTTTTCCTCTTTTTCTCATATTCTTTAAGTTTTATGTTTTGTTTCGTTTCGATCTGCTCCGTTTCGTTTTGTTTCGTTTCGTTTCGATCTGTTTAGTTTCATTTCGATCTGTTTCGTTTCGTTTCGATTTGTTTCGTTTCGTTTCTCGTTTTTGTTTCGTTTCGCAGTTTACACGGACCCAACTTTTGATACTTACAGCAATGATATTCCAAAATGAATGCATATATGAAATACAAAGGCCCTATCATTTACTATTCCAAAGTTATACAAAGTTTAAAATTTGAGAAAAGAAGATCAAATTTCAGGGTCTAATGTCACACTGTCAAAGATCATGGTCTAAGGTGAATGATCTTGTCATAAGTTATCTACGTGTGAAATATGTCAGATCTACCACTAATGGTACAAGAGATTTAGCCAACTTTTAAACTTATTAGTTTGCATCCCCTTTCCTTTCGTTGAGATAGATCTCAAAAGCATGACAAAACTTCTAAAAACCCGTTATTTATACAACATAACATATGCATCACTTGAGCTGTACAAAATTTGAGGGCAAATCAAGGAGAAATAAATTTTTTACTGATTTTTCAAATGTTTTTTACAAAAAATAGGAAAAAGTATATCAAAGATCAAGAACAAGGTCAAAAGCTCCAAAAATTAGTACCGAAAGATGGGTCCTCTCAAGATGTTTACACATGCAAAATCTGAAAGCCATATAATCTCTTTTTAAAATTCTATGCCCTTTCATTGAAAGGGGGAAAGACTGACGGACGGACGGAATGACAAAAGGACGAATCCAACGCAATATGCCCCCTTGGTCTAAAGACCAGGGGCATAAAAGGTATATAAAGTTAACTATTAACAATAAAGGGAATTGTATTGAAAAAAAAGTTGGAATTACCAAAATTAAAGTTGGAAATTCCGACTTTTAAAGTTGGAAATTCCGACTTTTAAAGTTGGAAATTCCAAGATTAAAGTTGGAAATTCCGACTTTAAAGTTGGAAATTCCAAGATTAAAGTTGGAAATTCCAAGATTAATGTTGGAAATTCCGACTTTTAAGTTGGAAATTCCAAGATTAAAGTTGGAAATTCCGACTTTAAAGTTGGAAATTCCGAGATTAAAGTTGGAAATTCCGACTTTAAAGTTGGAAATTCCAAGATTAAAGTTGGAAATTCCAAGATTAAAGTTGGAAATTCCGATTTTAAAGTTGGAAATTCCGACTTTAAAGTTGGAAATTCCAAGATTAAAGTTGGAAATTCCAAGATTAAAGTTGGAAATTCCAAGATTAAAGTTGGAAATTCCAAGATTAAAGTTGGAAATTCCGACTTTAAAGTTGGAAATTCCAAGATTAAAGTTGTAAATTCCAAGATTAAAGTTAGAAATTCCGACTTTAAAGTTGGAAATTCCGACTTTAAAGTTGGAAATTCCAAGATTAAAAGTCGGAAAATCAGAAAATAAAAAATATATAATTGGCACTTATACGCTTCCGTAGAATATTACCTTACTTAGGTTTCGCTTGCAGACACACTTTATAAGATTACAAATAGTTCATTGCATGCTTCATATTCTGCAAGGATTGTCCGAAAAACAAAAGGATTGGTCCGTTTGTGAAAGGTTTGGCTCACTTATATATTCTTTTGCTACTGGAAATTTTCAAATCTATATTTTTGCTGAGGAAATCGCGTGAATTACATTTTAACCACCTACACTCAAATTCCTTCAAATTAGTTTCATACAATAATACAACGATACAATCAGTTATAAATGTCAGTAGGAAAAAAGAAGGAAATATTTCTAAGGCTACTTTGTTCAAGTGGTCACAAGGAAATATTTCTAAGAAGACTACTTCGTTGAAGTGGTCACACCAGAATAGACATGTATACTGTAGTAAACAAAACATTATATAAGGAATGCAAATGAATGCAGATGAAGGAAAAGCCGTCGTCACAGTCAGTCAGAGTGCTATTTTCTTTTTGGAATTTACTATGTTGAATCCAAAGTCATCCCTTTTGTCATATACACTTGTATAAATCTTTCCGTTTACAATTTTGATATTTAGGTCCAAAAACGGTGTTTCTGTATTTGAAAGGTTTGCCTTGTTAAGTGTTAATTCTTGTGGATGAATTTCATTCTTATATAATTCAAACGCAGGATTGTCAATGGTTAGAATATCACCCAGATACCTAGAAGTATTATAGAAACATTTCAGATCATCAAATTTTCTTTGCTTTTGAAGATTTTGGATAAATTCTTTTTCATAAGTGTATAAGAATAAATCTGCAACAAGAGGCGCACAGGTAGTACCCATAGGAATTCCTACAACCTGCTTGTATAGATCCTCACCAAATCGAACATAAATATTGTCCAAGAGGAAGGACAAGGCATTACACTGGTCACTACCTTCCGTGATTTGTAGTCTGTCTAGGAAAAGAAACCCTTCGATTCAGATGTACAAATGTAAGTTCTTCGCTCTCGATCAAAACACCATCAAAACACCATTTGATAAGATTAGATAATCGATCATTAATTTTGTCATGAGGAAGTGTGGTGTACATATTAGAGAAGTCGTATGAAGAAATCGTATTGGCTTGGAAATTTCCAGATTTCATTTTGTCAATCACATCCCCTGAATTCTTAATAATCCATAATAAATTTACATCGTTCCTGTTTAGAACCGTTTCACAATATCTAGTTATGTGTTCTTTAATAGCAGTAAGTGCTGACATCAGATTTCTAGACAAAATTCTATTGGAGCATTACTAGAATTAGCAATAAATCGAAATTTGTAAGGAGACATGTGCAGTTTCGGTATGCAATATAGTGTTGGGAGATCCAATTTAGAAATAAAGATACTGAATGAAGACAGTTCACTGTTATACTTGCTTAAAATGTTAGATGCACTTTCATTGCTTTTGATATATGTATTAGTATACGAAAGTTCCTAAACCAAAGTTGATACGTAGTAACGTTTTCAAATGATAATGGTGTTGTTGGCTGCTTTATCAGCTGGTGCAAAGACATATTTTTCATGTAATTTACTTAGTTTAGATTTGGAATATCTTTCTGATTTGGAACGTGGATGTTGAAACAGATGAGGGTTTTTGTGGAAATTATCTATTCGAATATCCGTTATATCTAAAATGAGGTTTTTCCAGTCATTCAGAGAATGAGATTCGACTCCTTCTGCTTTACACCATCTTTTCGTATTATTATCTAAGGCTTCCGTAAGCACCTCACGGCATTTGACAAAATCTATCTTGGATGAGATTCTATACTTAGGTCCTTTTTTAAGAAGACCACGGAGCTGTCTGTCTTGGATAATTGAAAATTCACCTGTAACAACATGGCCAGCTGGTTTGTAGAGATATTTAGGAGTTGCACATTCTCAAGAAGCAGGACACGATCCAAGTATGTCAGGATCCGATGTAACTTTATTATAGTTAAAAACAAAGTTTCGAATAGGTTTCTTGTACTTATAACAAATAGAGGTGGCTCTAAATTTTCAAAATATTGAGGAATGGTACTTTGTACGCGATGATCCCGAAAAATATTAGAGATGTTTAGAAGATCAAAACCTTTGTAAATAATCGGGATTTTTATGAATCGTCTTTTAGGTGAGGTGTTTTTCATAATAGGATAAAGTTGATACTGTGCGAATGAGAAAATGATATTAAGTCTGAATCAGTCGGTGTTTCTTAAGAATGCAACCTCTGCTTCATCCAAGATAGATTTCAAGTGCATGTTAAACGTCATTAAATTCAATAGCATCATTTAAAACCTGATAAATTTACAGCATGGACCAGACATGCACGTTTCGGGTACTAAACCCTCGTTACTGATCCTTAGTCTAAACAATGTAATATGGCCAAAAATTATGAAAATTATTATGTCCAAAATGTACCAAAAGATGTAGCAGAATGAATGGGATATGATGCTACAGGACCCACGTTTTAGAAATTTCAAGCAATTTTGTAACAGAAAATTTCACATGCGTTGAAGAGACAGACGATCAACCGAAGATGATCGAACTTGGCTACAAGTGCCCTCGGAGACTCTTGGTCCACCAGCAGTGTCACTCACCAAGTAGTTCAAATGTTAAACGTCTTTAAATTCAATAGCATCATTAAAAACCTGATAATTTACAGCATGGACCAGACATGCACGTTTCGGGTACTAAACCCTCGTCAGTGATCCTTAGTCTAAACAATGTAATATGGCCAAAAAGTATGAAAATTATTATGTCCAAAAATGTACCAAAAGACGTAGCAGAATGAATGGGATATGATGCTACATGACCCACGTTTTAGAAATTTCAAACACTTTTGTAATAGAAAATTTCAAATGCGTTGAAGAGACAGACGATCAAACGCAGTTGATCGAACTTGGCTCAATGTGTCCTCGGGGACTCTTGGTCCACCAGCAGTGTCACTCACCAAGTAGTTCAAATGTTAAACGTCTTTAAATTCAATAGCATCATTTAAAACCTGATAAATTTACAGCATGGACCAGACATGCACGTTTCGGGTTCTAAACCCTCGTCAGTGATCCTTAGTCTAAACAATGTAATATGGCCAAAAAGTATGAAAATTATTATGTCCAAAAATGTACCAAAAGACGTAGCAGAAGAAATGGGATATGATGCTACAGGACCCACGTTTTAGAAATTTCAAGCAATTTTGAAACAGAAAATTTCAAATGCGTTGAAGAGACAGACAATCAACCGATGTTGATCGAACTTGGCTACATGTGCCCTCGGGGACTCTTGGTCCAACAGCAGTGATATTCACCAAGTAGTTCAAATGTTCAACGTCTTTAAATTCAATAGCATCATTTAAAACCTGATAAATTTACAGCATGGACCAGACATGCACGTTTCGGGTACTAAACCCTCTTCAGTGATCCTTAGTCTAAACACTGTAATATGGCCAAAAAGAATGAAAATTATTATGTCCAAAAATGTACCAAAAGACGTAGCAGAATGAATGAGATATGATGCTACAGGACCCACGTTTTAGAAATTACAAGCAATTTTGTAATAGAAAATTTCAAATGCGTTGAAGAGACAGACGATCAACCGAAGCTGATCGAACTTGGCTACATGAGTTAAGGCCGATCCTGACGATAATTGCAACAGCACTCACAATAGAGCGCAAAATTAAACATTGACGGACCACTAGCAAGCTAGAGGTGGGACCAGGTGCCCGGGAGGAGTAAGCATCCCCTGTTGGCTAGCCGCACCCGCCGTCAATGTTTATGAAGCATGGAAATGAAAATATAAAAACTTCATGCACTGTCTGACGTTATGTCTATATAGAAAGTGCTATGGCGACAATGTCAGGAAAGTATATTCAAAACACTTACTGTCAACATGTGCCCTCGGGGACTCTTGGTCCACCAGCAGTGACACTCACCAAGTAGTTCAAATGTTAAACGTCTTTAAATTCAATAGCATCATTTAAAACTTGATAAATTTACAGCATGGACCAGACATGCACGTTTCGGGTACTCAACCCTCGTCACTGATCCTTAGTCTAAACAATGTAATATGGCCAAAAAGTATGAAAATTATTATGTCCAAAAATGTACCAAAAGACGTAGCAGAATGAATGGGATATGATGCTACAGGACCCACGTTTTAGAAATTTCAAGCAATTTTGTAACAGAAAATTCCAAATGCTTTGAAGAGACAGACGATCAAACGAAGTTGATCGAACTTGGCTCTATGTGCCCTCGGGGACTCTTGGTCCACCAGCAGTGACACTCACCAAGTAGTTCAAATGTTAAACGTCTTTAAATTCAATAGCATCATTTAAAACCTGATAAATTTACAGCATGGACCAGACATGCACGTTTCGGGTTCTAAACCCTCGTCACTGATCCTTAGTCTAAACAATGTAATATGGCCAAAAAGTATGAAAATTATTATGTCCAAAAATGTACCAAAAGACGTAGCAGAATGAATGGGATATGATGCTACAGGACCCACGTTTTAGAAATTTCAAGCAATTTTGTAACAGAAAATTCCAAATGCTTTGAAGAGACAGACGATCAAACGAAGTTGATCGAACTTGGCTCTATGTGCCCTCGGGGACTCTTGGTCCACCAGCAGTGACACTCACCAAGTAGTTCAAATGATAAACGTCTTTAAATTCAATAGCATCATTTAAAACCTGATAAATTTACAGCATGGACCAAACATGCACGTTTCGGGTTCTAAACCCTCGTCAGTGATCCTTAGTCTAAACAATGTAATATGGCCAAAAAGTATGAAAATTATTATGTCCAAAAATGTACCAAAAGACGTAGCAGAATGAATGAGATATGATGCTACAGGACCCACGTTTTAGAAATTTCAAGCAATTTTTTAACAGAAAATTTCAAATGCGTTGAAGAGACAGACGATCAACCGAACTTGATCGAACTTGGCTCTATGTGCTCTCGGGGACTCTTGGTCCACCAGCAGTGACACTCACCAAGTAGTTCAAATGATAAACGTCTTTAAATTCAATAGCATCATTTAAAACCTGATAAATTTACAGCATGGACCAGACATGCACGTTTCGGGTACTAAACCCTTGTCTGTGATCCTTAGTCAAAACAATGTAATATGGCCAAAAAGAATGAAAATTATTATGTCCAAAAAAGTACCAAAAGACGTAGCAGAATGAATGAGATATGATGCTACAGGTCCCACGTTTTAGAAATTTCAAGCAATTTTGTAACAGAAAATTCCAAATGCGTTGAAGAGACAGACGATCAACCGAACTTGATCGAACTTGGCTCTATGTGCCCTCGGGGACTCTTGGTCCACCAGCAGTGACACTCACCAAGTAGTTCAAATGATAAACGTCTTTAAATTCAGTAGCATCATTTAAAACCTGATAAATTTACAGCATGGACCAAACATGCACGTTTCGGGTACTAAACCCTTGTCTGTGATCCTTAGTCAAAACAATGTAATATGGCCAAAAAGTATGAAAATTATTATGTCCAAAAATGTACCAAAAGACGTAGCAGAATGAATGAGATATGATGCTACAGGACCCACGTTTTAGAAATTACAAGCAATTTTGTAACAGAAAATTGCATTACTGGTATTGACGACAGAGCATGTAACAGCTCATGTCTGCCGCCATTGCGTTCTATAGTAAGTAAATCGTTGAAAGAGCGATAGATTCTGGATCGTTTTCTTTTTTGTCTGTTTCGTCTTTTCCCGTGTGACCTGTACTTCTATATGAACTATCTCGGAGGTGTTGTAGAATGCACTGTAGGTGGTGCTGTAAAAATGTGCCGTACGTACTAATATTTTGATATATCATATGAATCGTGTTACATATCTAATGCAAGTATAGTATAAGTACGTAGGACCAAAAGGGACGCCCAAAGTCCATCCAAATTTCTGTCTTGTGTTACCTAAAGTTTCGCTGATTGGCCATGGAATGACAAAAATAATTGTAAGTAGTGCTACCCTGAATAAATTCGATAAAGGAAAAGATACACACTGCATATGATAAACACAATACCATTGATCCCGCAACCTGCCATACATGATATTTACTTGTGGAATCTGTCAGTCCAAAATAGAAACAAATAAAAACACAAACACTCAGATACACAAATTTTCTGAGCCTTGGCCTTTATCAAGTGTAAAAAACGACGATCTATAACGACCACATCAAAATATTGAAATATACATTGATTCATTGATACTATTTTTTTTTTTGCAATGAACGCCATAGAAGCAAGGATGGATTTTACTTAGAATTGTTATAGATCGTCGTTTTTTACACTTGATAAAGGCCAAGGGGCCGAAAATTTTAGTATCTGAGTGTTTGTGTTTTTATTTGTTATCATCCCTTCCCTCTGGAAGAAATATTTGAATCTACTGCAAAATAGAAACACACAAGCACTCAAATAATACAACAATTAACTTAACATTAAGCTATATAAATTGGATGTCCTCTATTTCGTCCTCGAGCATCTCTGATCATTCATAACTTGTGTATATAGGGCACTGAAATTTTATAATAGAATGTATATTTCAATATTCTGATGTGGTCGATGCGCTATCTTCGATGTCGCTACCATGGCAAAAGCAAGAATACATTTAGGTACATGTGCAAGATTAATATCTGAACATCGTCAATATTAATATAACATCAAGTCATCATACTAGGATGAACGGTGGTTTTATTTAGCATTATTTCGTATGATGGGAACAATACGACTACAAAAGAAAGATATATTCAAAACTTCCCCCTTTTCCTAGAAGTTCTGACTAAGACAAATAATTTAAATGAAATGAAGAATAATTCCCTTGTCTTGTTTCTTTGCTACGAGTGTTTTATCTTCCTGGTGTTTATCTGGACATGTTTCTTGTGATATTGAAAATTTTCAAATCGAAGTCGTTGCCCAGAACAGGAAATAACAAAATATTTATTGATATATGTAATACCATGCCTCTCAAAAACTCCTCCACATTTGTTTCCGTTAAAAATAAGGGACAAGATTAGTTATCATAAGTGTAGTGAAAGAAGAGTTTCTCACTCATGCACAATTCTGTCTCTATAGCTGTGACTCTTTGGTTTACATTTTGTCATACAGTTTCTAAATATTCTTTATTTTGAATTCCTCTATTTAGACCTCCATCATTATTAATGGTACATTACTTTTAGATGCGCATATGGTGCGCTGAATTTTTTTCCGAAGAATTTATCGTTCTATCTCCACTGTATATTTCTATCGCTGTTATACATAGTCTCCGATGACATTTGTATCACACTTACGTCCTTTGCCGTGTTGAGCTCGTATAAAAGTTCTCCGTGGCGGGTTTTGACAGTGTTTTAAATGTTTTCCCAGACATAGTCGCCATAGCACTTTCTATATAGACATAACATCATATAGTGCATGTTTTGTAGATATTGTTTTCATTTTCGTGCGTGAACATCGACGGCTGGTGCGGCTAGCCAAAAACGTGGTTGACCGTCTTTATTGCCGATACTTCCATAGGTTGATTACATTGAAACATGACACATGTAGTAGAATTCTTTAAAATCATTTGAATTAATTCTATATTACATTGTAACGTGGATTTTTAAATGCTTTAAAATGCTGCACAAAATAGGTGTAGAACACGAGTCTCACTTCTCACATGCCTTACCCACATTACGCTGCATTGAAATATTTTGCTCAGATCCAAATGCAGGTGCTTTCAAATATTTCACGCATACAGGCGGTACGGTATTTTAAAAAAGAATTACTTGTTCGAACTTTTGGGGTGATAAAGCATTACTTAAGGATTGTTTTTCAGCTTTTGCGCTTTATCGGTGTGTATTGGCACTAGGGAATGGAAACAAAATATGTAAAGCACGAAGTGCTTTTCATGAATTTTGTTTCCATTCCCTACTGCCAATACACACCGATAAAGCGCAAAAGCTGAAAAACAATCCTTATATTTACATTTTACGTGTTAACTAAGTTATTTCTGCCAATTTTTCAGCCAGTTTCTTTACATTTGAAATATCATTGCGGAGGGAGAACGCCATTTGACGTAAGAGCTAACGAACGTTCGACGTTTTTCGCTTGATTCGAAGTAGTACCTTCTGTATGGAAACGTTGCTGACAAATGAGAAACTGAATTTTGTCCTCTTGCTGTATTTTGAACATTTCAATTAAAACTGAAGAAAATTGAATCGTGAAAATTCGTGACTTTTGTCCTACATAATTCAGACATGCCGGAGAGTTAAACTGGAGAAATTTCACAGAAATGAAGGGAAAACTTTTGAAAACTCTTTTTAACACACTGTTAAACTGCTAAGACATATGAAATCAATCGGTATTATTGTATACAAACCTCTGTAAATACCCTATTTCATCTGGAAGTAATTAGAATAATGCGAAAGTCGAGTACAGCCGTCGAAAACGCGAAAACTTTCGGTATTAATTTTCATGACTTACCTCAACATCATGGCTAAAGATTCGCTGATACTCGAAGTAATTCTGATATTATGAATCCATAAGAAGCAAAGATAAATTCACTGTTGATAATGACACAAGTGAATCAAATCCTCATCCTAAATACTGAATATTTGATCCACTTATGCCTGAATATTCGCTCATCCAAACACGGCATCTTTCTGCAGACAACAATGCAGTTCGTCCTTGAACTTCGTCTACTGACGCGTGATCGACTTACTACGTCACACTTCTTGGAAGTGTACATGTGGGTGACCTAGATTTTGACACATTTAATCACTGGGGGTAGACGGCGTCGTTTGATAATGGATACATGTTTTGAATCTGTATTAAAGCAATAAATAAAATGGGCATTTTATCAGAAATTAATCCGCGTAAGTTCTAAATTAAGTCACGTGATAGGCTCTTGCGATTATCGAGAAATAAAGCAACAGTTGGTTTGGTACCTTTATATAAGGGAAACGCAGTAGGAATGTAAATATATGCAGTTCGTTCCTTGTTACATGTAGCAGCGCAAGAAATGTTTTAGTATATGTATGCTCAAATTGTCGACGTTGGTTTATAATACGCAAGACAAAATACGCATTGTTTTTTTTAATGTCGTTGTAAAAATATAGGAGATCATAAGCAATCTTATATATATTTTGTGTTTTTGAATTTAACAAAGAAAACACATATTTTAAAGAATATATGTTTAAATAATACAAAACTTTATAAGGTATTAGATGTAAAAAATATTGAAATAATGTGTATAAATTATTTCAAATTTCTCTATCGCTTTTTAAATTGCATAAACATTTGTACTAAAGATGGTAAGTATCGGATAAAGGATTTTTAATAGGGTAATTTCAGGAGTTATGTCCCCTTGGTGGAGATTACTTTAAAAATTAATCGCGAAATATCTAAACGATGAACTTGCATTTTTTCAGTGTAATTTGATAAATATGAATTTAAAAAAAAAAATTTCAATCATCCATATTTGAGCCCCCATTGTTTTCATTTCGTCCTAATGTAAACTTACAATGTAAAATATGTAAGTGATCGTCTGGCGACATGGGTCTGACGACAAATATGAATAATGACCATATCACAATACACAGTACAAAATCGGTATTTCAGAAAATCATAAACTGAAGGCATATAAATGTTAAACGTCTTTAAATTCAATAGCATCATTTAAAACATGATGAATTTACAGCATGGACCAGACATTTTTTGGGTACTAAACCCTCGTCAGTGTTCCTCAGTCAAAACAATGTAATGTGGCCAAAAAGTATGAAAATAATTATGATTGTCCAAAAATGTACCAAAAGACGTAGCCGAATAGGTGGGATATGATGCTACAGGACCCACGTTTTAGAAATTTCAAGAAATTTTGTAACAGAAAATTTCAAATGCGTTGAAGAGACAGACGATCAATCGAAATCAGGATAAAACAGGAACCAAAGCAAACAAGCAGAAACCTCCACTACATGGAAAGAAGCAAAATCCCAATATGGGAGTGAGACCAGGTGCCCGGGAAGAGTCAGCATCTCCTGCTTGCATGCAACACCCGTCGCTTCAATTCGGTAACAAGTACAATTAGTCTGCTTATAATGCTTCGTTTGAAGAACCAAATCGCCATCTGAACATTATCAATATCTACTCGCATACCAATTTGAACCCAATATCTTTATAAATGGTGAAACTATAGTACATTTGTATATAATACTAGAATGTGAAAGACAGATAGGCAGAAGGGAGGACGAACAAAGATAAAGAGATAGACCGACAGTCAGACAAAACTTTAAGCTCCTTCCGTTCTCGACGGTTAGGGACTAATGAAATCCTAAAGATATGGAACATACACCGTAACGATCATTGTAATTTTTTTAATTGGTGATTATCAATGTATATCCCTGCAGACATATTAATTTTTCCTGAAGTTTGTTCGCCCCTCTCGGTCCATGCTTTTTGTAGAGCCTCTTCTCCTGTGTAGACACAGTCCATTTTCCAGAAAATATTTCTGATCATATAAAACCTAGATTTTATATGCACAGACCAAACATCACATCATGACGTCACATTCGATCGCACTGTCTTTATGCGTCATGTTTTTTTTTACGTCACAATGAAAACATTGCCAAATTTTGTGATGTCTGGTGTCTATCCGCCCAGTGAATCTACTGGAAAATCAGTAGACATCCTATAAATTTCAGATCTAGTACATCAACAGATTGGCTTCTGAAGATTCCCATATCACTCCATCCTATTCCCCATGAGTTCATTAGACGCAGACAATGGCTGTTAAAACTTGTAACATGTGTGTAAGGACAACAGCATGCCCTGACAGCTTCTCATGGTAATCCTATGCCTTTCTCGGTCAGAATCCCAGTTGGATTTTGTGCGCAAAAAATATCAAACTTTTCCCACTCTGACTCCGCTAGAAAGAACGTAGCGACTATTGGATGTATCTCGGTAATGGCTTTCAATGCATCCTATATAGCTTATTATATAACCTTGGGATTTTTGTCGGAGCAAGATTTTTTTTTTTTTTTTTTTTTTTGCCCTGGACCGGAGCAAAATTATTTTTTTCTTGCAAAGTATAGGAGCAAGAAAATAGTTTTCTAACATTTATAGTGATTTGCAATATCATATTCAGAATTTGTTTTTCAATAGAAATTCTTAAATTTTACTGAAAGCTCTAAAATATTACTTTGTTTTTATGCAAAAATTTAATTCACTTCTAATTTAAATAAATGAATTTACAATATAATCCTTAGTAAACAAAATTTATATAAGGTACAAGTAAGAGGGTCTGATGGGAGGGTCTTCTAGACAAATTTTCAAATTTAGAATTGTAAATTGGTGAAAAACTGAAGTTCTCCTTCAAAGCTTGTATATAAAATGAGACTCTGTGATGATAGATACATCTATCAATAGTTGATTAACTATTTCAGCCTTTAAAGAAGCCCTTTATTCACGTGAAATCTTTTGATGTTTTCAAATATGAACACAGAAATATGTTTTTGATAGAAACTATGGCAAGCTAAGATTGGTTTTCCAGGGGATTACTGACTATGTCTGGCTCTAATAAATCGGCAGTCATATTTTACCTTGTTATGCTTTACTATCAATGTATCCTCGGTTCCCCATGCTATTTGCGCTTTGGCTAAATACCCTGGGTCACATCGTACTATTTCGGGGATTTTAAAAGAAATAGCTCTTCTTCGTGAAGTTAAAAACTGATGATAATGGCTGCGCACAGACCAGTGAGGACAGTATGTGAATCGTACACAAGAGGTATTTTTGTCGTTTACCCTAATATTTGCATCTACATCTACATCTATATAGTACGTTGAACCATCAACAATTGATGACTATTCAACGGCGTGAACAGATCGCTACTATATTTACAAGAATTCTTAGTAAATGAAATTACAAAAATAGAAAAGTTAAAAGATAAAAAAGAACAAACTATTTACAGCTTCTATATATGGATACTTAACAAAAATCATGGTTCTGAACCAGAGATTTAAATTGGTCCAGCGATGGTGCGTGAATGATTGAATTTGGAAGTGAATTCCACAGAACAACAGTGAAGGGGAAAAAACTGTATTTATAGTAGTCTGTTCTGGTACTGAAGATTTGGTACTGCTGAGAGTTGGTGCTGCGGGTACGTGAGAATGTATTTTGGGTGAGGTAAATGGTGGGATTTATTGCTACCAGGTTATGAGTCAGTTTATAAAACATCGTTACTCGGGATATATTTCTCCTAGTTTCTAGGGATTGCCAATTAAGATGATCTATCATAGAGGAGACACTGGATTTATTATGATATTTGTTTGTCACATATCGTGCAGCACGTCTTTGGACATCTTCAAGCCTTTTAATGTTGTTTTTAGTATGTGGGGACCAGACAGAAGAGCAGTATTCAAGATTTTACCGAACAAGAGATTTATATGCGAGACTTTTAGTGTGTTCCTGTTTAATTTTTAAGTTTCTTTTCAAAAATCCAAGAATTTTATTTGCTTTTGAAGATATGTTGTTGATATGGCAATCCCATGACATATTACTTGAGAGTGTTATTCCTAGATATTTCGCAGTATTTACAGGTTCAAGTTGGTGGCCTTTAAGGGTATAGGTAGATTTAAAGAAGTCCTCTACTCATAGGTATTTTCACTTACATCTACTCGGACAAACTCAAATTACAAAGTATTGGTAGTTCCATAAAGAATTATTGTCTCGTTTATCCATGAAACAGCGATTTATAAGCCCATATCAACAAGCTAGCGATTTTACACAGAACTAGTCTGCAACTTCCGCCGAAATTGAAAGTACAAATTCGTGACGTCAGATGTGTGTATACACTACACATTCACACGATGACGTAATGTAAAATATAGTACATGTATGAGTCTCTTTGTTTATATGGTACATTTATAATTATTTTTCGGTTTAACCATTTTCAAAGTAAATTAGACATCAGTGTTTTTAAAAAAGACCTGTACATATTCATTGTCGGATCCATCCAGGAGGAGGGAAGGGGGGGCGGTTCTTCCCCATTCCTGGTAAGACTTGCATGAACACGGAAAATATTTAATAATGAAGGGAGGGTGAGAGATCGAAATTTTATAGGATATGAAATCCTTAGTAAAGCCTTTCCTAGCTGTCTAGATGGGATCTCAAATTGATATTCTAATCAGCTTATAGATTGGGGGGGGGGGGGGGCGCAACTGTATCAGGAAGAGGGTGAAAAATGAAAATTAATGTCATTAAATTGACGACACATTTTTTGGCCGTTTCAGATAATATGAAATTTATTTTCTGATATTATATAAAGTTATGAAGGTAAAAAAAAATTAAATGATATGGGTCGACAAAAAAATAAATGATATGGCCTTGAAAGTTGTGTGCTAGCTCCGCTCAGGATTTCAGGGAAAAAATTGACTGTCTTGAAATTCAATACCGGGAGAAATGATCATGTAATGTATATCGAATAAAATGAAATTTTAAATGAATCATGTCATGTATATCGAATAAAATGAAATTTTAAATGAATAGTCTCAGAATTAAACGGAAAGTAACGAGCGTTCTTCATCAATATTAACTGATCGAGTATCTCAGTACGAGAGAGAGAGAGAAAATTTTTTATTTCCGAGGTACATTACAAGAATTCAAGACGGACTTAATTTATACTATCTCCGCTCCAAAAGAATATGATCACTGTGTTGCCCAGAACAATATTAGAAAATAGATAACCGGAATACATATACAAGTATTTGATATGGTATCTTGTTTATGATTATCAATTTTTATTTTTATTTTTTTTCGAAATTCAGTCGCAACTCCTTCCGCAGTTAAAATTTACGTCCTCACCCCAATCTATCGAAAAATTTGTGAACATGTAACAGGTTATGCTCTGCATATTGAAAACTGAGGTTCTTGTTTTATTTCGATGTTCCACATGGATCCGTTTAATGAAACATTTGATGGACATTTATTTGTTTACATTCATTAAAAATTTTGTTTTACAAAACAACAATCGTCAAACATCGTATCGTTATTTATGAGGAGGGGGGGGGCATCTGGAGACAAGAGTTATGTCTGGAAATTCGGGCGGGAGGGGGGATTTTTTTTTAACAGTTGTTACATACTGACTTTTTTTCGGCACTTGGGGCCTGTATATATGTAAAAAAAATCTGGCTTGTATCTTTCCTTCTTTCTTTCTTTTTTTCCCCGCTCAGAAAAATAAGTACATTGAACATGTGGATGACTTATATTTTTACATTAATTCTCAACGATATTCCACAGACCTAATTTCTCCTTTTAGCATGTACATGGCATGCTTTTTCCAATGTAAGGAAGGTAATATTTATTGAAGTGCGTACGTGCCGACTGGAAGTGGGGAGGTACAAATGTCAACGAAGGAGGGTGGTATCAAAGGCCGGAACGGGAGGGATTCAGAGTGCCGGGGAAATCACAGGCCGAAAGGTCGCCTGGCAATTATTCGTAATGATGCGCCTCTAAAAAATTTTTTTTAGTAGCGCATACGAATACCGGGACGATCTTTCCGCCTATGGGGGAAATTATAGAATTTTGTAAATAGGATACCCTCTACCCGACCCAAACCATCTACAAGCATGATCTAGACGGTTAGGACGTCATGACCCCTTGGATTTGCCAAATATGCAGATTTTTATAGTAAATCGTGTACATTGTTAGATTTTAAAATGTAAATATTCTGGTTTCATTATTAAATGCTCTTTTATCGTATTTATAATTAATCATACACTCCCATTTGATATGTCCTTTATTTTGGCATTTATAAGAGTACATTCTTACATGTATCCACAACATGCATGTACATCTCTCTATATATAGCTTTATGAAACGTGGTTCCCTTTTACACACTTCTGACGTACTTCCGGTTTGTACAGCTATTTTGAGAAATTGGAAAAGGTGGTAAAACATAAATTGGTCTATATCAGCTCTGAAAGAGATTTACATTAAGGGGAAATTTCTTGTTGGAATTAAGTTTGATATAAACTGTAATATACATGAAAATCTCCACGACTAGAGAACTTCTTTAAAAGGAGAATGAGATCTGGTGATTGACATAGAATTGCATTTTTCAGGGTGAAATTGCATCCCCCAGTTTTTTTCCCCAGACGCCAAACTGTATAGATCATTTTGGAGAATCAAGGTATCATCATTATTGTAGATAAGTCTATAAAGGATGCACTCATCTGCAAAAAGGCGGGTTTTAGAATTTACACAAGCCGGGAGGTCTTTAATAAAAATTAAAAATAGTAGTGGCCCGAGCACTGATCCCTGGGGCACTCCACTAACAACAGGCATCTGACAAGATGCCTCACCGTCCAAAACTATCTGTTGCAGTCTATTGCTGAGGAAAGCTGATACCCAATTCCAAGTGTTACCCCTTATGCCATAATTATCAAGCTTTCTCAAAAGTTTACGGTGAGGCACCTTGTCAAAGGCTTTAGAAAAATCAAGTATAACCAGGTCAGCTTGTATACCAGAATGCAGATTGCTAATAAGTGCATGACAAAGAGTTAATAGCTGGGTTTCACAGCTCCGCTTTGCTCGAAACCCATGCTGACAGTCAACTAAAATATCGAAATGGTCAAGATGATTAAGGATGTTACTAACTACAATATGCTCGAGGAGCTTGCAGCAAATGCAAGTCAAAGATACTGGTCTGTAATTGCTAGCCAAATACTTCTCACCCTTTTTGAATATTGGAATTACGTTCGCATGGCGCCAGTCATCAGGAACATCCCCCCAAGTAAGTGATCGATTAAAGATGTAGGCCAAATGAGGTGATAATTCAGAAGCAAACTCTTTTAGGATACGAGCAGGGAGTTCATCAGTTCCAGTGGCTTTTGTATGGTCAAGGTTCTTAAGAAGTTTTTCCAGGCCATGAGATGTAACGATTATTTCAGCCATAGATGGATAGTTATCATTTAAGGTTGGTGGGTGTTCGTCTTGATTTTCTGGTGTAAAAACGGAATTATATTGCTTATTAAGTAAATCTGCTTTTTGTTTAGGGTCGTCTATTAGCAAACCTTCTGATCTTAATGGGGCTACACCAGAGTTATCTTTCTTTGTATTTCTAACATAATTCCAAAATTTCTTTTGTTTTTGGTGTGATTCAGTGTTTTCATCGTAGCATATTATATTTTCTAAGTATGTCCAGTAGGCTTTACGTGTTTCTTTCTGTATTTGATGTTTGATGTCTTTATATTTTTGTATCACTTTGGTGTTTTGGTTCTGTTTAAGTCTTTTAAATAATTTGTTTCTTTTTCTTATCATGGATTTAATTTCTTTGTTTATCCATGGTTGTCTTCGTTTCGAGTTGTTAATTGTTTTTGTAGGGATACTTTCATTCATGATATTTAACACTTTATTTTTGAAGTCGTTCCAGATGGTGTTAATGGAGTTTGCGCTTTTATTTTCTTCATGCTGTGTGTTTTTCTGGATGTCTATGTTGTTTAATTTAGCTTTTATCTCGTCTATGTTTGCCTTGTTGTACAGATATATTTTTCTTGGTGGTTTCTTAACCTTCTTTGGTCTTAAACTCTACTCTACGTAGACTATTTCATGGTCAGAAATTCCTGGAATTACTTCAACCTTGTTTATAAGTGAGCTGTTATTTGTGAAGAATAAATCCAGAATTGTTTGAGATGTATTTGTCATGCGGGTAGGTTGTTGGACAACTTGTTCTAAATAATTGTCTTGACATAGATCAATTAATTGCTTACACTGTCTGGTGTTTTGTGATTTAGACTTTAGTGCGTAGTTGTCCCAGTCTATCCCACCTAGATTGAAGTCCCCTCCCAACCATATATTTGCATTTTCACTCTGCCTTATGCTTTGTATGGTCCTATCAAGCTGGATGAGACATTCATCGTCAGTTTCATTAGGGGGGCTTATAAAAACTGCCTATGTATAGGTCTGGTGTACCCTTGACTTGAACTTTGACCCATAGTTGTTCATAATGGTCATCTCTTTTAAGATCTGGTGGTTCTGTGCTTAGATATTTATCAGAGACCAGAATAAATACTCCACCGTGTGGATCATTTTTCCTGTCCCTACGATAACTAGCATAACCGGTAGGAAATACCTCAGATGACTGAATATCTTTATGCAACCAGGATTCATTACCGATTACTACATCTGGTTTAATAGATTCTACTAAATTATCTAGTTCTGGTCTTTTGTTTTTGATGGACTGACAATTCATAACGATGATACGTAGTGGGATATCTGACCTTCTTTGATTAGAATGGTTTTGAGGTTTAACGGGTTTATGCTTTGGGGAGGATGTGGCGGTTGGACTACCAAAATCGTGTAAACTCATATCAATTGAGGACTGACTAAGTGGTTCAAATGAGTTTTGGGTTGTAACAACACTTGTATCAAAAATACAGGATGAAAAATTTGGTAGGCCACAGTTATCACATTCCCAAGAGACATTTTGTACACCATGATAGGACTATAAGACTCTTTCATGGTCTTCTATGAAAGATACATCGGTTCCACCCGAGGGGTCTCAAAATCATGTAAAACCCGAGGCTTGCCGAGGGTTTTGCAAAATTTTGAGACCCCGAGGGTGGAAACGATGTATCTTTCATAGAAGAACATGAAAGAGTATTTTTCTCTCATATCTAAGGGTAAAAACAAAACTGAAAGAAAATGGACGAAATTTTAAAAATGTCAAGTTGATCTATTCGCGAAAATTTTGCGATATTCGAATTCAGCGCCCTCGAAAATGGTTTATTCTATAAGAATAAACTACGAAAATTAGGCTCTTCAAAATAAAACGCAAGAGTACATTGAAAAACGATCTTAAAATCGATATTTTATTGCGACGTCGCCGCTAGCTTGTTTGTTTTGCGGGCTGAAATCATGACGTCACAATAGCGTAAACAATCGAAACAATAGCGTCACGTGATATGTGATACAGCTGTCACGTGATATGTGATACAGAAGTAGCTCACGTAGCTGTATTTCATGGGCCTACTCAGTAACACATATGCGGGTATGAGAGAAAAGTGTATTCATCCCCATGCACTCTTTATGGTACCATTTGTTACACTGGTCACAGCATACCCCCGGTGTTTTCCAGGACACCGCTTTACTGCATACTCCACAGGGATATTTGGGGGATCTTGGGCCCGGGTTTGGTTCAGGGGCATAGGAGTTTGACAACAGGAGAGTGAAGAGGTAAAGCAACACCTGCCTATCAGCCTTCCATGTCTTAGTTTGTATGTCCCTTATCAGATGGTAAGAAATGGTGCTAGTACCTATTCTAAATTTATTACCTTCTGCTAGTCTGAGTGTTGTAGATGACAAATAAGATTGCTCTTTAACATGAAGGTTCTCTCTAGGTCTATGTATGATGCATGATGCTTGGTGATCAAGTCCTACATATGAAGCTAGTAAGTTCAAAAATAGATAGAAGCTGACACAATGTTTGACATTCATGTTTGGAAGGTCAAAGCTCGAAAAGCCCTCCAAGATGTATGTTGGTGCTCGAGTAATAAGGAATACGTGCAGCTAAGATAGTCGATCAGGTTAACCTACAGTGGTATGTTAATCTTCTCACGCCGGGCGACTCAGCGTTGGGGTTTTCTTACCAGAAACAAGCCTGTCACTGTCGTTGTACGTCTGTAGTATGGGAACAGGATAGAAAAGCCCCCAAGTTGAATAGTTCTTATGAAAAATTGTAATTCAAAAATGAAAGTAGTGTTATCCTTTGATTACTTCCGGTATTCGGAAGTTTCGGACTTTATCGAGCTTGCCCCACCGCAACACAAAAAAAATTCCCAAATGCAAACTTAAGATCTTGGAATTTTCAGCTAAAAAGCTGTAAGCTAATGAACAATAGGGTTACAAAAAAGTTATCAACAGCAAAAAAACAGGATGCTTTCAGACTGTAATGACTAGTTAACAGGAAAGTTCTCTGTCCAAAAATAGGGCGGCGATCTGTTCACGCATGCGCAACTCCGAAGCACTATCGAAAACATCTAATTAACAATTCTATTATTGTCTCAGGGCATCAAGAGGTATCTAACCTAGTCGAACATGCATTATTTATCATCGCTATCCAAAAGACATTTGTAAACTATTAATGCGATTGGATAAAAAATTGTGAGGGAGCCAATCGGCAACATTTGCATATAAATGGAAATCCCGGAAATAGTACGATGTGACCAAGGGTATTCAGCCAAAGCGCAAATAGCCTGGGGAACCGAGGATGCTATCAATGATACAGCCGGAATCCCGCTTGCTTCCGCTTCGTCTCCTCGAATTCGCCATGTTGTAAGTTTACAATCATGCGTCAGGACAAGCGTGTGACACCGCGAGGTTGTTTCCATAACAACCACCATACATATGGATCGAGGTGTCACGTGTTTGACCTCCAACACACAATAGCATCTTCCTCTATTTTCGTTTATATGATAAAAGGAAAGTAGATAGTTGGAAGATTTCATCAAGGGTCGTTGACGTCGAGCTTCTGTGGTTTTTCGCAATACAAAAAAATACGTTTAAAAAGATAAATGTACTAAATTTTAATGAAAAAAAAAAAAAAAAGAAGAAAGATGGCAAAATAATAGCAGACTTGCAAGATGATTCAGTGTCCTTAAATTGAAACTTCTAGAAAAATACAACAAAACGAATACATCATATATCGTTTACCGAGTACAAATCTGACATGGGCGAATCTATTTTTTTTTTTCAAAAGGGAGAGGAGTGTCCGTCCCAGGGATGGGGAGGGTTCCAATTGAAAAGAAAATATGTAGGTGAAAACGGGTAAAATGAGGATTTATGGCAAACCCCATTTGCGGTTCTGTCTTCCCAACTCCTCTACATCAACCGTGCCTAGCAAATGAGATATTTACATGTACGTGGGCTGTTCCGAAAGTTCATGGACAACACCATCTAAGGAAAGATCTATAGAATTTGATAAAAGCCATGTTGATTTCCTTATAATACGGATAATTTTGAATACATATACGAATTTTCAATACGATTGGTCAAAAATAACCTTCTAAATGCCCTTTTGAACAAGGTAAGGTTCTAGGTAACGGAGCAGCTAATAAGAAGTAACGACGTCGTCAGATGTCAACTATAAATTTGACATTTTAAAAGAAATAACAACACCTCTCATCTGTATAAAATTGAAATATCTGTTCATGTATTTTGATAAGGAAGATATGTTCTATTCTCATGTGCATTTCTACTTCTGTATCATATTGTGCTTTCATCTTTGAATCATTCATGCTGTATTCTTACATTATTCATAAAGATTGTTTTGTTCAAGTTTTTGACATGAAACGATTTCATGATCCTCGGAAATCTGCGTTGATGAAGTATTGTACGTCGTCTTTTAGCTTCTGGGTTATTCTTGGAGACTGTCTCAGCAAAAGACTATAACTGATTCTAGGATTTAAAAAATCATAACCGTGCATATATTACACAGTCATTCAAAAGAATGAAAAGACAGAGATATTACCGCTTAAATTTGAGATGGGGGATGTAGTGAATATCAGAAAGTCAAAGAGTCTGGGAGAGCGACTAGGATCCCTGTCCAAGGGGTCCAGGGCGTTCCTGAAGGGGGACGGAAAATTATCTTACGGCGATTTACCGTTTTGCTTGATGAAGGCAGTATTGAAATAGCCATTTGAAATATTTATCATGGTTATTGGATTGTTATGAAAATCTATATTCTATATGATCGAGAATTATCTGATGAGCAAAGCAAGTCAGCGATTTTTAGTGTGTGTGTGTGTGTGTGTGGGGGGGGGGGTTGTACACACCCCTTGCTGTAGGGATATTTTGACTTGCTCAGTATAATTATCAGAAAAAAACGGAGGTTTTTAAGAGCAGTTTGATATTCAAACAACAAACAGTTACGTGGCGAGCGACCGGGAGCCAGAGAAAATAATTTTCAGAAAGTTCGACATCAAAACTCAAGTATAAGCCCTCCTAGTGCGAATGTACCTTACTTTGACGATTTTTTTTTTGTTGGTGGCGCCCCAACCTCCCATCTAAATACGCTAATAAGCATTAATTTAAAATGAACCTTAGTTTGTTTTTAAAATATATGTTGTTGTGGGTCATGAATTATTTTAGTTTTACTTTATGTGTAGGTGCACATGTACTTAGTCATGTTATTTAATGCTTTCATAATAATTCTTTCTAGATTTTACTATGTCATGTTTATCTCATTAGAGAATATTCCAGTATATTCTTTGTTACATCATTATCATCACATGACTGTGATTTCTAGAATTTACTCTATTGTTAATCATTTGTAATGAGTCATTGTTCTAGAAGCTTCTGGTAAATTCATTGTTATTAAGTATAAATACCTCTGAGGAACTGTGTTAAGGGGCATTCGTACACATTCGTAGACACGATTCATTCATCTATTCTGATATACTGGGACACTTTATTTGTTGAGACTTTAATCCATTTAACAACGTTTGGACACCGATCTTTCGAGAACGTTTGTGATTACCGGAAACCATACATTCGATAGACTTTGTGGACCGTAACGGACACTTTGATCCGGACATTGTATTGTAAGTTGTAATCATTGTAAATATATATATTTTGTACATAATTAAACTTGTAAATTTATATTCTGTCTTTGTCTGATTTTTGCTGGCGTTTTGGGGTATTCTGACCCATAACAGAATTGGGGGCTCGTCCGGGATAGTAATCTCTGCATATTTGCACTTTACGTAAAGTTCGTTAAAAAAAAAGGAAAATTTTTTTTTTAGTAAAACGTTTGCCAGCAGAAATCAATCATGGTATTTTCGGTCACTGAATTTTTGAAATCGCCGACTGTAGATGAGTTCGAATCATTGAAAAAAGATGATTTGATTGGTTTAGGTCTTGACTTGAAGTTAGATGTAAAATCTTCTATGAGAAAACAAGAAATTAGAAATATTGTAGCTAAAGAGCTTTTAGCTGAGGAAATCTTTTCGTCATACGATTTTCCTGTTGAACCTGTTTCAAGCGAAACCAAAATGTCAAAATATGAGTTTGAATTAGAGAAAATGAAAATACAATTACAATTTGAAAAAGAAGAAAAAGAAAGACAATTTGAAAGAGAAGAAAAAGAAAGACAATTTGAAAAAGAAGAAAAAATAAGACAATTTGAAAGAGAAAAGGAAGAAAGAGAGAAACAGGAACGTATGCACGAGAAAGAACTCCAGTTTGAGTTAGAAAAGTTAAAATTAGAGAAAAGCGCTAAGGAAAATCCTGTTTCTTCGCCTGTCAAGTCTGAATTCGATGCCGCCAAAAACATCAGATTAGTACCAAAATTTCAAGAAAAGTCCGTGGACAAATATTTTCCACATTTTGAGAAAATCGCGGCCAATCTGAAGTGGCCACGTGATTTTTGGCCAACTTTATTACAAAGCGTACTTATTGGCAAAGCGGCTGAAGTGTACTCGGCGCTCAGTATTGCTGAGAGTTCAGACTATGACAAGGTCAAGGACACGATTTTGAGAGCATATTAGTTAGTACCTGAGGCGTACAGACAAAAGTTTAGAAAGTACAAAAAGTTTGAAAATCAAACATATGTTGAATTTGCTCGAGAAAAAGAATATTTATTTGATCAGTGGTTTCGATCTAAGAAAATTCCCAATTCATTTGACAATTTGCGTCAGATCATTCTGATAGAAGAGTTCAAAGAGTGTGTACATCAAGATTTAAGAACTCATTTGGAAGACAAAAATGTTAAAACTCTTGAAGAAGCTGCTGTTTTGTCTGATACGTATGCTCTCACTCATAAGAAAAATTTTGTGTCAAAAACTCAATCTAGCGATAGCGCAAAAACGTCAGATTTTCCAAAGAAAAATTTACAAGAGTCTCAGTCGTCCATTAGTTCCCAGTCACCATCTCAAGGTGGTTCTACGTCCGGACCTAGGTCCGAGCGTTCTGAGGCATCCCCAGGGGTGGGGTCGCTTCCTACATGCAATTATTGTAAGAAAAAAGGTCATGTTATTGGTGAGTGTTTGAAGCTTAAGAAGAAAAAAGAACTTAAGTCACAGGCCTTTGCGTCTGTTAGAAATGATAGGAAAGCCTTAGATTCGATTTGTTCTGACACTCCTGAGATTCAGGGTTCTAAGTCCAGTTCTGATGATTTTGTGGAGGATCATTATAAGCCCTTTTTGTCACAGGGATTTGTTTCACTCAGTGATTCTAGCGAAGCGTTGCCTGTTCAGATTTTGAGAGATACTGGTGCTGCCCAGACTTTATTATTAGAGGGTTCATTGCCTTTGTCTGAGCACACTTTTACTGGTAGGTCAGTTTTATTACAGGGTGTGGAGCTAGGCGTCATTGATGTTCCCCTTCATAAAATTTATTTGAAGTCAGACTTAATTACTGGACCTGTTATCGTAGGTGTTCGACCTACTCTTCCCGTTCAAGGCGTTTCCTTGTTGCTTGGCAACGATTTAGCTGGCGGCAAAGTTGTAGCCGATCCAATTGTTTGTGAGAAAATCACGTCCGATGTCGTGTCCGATGATGAAGACGACGACTTGTACCCAGCCTGCGCAGTTACCAGGGCGATGGCCAGGAAAAGACTGAAAGAGGCTGAGCGTACTCCTGCACTTAACGAGGACCATCCCTCCGAAAATATAGACCTCTCTGACACATTCATGTCTACCATTGATGACAGCGTACCTGAGACGTCAGTACCACTTCATGTTGACAAGTCTCCGACAGTACCTGGTGATGATTCCCATCCGCCATTAGACAGTGATTGCAGATGCACTATCGAGAGTTTCATGAGTGATTTTTTGAAGAATTTACCACCTAAGTTTTCATTGACATTCAAACTTTTTTTAAGGGGGGAGGTGTTGTGGGTCATGAATTATTTTAGTTTTACTTTATGTGTAGGTGCACATGTACTTAGTCATGTTATTTAATGCTTTCATAATAATTCTTTCTAGATTTTACTATGTCATGTTTATCTCATTAGAGAATATTCCAGTATATTCTTTGTTACATCATTATCATCACATGACTGTGATTTCTAGAATTTACTCTATTGTTAATCATTTGTAATGAGTCATTGTTCTAGAAGCTTCTGGTAAATTCATTGTTATTAAGTATAAATACCTCTGAGGAACTGTGTTAAGGGGCATTCGTACACATTCGTAGACACGATTCATTCATCTATTCTGATATACTGGGACACTTTATTTGTTGAGACTTTAATCCATTTAACAACGTTTGGACACCGATCTTTCGAGAACGTTTGTGATTACCGGAAACCATACATTCGATAGACTTTGTGGACCGTAACGGACACTTTGATCCGGACATTGTATTGTAAGTTGTAATCATTGTAAATATATATATTTTGTACATAATTAAACTTGTAAATTTATATTCTGTCTTTGTCTGATTTTTGCTGGCGTTTTGGGGTATTCTGACCCATAACAATGTACATTTATATATCTAGCTGCAATTGATGAATTAGGAATAAACGAAAAAACATAAAATGAAACAAATGATGGCGTATACAGTTATCACAGCCGTTGCAAGAAACTGTGATACATGTTGATGGCGCCACTGAAAGAATTCTGATATAACAGGGGCTATATATAGTACACAAGGAGTACAATACAAAGACCCCCCACCCTTATAATACATAATCTTTTTTGTTATATTGTAAGGGGGGGGGGGGGTTATTTATTTTGTACCCTATGTACTATACATAGCCCCTGTTAGTAAATTTCGATTTATTGATTCATTAACGAGAAGTCACAAATTTGCGAGAAAGCTACCCGAAGACAGACGCAGACTATATTTTTCTTACGGCTATACTGTTCAATTCCAATTACTGATTTCATAATTTTGTCGGGTTGATCATGCCAATATAATGCGAGGCGAAGCAGAGCCTTCTTTGTCAGTGACAAACCCAATTACTGCAACGCATAGTTTATTTTTTTTTTGGGAGGGGGGGGGGGGTGTTTATTTGTTGTTGAAAATTTCTGTTTCGTGACTCCTTTTATGTACATGCAAATCTATTTATACGGCCATAGCTAAATTGCTGACGGTCTACAAAAATTTATTTTGATGGCGTGTTCGATCTATTTAGTGGACATAATAATTTGTTCTTTTCGATCGATCAGATTGCCAAAAAAAAAAAAAAGAGCTAGAGATGGGATAAATATAATACGTAGGATTTTTGGCGGTAAAATATACCCACTTTTTTCTGTCTTTTTCTGCATGGTGTTACATGTATGCATAAGTTCTCTCTCTAGTTTTTATTGCATTAAAAAACTGTTATGATACATAATGGAGTAGGCGTTCATATGTCGAACACAAAGTAGTAAATAGTAGTTTTATTGTAAACAATCACATTTGGGGGATTCATAAAAGTTAGACTGAAGAACATCTATACTTAAATTCGGGTCGGAACGGATTTCAATAAACTGACAGATTTTTCTTTAAAGAAGTAAAATCGGAAGAATTCTCAAATACATGTATGTTACTTTGGCTTTGCATGCGACTGTATTTTCTTACATCCCTATAAGTTATCATGGATTGGTGATCCTTGAATCAACAAATCTAAATTCTGTTTAACCTGCTTAGGGTTTTTTTTTTTTTATTCATCTTTTTTACTATTTTACTCCTAAAATTTAAGTTATTTTACCGGCAGAGATTTTATGCGACATGCTCGGTGAACGCCTACCCTCTATGTTAGTGAAAGATATCAATATTCAGTATTTTTTTTTTACTACGAAAGTTTATAAATCAAACCGAATTTCAAGAGAAAACCGATTCCTGATTGGAATTTGTCACGCCAGTGCATGCATCTGCGGTGTCAAGTAAATGACGTCATTATAATGACGTCATAACGCCGTGCCGACGTGATCCATGCATTTTCCATATACATTCTACGCAAGACAAATCATTAATTTTCAACTAGAGCAAGAGCGTCTGCTATTAATTTTTCACCTTTAATCGACAGATATGGAGGTTATTGGTTCATTTTTCTACTTTTATTTTTAGCAGATCGTCTTGCTCTATATGAAATTCTCGAAAATATATGTGAATTTCTAGAGAAAAATCCGGATTTGTTAATCCTTCCTTGGTTTGATGAGCTATAATTTCGTAGGGGTGCATCAAAATGAAAAGCGCATTTTATATATATATATAATTGATCTTGTAGATAAATAAAATAAACACAGTTGATCAATTATCACGATTTGAATTTCTCTGGAAACAACAGGGCCGATATGGGGTCCTAATGTACCTTCTCCTTTTACTGCTCCGTAACCTCTACCCTTCATGTATAAAGGTGACAATTATGCCCTTTTAGCTAATTATTTTAACCTGATATTTTTTGTTTTCTCTTGGTTTAAACATATTTTATTCAACGTAAGTTTTACAACATTAAGACAGCCCTCTCCAAGTACAACACAATAAACACAACAAAATGTCACAAGTGGCATGAACAGATATGATGATAATTACAATATTTCAACCAATTTTGATGTGCAGGGAAAAAGAATCCAGAAGGGTGAAAGTAAAGCGAAATTAAGTGGAGAAAAGGGGGGAAAGGGGGGTGAAGGAGGAAATAATTTTGCCTGACTAAATTTCATACTCGAAAACCTCTGAAGAAGTTACAGTTCCTAAAACCTACCACTTGATGAAACAAAGTCTTGTAATGCTAGTTGAATATATATGTTGTCCGTAACTGTAAGATCATCTTTGCCATATAGAAGTTGGTCCAGACTAATAGGTTGATTTAAAAATGGACGTAAGCGATTTATTAAAAGTTGTAGTGTGATATAGTGGACAGTCGAGGAAGAAGTGGTAGACATTTTCAATCGGATACTCATAGCGACAAGAACAGATTGGCGAGTTTGCGAGGTTTACTCTATATAGATCATCATTTAAGCTACTAGAAGCATTTCTTAATCGTGTTAAAAGAACATTGTCTTTGCGAGCACCAACTAGAAAATATTTGGGTACCTGCTGTGATGGATATGAAGAGGAAAGGGATTTTCTAAACACTTTCAAAGATGACTGAACTTTTATTTCATGATCTAAATCATTCCAAAGTGAAGTAGCTGAAGGGAGGAAAGATTTAATAGTGCTCTGTAAACGATATTGAGGTTGTCGGAATTCACCACTGTTTATTAAGTTATAAGGAGTTGATTGGTGCACTCGATCAGGGAGAAGATTAGCTAGATATTCTGGTGTTTGACCGTTCTGTATTTTATAAAAGAGAGATTATTTGCGTTTTTCCCTGCGAACTCGTAATGTCTCCCACCCTGTTTCGCGAAGAAGAGATTCTTTACTTGCATAAAGAGGCAAACCAGTTACAATCCTGGCTGCATGGTACTGAATTTGTTCGAGTTGCATGCTTTCGTAGTCGTTACATCCGTCCCAGAGCTCGCAGGCATATTCCAAAATAGGTCTAGTATGAAAGTAGTATATATTTTTCCGAGAGATTTACGACTTAATGTGAATTTTAGCTTTTTAAGGACGTTTATTTGTTTAAGGGCTGAGTTACTGATGTTATTGATATGTGCTGTCCATTTTCCATCCGAACTAAATGTTATACCTAAATGTTTATGTGTTTCCGTTATATTTGGGTGTGAGTCTCCGAATATGATATTCAAATTTGGAACTGATCTATTACTTACAACTAGAATGTCTGTTTTTGCAGGATTAAATGTAACAAACCACTTTTTAGACCAATCATGAACTTTTTCTAAATCACTAGAAATTGTACGCTCAATGTCGTTTATCTGTTTAGAAGAATGAAGTAAGGAAGTATCATCCGCGAAGAGGCGAGCTAGACTTATGAGATTTTCTGCAGTGTCATTTATAAATATTGATAAAGCCTACGCTCACGCAGCAAGATACGCCCGTTGGGATTTTTTTTCACAACACCAAAATATCTAAGGCACGGTCCATTTGATATTCTGGGGGGGGGGGGGGCTTGGGTTTTTTTTTTCGAAAAAAAATATTTTGCTCTGAATTTTGATGAAAAAAATAAATTTGCTTATGGTGTGACAGAAAAAAATAATCTTGCTCTTACAAATAATCTTAATTTGAAGATTTGCTAAAATTCTTGAAATTTTTCCGGCTCGCTTCGCTCGCCGCAGTTTTCAGTCTATCAAAAATTTTTTTGGCTCGCTCCACTCGCCATAGTTTTCTATCAATCATTACTTCCTTATGTCAAAGTTCATATATTTGAAGATATCAAAAGTGTTAACAATACTTATGTATAACTATTAATACATGTTGCATGTATCCCATAGAGTCTCGATTTTATGTTCTTGTAAGCTTGGAAGAACTTCAGTTATTCACCATTTTACAATTCTACATTTTAAAATTTGTCTAGAAGACCTTCCCCAAAGACCCTCTTATATTCATGTACCTTATATAAATCTTGTTTATTTGGAATTGTATTGTAGAAATCTTTTATCTCTCTATTTAGAATTGAATTGAATACTTGCATAAAAATAAAGTATATATTAATATTTAGATTTTGAGTGAAAATATAAATAATATCTATTGATAAAACACAAACATTCTTAATATATATGAACATCACTTTGTTAAAAAAATTTCCTTGCTCCGACTTTGCAAGAAAAAAATAATTTTGCCCCGGTCCGAGGCGAAAAAAATAATCTTGCTCCGACAAAAAACCCAAGGCCCCCCCCCCCCCCCCCCTCTCCACCCCAGAATATCAAATGGACCGTGCCCAAGTCCCATAACTCCATAAGGACAAATCGGATGAACCTGAAAATCGAAAGGCGGCTTCCTCTTCAAAGTCTGATCATAATGTACATTAATATCATGAAAATCTATTGACGCATATTTAAGTTATTGCATTCCATGCACCTATATTTTGCCCTTAGCTTAACATGTATGACTGTGCAAATAATCCCCCCCCCCCAATTACACATAATTTCTGGATTATGTGACAAAAATATAAGAACCCGTTATATATGTGAAAGAACATCCTTTCTACTTGAAGTATACAAAATTTCAAAACATTTTGACCAGAAATAGATTTTTAAAGAATTTTTTTTACTATTTTAGTATATTTTTTCATTGTATTTAAAATATCTAAGTCCCATAACTCCGTAATGACAAATCGGATGAACCTGAAAATCGAAAGGCGGCTTCTTCTTCAAAGTCTGATCACAATGTAGAAATATCATGTAAATCCATTGACGCATATTCAAGTTATTGCGTTCCATGCCCCTATATTTTGCCCTTGGCTTAACATGTACGTGCATATAACCCCCCTCCCATTACACACAATATCTCGATTATGCGACAAAAAAAATTAAAAACCCGTTACATATGTCAAAGAGCATCCTTTCTACCTTAAGTATACAAAATTTCAAAATATTTCGACCAGAAATAGATTTTTAAATAATTTTTAACTATTTTAGTATATTTTCACTGTATTTTGAAATATCTAAGTCCCATAACTCTGTAACGACATAGTGAATTAACTTGAAAATCGAAAGGCGGCTTCCTCTCCACAGTCCAATCAGAATGTATGAATATCGTGAAAATCCGTTGACGCATATTCAAGTTACTGCGTTCCATGCGCTTATATTTTGCCCTTAGCTTAACATACATGTACATGTATGTGCATATAACCCACCCCCTTCCCATTACACACAATATCTCGGTTATGCGACAAAAATATTTAAAACCAGTTATATATGTCAAAGAACATCCTTTCTACTTGAAGTATACAAAATTTCGAAACATTTCTACCAGAAATAGATTTTTAAATAATTTTAAACTATTTTAGTATACTTTCACTGTATTTTAAAAATCTAAGTCCCATAACTCTGTAACGACAAATCGGATGAACCTGAAAATCGAAAGGCGGCTTCCTCTCCAATGTCCAATCATAATGTATGAATTTCGTGGAAATCCGTTGACGCATATTCAAGTTATTGCGTTCCATAGGCGGACGGACGGACGGACGGACAGACGGACGGACTTCGCCATACCATATATATAATACGACCCGTCAAATGACGGGCGTATAAAAATAAAAAAGGACCAAGAACAGATCCTTCGGGTACCCCAGCGCCTAATTTCAAGAAGGAAGAGCGATGATTTTTTAGAATGACAGCTTGTTCTCTATAGTCTTGAAGAAAATCTAGAAGATGACCAGAAAAACCGAAAGATGAAAGCTTTTTTATCAGACCACGATGCCAAACCTTATCAAACGCTTTTGATATGTCACAGAAAACTAGACATGTATGCTCGTTTCTTTCCCGGTTAAGGCAAATATGACGATATAATTCGATTAGCTGATAAGTAGTGGAGTGATTAGGAAGAAATCCAGATTGAAATTCAAAGAAAAGTTTATTGTCTAACATGTAATTGTGGAGATATTTGAAGATACACCTTTCAAACACTTTACCTACAGTACTAAGAAGAGAGATCGGGCGATAATTTGAGGATAAATGTTTATCATCTTTTTTATAACTTTCTTCCAGAGGGATGGGAATTTTTGGGATGACAGAGACATATTAAAGAGTAATTTAAGTGGATTAACTACGGAGTTAATTGTAAATTTCAGCATATGATGACTGATTTCGTCTATTCCGTTCGCTTTACCCAGTTTTCAATATTATACAAAATGTATCAATTATGTCAGATTCACTAATAGAAATATTGGCTAAATGGTTTGAAGTTTTCATGTCAATTTCGGGAACATCAGCATTTAGGGGTTACCATGCGTGTGTTTTACAAAAACTGACAGGGTATCGGCGAATCCCCTGTCAGAAATTGAGTTTTACCGCGAGGCGTCAGCCGAGCGGTAAAACGGATATTTCTGACAGGGGATTCGCCGATACCCTGTCAGTTTTTGTAAAACATCAGTATGGTAACCCTATTCTAATGCTTTAGTCAGTAAGAAGCTAGAAAACGTCTGCTTTTAACGACGTCGCCATAGCAACGCATGACGTCATAGCAAAAACTGCAGTGAAACGTGAATCCCCTTGCAGTTTTTTAATCGCTCAGCCAATCAGAATGCGCGTTACAAACGGAGTGCATTAGAATTAAATCATCTATATTTGATATACTTGCAAAGTAACGATTAATAAGTTCAGCTTAACATGTTCATCAGTTTCTAATTCAAGATTTTTGGGATCTAGAAGAGGCGGAATACTTCCCAATTTACCAATAAATTCTGTTAAAGTTTTTTGTTTTCTCTTTCTGAATGTATCCCTTTCATTTCTAGAAAATTTCATTCGCATACGACTTCAAATGTGATTTTTAAGGCATGTGTCCACGAACTTTTGGAACGGCCCTCGTACCTGTAAAAAAATAAAACCCTATATTCAATTTCGTCTTTAGTATTATTTTAATATACACTTTCAGCGAACAGAGAGGAAATCTAGACTACAACTTTTTTGTATTAGAAACTACTTGAGGAGGTCAAATCGAACGCCCTCTGTAAAATATAGGAATTGAATACAACCTGACGCCACTAAAGATAGTAAAAGAAATGAATACTTATTTTTTAAGTTTACTGTATTAAATTTCCATAAAACAAGGATCTAATACATGTATAATAGTTTATAGGCTTTTAAGGTTCATGGATACACCATCCGAACAACGTATCAATTCGGAGTCTCTCTCTTCGCCAAAATCGACGTCACGTTATCTATGACGTCACGAAAAACGCGCCGAAATTGCATCGGTACTCATATTATTTGACACTGACTAATCTACGTCCTGAAACATGAACTAGTATTTTAGAAATATTGCAAAATAAAACTGCTGTATTTTGATTAGATTGAGAATTCTATCGTTTTCCTAAAGATATTGATTAAAAATGGGTTTAAAACAATTCTTTGATGGGTGTGTTCAGTCAGAGAAAAGGCTGACAGCGCATTCTGCCGCTCGCCGTTATCTCTATGAGAAAATCGCAAAAAATATAAATAAATGCTTTTTTTATTTGTAAATAACCGTTTGATTAAAACGCGGGGTTAAAATTGTATGTGTAATAACGAAACAAGCGTAGCTTTTTTTAAACGCGCGTTAAAATGAGCTAGATCTCACAAAATTGTTCATTTTATTAGGAAGCATCTCCTAAGTTTATACATGCGGGATTTGGGTAAAATAAATGTATGGACATTTCGCGCACAATTTCTAGATCTAGGAGTGATATTTAGAACAGCAAGCATGGCGGCGATGAGAGGAAGGGAGGAGGGTGTTAATTCAATTTCTCTCCGTTATGTGTAAGATTTACTTTGAATTTATCGAAAAGAAGAATTTTTATGACGAGTGATATGCGATATACGAATTACATAGTACAAGAAGCAGAAGTCAAATCTTCTGAAAGTGAATCCTCTTTTCGAAAAAAAATATCTTTTTTACATTATTTTTTCTCCTTTTCTTACAATGCGAATATTCATGGACCTATTATGAATCATTGATTCCAATATTAATTGCCTTAACCCTCTCCCCGACAGTGAACGGAGGATGCTTTAAGTTAGTATACGTGTAGTAAAGGATGGAGAGTACATACACATTTTAAAATTATCCAAAGGCTATTTTATCCTGAATAAGTCACACTGACCTTGAGGATGACCTTGACCCACGTTGGATGTCATAATGCTGGAAATATCATAGCATGTTTGACGAAAAAATGTGATCTCTCCATAAATCCGTAAATGCAAGGCATGTTGTTTTTATCTTCTTACATTGTACATGTAAAACTATTTTGCAGTCAAGAAAGAATTTGTCATCTAGCGACTATAAATATATAATGGTGACATGAAATAAATGCAAGTAGAGCAGTGAAACAAAAAGAAACGATATTGAACGTCATGGGCCGGACCGGACCCCTCCCCCCGACCTCTGGATCCGCGCTTGAACGTAAATAATACTTATCGAAGATAGAACTTGTTTTACTGTGATATAAATAAGCTAATTGTATTTTACATTGTCTAAATGAATTAAATGTACTTTTATTTGTTTGTTTGTATTTGTTTTGTTTTGTTTTGTTTTGTTTTTTTTTTTTGTTAAAATTATAAAATATCCTTTGAAATGCTTTCTGTTTTGAAAACCAGATTTTTATCTCTATAACTACAAGGCGACGTCGTATCGATACCCTTTTCTCGGCCTTATTCTTAGAGGAAAACAGATGCCATGCGGAAATAATTATGATTTTTGAAAAATATAGGAATTCAATTTTTTGTTCATTTCAAAAAGATATTCAGAAGTCACTAGGCCGATTTTAGCCATTGTCGGCTTTTCTCATCCAAAACTATAATGGATAGCAACATACAAATCATACTTCATATATAACGTGTGATTGAAGTATTAGTAATTTTCTTTGCGTATTCATTTGTCTGAATACATTCTATACATTAATAATTTATATAATATTAATTCTAGTCTTAAGATAAAAATCTTGTTTTCATCGCCCTATTTCATTCAGGACTGTTTTTTCTTTATCAACGTGACGTTTTGACGTTTAAATAGCCAAATGCATCCCGTGACGTCATTTGCGTAACACTCTTGCAGGCGTAAAATATTACTGATATAATGGGTAAATATTATAAAATGGTTTACAGATTTCACTTTTTTTATCAGTTCTATTTCCAATTGATATATGGATGAAAAATGGAGTAATTTAGATGAACGGTTCAGAAAATATTAATCCAAATAGAGCACGGACGGGATCTCTTGCCGGCATTTTTAAACAAAATCTGAGAGGGGGGTAGGTTCATAATTTTGTATCAAACTTGAGATTTTGCGCGATGATTGCTACATTTCTTTTTTATTTTTGAAAGATATGTTAACTTAGACTGAGATAGCAAATTTTCCTTTCACTGGCATGTTAACAAAGTACTTAAACCCGTTATTTACCAATTGGACTCTAAAAATAATGAAGTCAAGAAAAGAGCCTAAAATGGTACAATATTTACTATTTCATAGAATTTGACGTACCAGCATTATTGTATTTCCTATTTTTTATTTGTTTTAGACCTTCTTTCGTTATTAAAAGAATGACCATGTACATTCATGCATGAAGTTTAAAATAACAGGGGTATATTGATGATATGATGCAAATTTTGGGAAAATTCTTGAAAAAATGGACATGTACTTCTTTGGAAGGTCATAAATCCATTGGAAGCTCGTTGACATATACTTTTTTCATTAAAATACTTTACCTTATATTGTTTCCTACCATAAAAATCAATAAACCTTAACCTGTGATGTTAAACAGTGTTTTGGGGAGTTTTGGAAAGGGTGTAACTATGAACCTTAATTTGATTGTAAGATGTAAAAACAAGATAATATGAACCGTGAAAAAATAATACATGTACTGTATACTTAGTCTGTGCTACCGCAATAAAGTTATAAGAAGAACAACAACCCTGAAGAAAAATTCTGATACTTTCACGATTGTGAGAGTAGTGTTTCTTGTTTCTGCTATAACAATTTTTTCCGTTGAGCACGCGTGCATCCAAAAATACATATATAAAATAAAATAAAATAAAATAAAATAAAATAAAATAAAATAAAATAAAATAAAATAAAATAAAATAAAATAAATAAATAAATAAATAAATAAATAAATAAATAAATAAATAAATAAATAAATAAATAAATAAATAAATAAATAAATAAATATCAACGACTTGAGATTTTAAAAATTCAAATCGAGCATCTACGAAATAGATTTTCGTCCTTTCTAAAAGCATTATTCGTTTGGATCGATGTATCGCTGTTCTTTTGTCATACAAAAATGTTCATTCTCGTTTATGTTTTTAAATTAGATAAAAAATATGCGTACGGAAATTCGTTTTGTTTTTGTTTTGTTTTTTTTAGCATGTACATGTAGGTAGGTTTAAACTTTTGAAGCTTTCAAATAGATGAACGCTAAAGATAATAAAACTTCAAAAGGTCTTATATAAAAATAAATTACTTTAAAACGGGAAAATAACAACTTCGGACAATTTTGTCGGCGTTCTGAACCCCCTCCTTATGTTTATATGTATTATTTACATAAATATATAATACATGTATTGAATTGATAATTTTTCATATTGCAATTACATTTGCATGTATTTGTTACAGTGATTGTATTTTGTTAGAGAATTAGAATTGAATGCACGCTGTGTCTTAATCACTAAAAACATTTGATCATGATTGAATGATGACAAAGCTATCTTTGATTTTTCAAACAATGTAATTATTTACATCAATTAATTACGAGATTTGCTTCCATAATTAAAACAATTGCTATCGGCTCCTTTAATCTATGATGAGCGTGGACTCACTTTGCTCACTCAATGTTTTTGTAATTTGGCTTGGGTGTTTTTGTGTTGTGATCAGTATTTAGTCAGTTAAAATCACTTTTAAGTTTGATTCTTAAACAGTGCTATTCCAAACAGAGCAAGATTTGGCTTGTGTCCGTCTTCGCCTATATCAGGAGCTTGTAGTAGTGCTTTTATAGTGGTGACAAAATCATGCTGAAGTTCGCAGCAAGTCGACAGACTCTCCCCCCGAATTATCTCAGTAAAACGAATAAAATGGACTTAAAAAACTTCGACGTCAGTAAAATAACAGCGCTCGTAAAGAATAGGTGTAGTAAAGACCCAAGTATTCCGGATAACTACAATGAGAAAAGGAAGGCATCCGAGGAGCAGCGAACGGCGACAAAACGAAAGGCAGTGTCGGATCCAGCACCAGACGACATAAAGAGAGTACATGCGGGACCAGGGCATCTGAAGAGGTCTATAACGGTACAGATGAAGGTGTGGAGCAACCAGCTGAACCGGATCAAGAAAAGGACTGAATCTCTAAGACAAAAGGTACAGTATAAATGGTTTTTCGTGAATGATTTAGAAAAAAAGAAACGTAAGGAAGGTCGGGGTCCATTTCTGCAAGGGAAGTCCAATCTATGTTTTGGAAAAAATTCTTTAATATGCTTAAAAATGTTGAATTTTATGCCCCCGGATTTAAGGATTCGGGGGCACATAGTTTTAGCCTGTCCGTCTGTTTGTCTGTTTGCCCGAAAAACTTTAACATTGGACATAACTTCTGAATGGTAGGTGATAGGGGTTTCATATTTCACATGTGTATTCCTTGTGACCTTTCCATAGATACCCAAATTTTTGACATCATGATCTTGAACTTTGAGTTTGACCTACTTTTTAAAAACTTTAACATTGGGCATAACTTTAGAATGGCTGTTATATTTCACATGTGTATTCGTTATGACAAGACCTTTCTATTGATACCAATTTTTTGTTTACCTTGACTTTGACCTTTGACCTACTTTACCAAACCTTTAAAATTGGGTATAACTTTTGAATGGTAAGTGATAGGGCTTTGATTTTTCACATGTGTATTCTTTGTCACAAGATTTTTCCATTGATATCATGATTTAACCTAGTAACCCTCACCAGACCTTGACCTTTCACATACACCGGGGCATTCATGTTTCACAAACACATGTATACAGGCTTTATTTACTTTTCTTTTTGAAAATTTCAAAGAGGAAGGGACCCTTCTTACCCCGCTTGGATACGGGCAAATATAGGAGCACTTTCAGTAATATTTTTTTTTTAAATTAGCATTATCAAGGACTCTTAGCATGTGGTATAGATAATAATTTCTAATTTTGTATGTTAATATAGCATGTAAATTAACAGCAACCAGGCATGCTAATTCATTATCATCAGACAGGGTAGCTTAAACCACTTGATATCAAAGGATTTACAAAGTAAGACCAAGTGCCCAGTAATGACAATAGACATTAGGCAGAGCTTGACCTTGAATCGAAATATCTTAAAACAAATGAAATGACACTATTCAAAGCGAAAATTATTAGATTTATTTCTTTTTAAATGAAGATTCGAGAGACCACTGTGACAAGCATTTTAAGTACAAACTTTGAAGAATTTTGTTGTTTTAAGACCTGTCATATTAGCAAGAATTACCCGGGTTCATTGTTTGAAAGAAGTCATTGTAGTTTCTATTATGAGAATTTTCTGATCACTTCTTTCTAAATTTACCACACAGAAAATTTTGGAACCGCTCACTTTTTACAAGATGAAAGCATCAAATTTAGAAAATTTATTTTTGCTCCTCTGAATTATTTCAGCTTGAAATACAACTGACAAGGTTTCACTGTCCGAAACATTGCATGTCTGGTGAATAACATTTTGGCATTTTTGTCCAGAAGGGCTGCTCTCTGGCTGCGGAGTTGCACACTTTGCTTTTTCTTCATATTTTTTTTTCTTTTTTGACTCTCAGGACCAAGAAATCAAAGAGCGTTTTCAGAAGATCCAACAGCGAGCCAAGCGAGTGTTTTCGATGGTGGAAGCTCCTACATTCTGGGGTGTACATGACGTGGAGACCCCACGGAAAAGGGCGAGACTCATGAGTGGGGACAGCGTCCTTTACTACGGAAATGACTGTTTGCTTTTACAGAGAATTGAAAAGGAACCCCGAAAACCTCGAGCTCCTGTTCCTGCCAGACGACACAAATCCGGATCTGATATTCCGTCACGAGCCAGTTTTGACGATTTACTAGGCCGCTCTCCGATTCCGTATCCGAGAACATTTCTGAAAAATGGACATAAATGCACGAAATGCTGAAAATTATTTATACCCGAGATGCAAAGAGACTGTGATATGTTTATAGGAAATAATTAATTTATACAATTTTATGTACATAATCTATGTAAATTTTTGTTAAGTTTGAATGTTACTCGCCGATTTTGTTAAACAATTCTGAAAGATTAAACAATTCTGAAAGATTAAACAAGATTAAACAATTCTGAAAGATTCAGTTTTTTTTTCTCAACTATGCTACGTTTTTAAACATGGAATAAAACATGGATTTCATATATAAAGTCGATGAAGTGAAAGTTGCCATAGGACCCATCATATTTTTGAAGGTTGGATACGTCCATGGAAGTACATGTATAGGTCTCACGCTGTAACTTCCACGTCTAGTTATCACATACTCAAAAGAAACTGTCACAGCATTGTAGTTCGTTGCACATTGACAAAAAGTGACGACGGAAGTCCATGAGCAGCTTACCCAAAACCCCGTCAAAGAGGATGAGAATGTTCGGAATAGTTTTTACCCACTGGGGTGAGGTATCATCCTTGGTCACAAACCCTTTCCTCTATACAAACCATTTCTTCGATGTGTCTATATTACAAACCCCAAGGGAGGACACTTCCTATATAATAGCTATATAACTTTTTTGTACTCGATCGTGGCTTCAACTTCTATCGATCTGTATTCGACCGGTGCATCTTTTAGGATGAATTTTCAATTTGGATATGTTTTATACATTCATCTTGAGATAACAAAACCAAAAATCGTATCAAATGGACCGTGGGTTTAGCCTGTAGGAAGGAAAAACGAGGAAGCCACGATCGAGTACAAAGAGAGTGTCCGCCCTTGGGGTTTTATATATAGACATATAGAAGAAAGGGTTTGTATTGAGGAAAGGGTTTGTGACCAAGCGATGATACCTCACCCCTGTGTTTTTACCATACTCTGCCAACTTGAGAATGTATATTGCAGCTGAAAATGTTTTTTTTTTTTAAAATAAGATGCCCTACTCGTGCAAAATAAGATGTGAAAAAGTTTGAAATTAAAAAAAATTGATTTGATTTGAAATTATGAAATTTTGACATCAAAATAAAAAATTCAATCTGACTTTAATTTGAAGATTTGGAATGAAGAAATTTTGAAATTAAGTTGAAATTAAGATTTGAAAAAGTTTGAAATCACAGGGATTCATCGCTCTTGTATGCAGTTGCTTATTGTACTAAGAGTTATACATGGCGCTATAGATCCCTGTGTTTGAAATAGTTAAAATGAATGGTACATGTACATCGATCCATACATTGGTTCCATAACAATTTTGACAGATATAAAAACATAGAAATTTTTACATCAGATGTTTAAGATAGGTTTTCACGAAAACTTTTTAAACCGCTAGCCCAAATTTTTTTTACGATAATAAAATTGAATTAACAATGTCTACTGGCTATCATATCTGGTAGTCCCAGGGATCAGGCTAGTGAGTTTTCGTAAAGACTGCTCAAGATGGATAGATAGAAATACGTATTATATGTACCTGATATGAAACACGAAGATTCACCATGCAAAACCTGTCAGAAATTACGGAAAAAATATGAATAGAGTAAGGAGATTAATGTGCTGTAAAATGACATGTACACTATTGACAATGCAGCCTGGACGCAGTATTTTAGTGTGTAAATATAAATAGATAAATATGTCTACAAGTTACGTAATGGTATCATATATAATCCTGTAATCAGAATACTTAATTACACTAAAAACAAACATTTGACTGTGGATGATGTATAGGTGTATAGAAGAAAGGTATTTGATGACATTTTCAAATGTGATATGCATAGTGCGCAATAGAAAGAGAAATAATGAGTTTTTAAAATAGACGATTTTTCCGCTAAACTCGGATGTCAGTTGCTCAAATATCGGTTATTCCCACAGGGATTTATCGCGATTTCCGATTGGTTGATACATGTACTATGTGTTATGTTACATAACCCATAGTACATTTGTACATCAAGCAACCGGGAAGCGCGATAAACCCCTGTGGTTAGTTCTATGGTAGCATACATGTATATACAATACAAGATAATTTTGTTTCTTCAGATTATGAAAGCTGTGTCATTATGCGACTAGTCCCTTCTATATGTTTCGTCATCTTACGATGCGGATCGATCCTATAATACACAACAATTGTACATTCTTCGAGACAGTTAAGTAACAGGACAAGTGTGAGGGTTGTGCGCACGGAATCCGGATGACTACAACTTTTGCAATTAATGTGGCAGATGGCTTTCCTAAGTCGGCACTGGTTATCGATTGGTCTCGTTATATATATATATTAGTTTGTGTGTAGCATGTTGTTTGATGTTTTGATGTCGTCGTGGTATTTGATCTTAGTACTCGTTCCTTTGGTGTGTCTCGTAAGTTTTTGTTTTTATTTTTTAAATTTCATTTTATTATTATTTTTTTTTGTTCACGCATTCTAATGTTAAACAGGACATTGAATGGCAATCAATAAGGTACAGTCCATTTGATATTCTGGGGGGGGGGGGGGGGGGGGGGCTTGGGTTTTTTGTCGGAGCAAGATTATTTTTTTTCGCCTCGGACCGGGGCAAAATTATTTTTTTCTTGCAAAGTCAGAGCAAGGAAATTTTTTTTAACAAAGTGAGGTGCAAATAAATTAAGAATATTTGTGTTTTATCAATAGAAATGATTTATATTTATTTACCCAAAACTCTAAATATTGATATATACTTTATTTTTATGCAAGTATTCAATTCAATTCTAAATAGAGAGATAAAACTAGATTTTTACAATACAATTTTAAATAAACAAAATTTATATAAGGTACATGCATATAAGAGGGTATGTGGGGAAGGTCTTCTAGACAAATTTTTAAATGTTGAATTAATTTTGTAAATTGGTGAATAATTGAAGTTCTCCTTCAAAGCTTACAAGAACATAAAATTAGACTCTATGGGATAAATCCAACATGTATTAATAGTTATATATAAATATTGCTAACACTTTTGATATCTTCAAATATATGAACTTTGACATTATTAAATGATGTTTGATAGAAAAATGTTGCGAGCGAAGCGAGCCAAAATTTTTTTGATATACTGAAAACTGCGGCGAGCGAAGCGAGCCGGAAAAATTTCAAGAATTTTAGCAAAATTTTATGGTAATTCTTTAAATTCAGATTATTTGTTAGAGCAAGATTATTTTTTTCTGTTGCACCATAAGCAAATTAATTTTTTTCATCAAAATTCAGAGCAAAATTATTTTTTTCGAAAAAAACCCAAGCCCCCCCCCCCCCAGAATATCAAATGGACCGTGCCTAATAAAAGAAACGCCAATTTTATGCAACAAAAAAACGGAGGTTTTGGTCCTCGACAAAATAAAACAGTAATTAGGTTTGTTATTGAACGTCCGGCGTCCACAGAGATTTGTCGGGTTTACCAAGCCCATAAAAGGCTCGACTCGGCTTCGCCTCGCCTTCTATGGGGTTGATCAACCCGACAAATCTATGAAGACGGTCAGTAACTAACCTAATACATTGTAACTAATAACATTATGGTACAGTTGAACAGAATTCTGCTGGCGCCATCCAAATTCCCCAATTTTATATATGTATAATGAAACATGGATGAATACCTATGTCATCTACCCCAGGGAAGTTGCGCGAGGGAAATAAAAATAGACCACTGAAAGTATCTAACAGTTTTGTAAAAGACGGACGTACATGTATGTCGCTGTCTGTCCCGATATGTACATGTACCCTTGGGTGCTAAATAAATACAATCCATTAGCCATAAGACATATATACATGTACTTTCAAGAAAGCATCACTATGTCTAGAGGGTGTAATACTATCCACTTTGATTTTCAAGGTCACAGATAAAAAGGTCAAGGTTAACTGCACTGGACAAATAACCATGCAGTACAGGAGCAAACAAAACCGCAGGATCTCCATCCTGAATTTCAACATGACAAACAGGAAGAAACTTATTGATTGTCAAGGTCAGAGGTCAAGGTCAGTAATTACATAAAATCCGATCCAGTATACATTAACCGTTAGTCCATTGAGCTTTAATAATTCCAGTCGTTATCAATTTGACACCATCAGATTGAAAGTACATTTAATTGTGCTTCTGGAAAATGACAAATTTCTTGTAGAAATAGTTCATGGAAAGTTCATCATGGCAAGAGGAATAAAGTCAAAAAAGAATATAAGGGGGAGGGGGATTTTGAGTCATATGCGGTTCTCACGTAGATCTGTTTGAAAATAGCCTGTTAAACGAATCTTTTAAAATATCATAATGTGCGCGTACAGTTAACGCGCGTGAGACTATCGTTCTTGGGCCAATATTTGTGTTCCATGGCTGAATACTTACATGCACAATGTAGGCTTAAGTATACATTATCAATCAAAGTCAATTTTCTCCAAAACGTAATTAAATTCTCTTTTGATTATCACATATTATGATTTACCTCCGAAAAAAGGCATACATTTTGACAATATTGAATTATCGCAAAGTCTACGCAAAGTTAGTAAGAGGTCGTTGCCTATTAATAGTATATACATTTTTTTCTATTCATTTTCCCCATTGCCCATTTGACATTTTTTGTGAGTGTAGGGTATACTAAGCTATAATAAGGCGTTTAGGTAGATTAAACTCAAAACTTAGGTACTGCATAGCGAAATGATCTACACTTCAAAATCATGTATGTCGCCTATCGCATGTTCGACTGTAAACTTGTGACCTTGAGATTAAATGTGACCTTGACCCTCACTGGGTGATGTGTCTTACCATGCTTGACCATAACTGCAAGTTTGATTGTTAAAGGGCAATGGACACGATGTTATATCTATTTATGTTAAAGTGCAACCATACGTTAGACTGACAGACAGACAAAAAGGCAGAGAAAAAGACAGACAGACGGCAAGAAACCTTTCAAAGTTATACAGTACATACAGTGGCTGATTCAGGGGGTGCAGAGGGGGCGCCCCCCCCCGGCACTGACCCAAAATTTTCCAAAAACACGTTTATTTTGGCCCATTTTCAGTAGAAATCGGCAAAATTCGCCCCGTGACCCCCCGGCAAAGGGGGCGCTGGATCCGCCACTGACATTCATTTGTCAGTCGACAGAACAAAAACCATGAGTACATGTTCGCGAAGAGGTACTTACAGGTTCCATTCTGGGACATTTCACTAGTTTCTAATCCAGCCTATTGAAAGTGTAAAAATTGATTTTTAATTTGAATGTTTGATTCAACTATGAAATGTGCATATGCACATTCATGTAAGGCTTTGTGGCGAAATTCAAACACCGGAAAAATCGTGACCGTTGCGGTTTGCTTTTTACAAAAGACACAAAAACAAAGTCTACATTCAATGGTCCTGCACAGGAAGTAATTTATATTTTCACAGATACAGATCGATTTTTATAAAACCACATCAGAAAGAAATTTACCTGAAGTAACGAATGTAAAGTGGCAATGACTCAATGCAGGTAGAGAGAGAGAAAATTTCAGAAGCGGACCCAGAATTGTTTTTCCAAAAACTGGAGGAGGGTTTCCAGCCTATGATTTTGAACAAAATATACGTAGAACGTATAAATAGGGATTTTGGTTAATTTCAGGGGCTGTTTCGGACCCCCACTCCCTCTAGATCCGCGCTTGAACTTCTTTTTTAAATAATAGGTCCAACTTCCGTACAATGAGTAAGAACGAGCTAATTCAGCATGAGTGATGTATGCAGGTTAAGGGGGATCTTACACCGACATGCTGTCATAATTTCTATGCCTTTCGCTTCAACTTGGGTCGAAAAAAAAAAAACCCTGCTCTCAAAGTAAAGTTGAACATGCTTTCTTAGTCTGTTTACATAGTACCGTTGTCATCTCTTATCTATCATTTTATGGAAATTCGTTGGAAACGGAGCTATTTCAGACCATTTCAATAGGTAAGCTTTTTATTTCTTCAAATTAAAACGCTTTAATTACCTGGAGGAATAAAATTTTCTCCTTTTCTTCTTTCAAAGTAGAATGCATTCAGGATTCGTTGTGATCTAATTAATGTAACACCTGATATATTTCGAACAAACATTTAAATGCAGAAAAAGGCATATCAAATTCAATTTTAATGGTTAAGAAAGGTTTTACGAGCTAGTATTCGGTTTCAAACCAAGCAATGATTCTTTTTGTGATTTTAATCGACAAATTCCACAAACACTATGGTGTGAAATCGTATTTGAATAGCAAGTGGAATTTAGACTAAATCAAAGTTCATTTCACAACCGGCAAATGTTTATTACCTTTTCTTAATCGTGTCGATAGCACTACGTACGTCGTAAGGCACCCCTCGATCAACATTTTTTTAGTAAGTGGTTAGTAAGGAATTGATCCCGTTCAAAACTCACGTGGACAAATATAAATGTTCAAGTGAAGATAGGCCGGGCTATATCAGCCTACTTCATAGGGGATCGCATCAGTTTATGCATTGGGAGTTAGTTCCCCTTATCGCACTGTGCTTTTCTTCAATTAGGAAATGTCGATATGTTGGTGATAAAGGAACGTATTTTGATGGCGATTCAATTCATAGTTTGATAGACAAAACAATATGGAACGTCATATATACTTACTATTTAAAACATGGTATGTAAAATTAATTCTTTTTTTTTTCTAAAAACTTCCAATTTGTTACGTTAAACGTTCCATGTCAAATTTTATATAATTTACATTTGTTTCTTGATTCTTTCTAAAAGAGTTGGAATATCTAATTTTAAGTTTTTTGAATGTTCCATGGTTTTATACCATATGACTTTTGTCCCTTACTTTTTAGAGTCATCATTTTTTAGAATATGTCTTTTTTGCAATTTCTTTTTAAATTTCTTAAAAATTAAATACTTTCCGATTCTTGTACTAGATAAATTGCACACCTTCTGATCTGAGAACTTTCAGCGGAACTACAGTCCGGAAATTGCTGTCTAAAATTCTATTTTATCAAATTTTGCACAAAATCTAGTATCCAAGATCTACATAGAAGTCATTTATTTCCCGGAATCGTATCTATGTAAATTATTTACTTTGCATCTACGAAATGTGTATTTAGGACAGGTGCCCTGTAGAAAATTCATCTATGAAACAGATTGCCATCTCTTGTACATAAAAATGTGATGAAAACCTACGAGTTAGAGATAATGAGATACTTCTTGCAGGTTTACATTCAAAGAAACATGAAAAAAGTGTGAATATAAACTGATTCAATTGTAAATAAATACAGTGCACTTTATTTTGATTTCAGAATTATAGCATGCCCTTTCGAGAGAAGAAGACGAATTCCGGATCGAAGTCTTTGGCAGTTTAGCACTTGGTTATTTTGGAAAAGGTCTACAAATCTTAATTTTCCAGAACGATTTGCAGAATTTAAGCGTTTAAAATCTCACATCAGCTCGTTAATTCAAGTGAGATTTATTACGGAAATAAAATGAAATATGTTGTTTTTACGAAATGCGACTCTAGTTTTGAAGATAGTGGTGACATTTAGTTCTCTGTGAAGACTTTTAAGCATAGAAGATAAAACATTTCTTCACTAACGAATCCTCACGTTAAAAGCGATCTAATTACCTTCAAAGTGCAACAATTGAAATTGAAGTCAACAACAGAGAAATTCCCCGCATGGCGGCCATGCCAAAATCACGTAACACTTGAACGATAACGGTTATATTTCCGGAAAACAATGAATTATCGAAATTCTAGTTCGAATCTTATGAATGGATCAAGAAGCAGAAGTTTGTCGTTGGCAGATAGCAATGTTTGTAAAATTGTACTACTGGGATGTCCCGGTGTGGGCAAGACAGGTAAGGATTTTCTGACATATTGTCAAGGGAGGACCTAAAGTTTGGGTGGGGGTGGCATGAACCTCTCTTTCATAGAATTTGCTAAAAGTTTAGATTTTTTTTTCAAAATGATGGGCTTGAACAAACAGCCCCCCTACTCCGGGTTGACGGGCTGGAACCTACCCTTCCCCCTCCTTCCTCCTGAAATAAAAACCCTTTAGATCCATCCATGAATATGTAATAATACATGTAGCTTCCTATTGAAACTGAATTCATTTTTTTTTAATTTATCATACACATATAGAAAATGCATTTTCATCCACATTCTTTTGAAGATTGTTATAATGAAATGATAAAACAAAGTTCTAGGCACACGCAAGAAAACAGCTAAATGATCGAACTGAGCACAAATGTCATTCCAATTCACATCCTGAAATATGGACGAAAAAAATTAAATTGATGAATGGATGATAACGAAAAGGAAACCAAAGAGAAAATAAAGATTAAAAATTACCCAAAACTATTTGCAAAAAAATTAAAGAAAAATTCCGGAAAACTAATTATCTGTAAATGTTGATACATCAAATCCTTTTTGTTGATATTACCGCCTATTTTGATCCATATTTACCGTAAGAAATACGTGCCAAGGGGGCAAGTACAACAGATCTTCAGTATAAAAAAATCTGCTCTTTTTTATCATGATACATGTATATCAAGATAAAAACAAATCCTAGAAGATGTTCTACCTCCGGATGCTTGTTTTAAAGTTTAAGGTAACAAGATGATGATATCAGACTCTTTTGTAATTTTTCAAGTTTGAAATAAAAGAATCAGCTACTATATACATGTATCTTGTAATCTTTGGTATCTTACGTTACATTAAATAGACAGATGCCTCTCTTATTCAGAGGCAAAAAATGAATTTTGCCTTTTCTATCCTGATAATTCCTATGGAAGTCAATATTTCGATCCTTCATAAAAATTCGCTTTACCAAAGGGAAGTCATTCATACTTCTATACCTACATTGCCCCCCCCCCCCCCACTCCCTTCTAAGATCGAACCTTGTATGCGCACCTGTGATTGATATGTAAATATCTGGCCTAATAAACTACGAATCTATTGCAGGGATCACTCTAGGCCGCGATTTTGCGATATTCTCGCATTCTTTTCTCAAATATCGCATTTTTTACTGCGTTGTCGCGCTTAAAGATCGCATACCTCCTTTGAATAAATCGCACTTAAGTTAATATAATGCGACAGAACAGGAGATTCGTCTTTAATCTTCAAACTTTTCGGATGATTATTCGAATTCCGCGATCGGCATCACATGTATTTATGAACTCGGCAGGTATACTAACCAATAACTGAGTATCTTCGAGGACTTATAAACAGTTTACAAGTCTTTGGAATTGTCAACATGAACAATAGCTATACAATTCTTCAAAATATTTACAATGCGTAAATAAAGTCTTGACGTAAACATTCTACAGTTCACATCACACTCGCAGATTAGACGTTACCGTAAAATGACTCGTCACGGCCCACTAAAGTACTTTTAATATGTACCATTGGAAACTATGATTTCTTAAAATTTTGACGTTCACACTGTAATTTCTTTTAGATGAATAGATACTTCATATTTAACAGCGAGTGTAATTGAGGGTTGGCAGATATATATTTAAGCGTGCGGCGGAGTCTGAGAGACAAAAAAAAATTTATTTGACCTCATTTTTCATTTAAAATGTCATTCAAACAAGGGAAAAAGAAAAAGTCCAGGGCGATTCTTACATTCAAATAACGTGTTGCCAGATGTTCACGGAAATAAAGAGAAACCGCAGTTTGATTTTTTCACTATTTTTTCGAACAAATACATTTTAAATCTCATTGAAATCGAGAAAATCTCATTGTTTTTTAGCAAATGAGAATTTTATCTCATTACTCTGTAGGGCTAGGATGATCCCTGTATTGCATTTGTTTCAAATGGTATAGCATGTTTAAAGCATTTCTTTTACTTTGGGGATAAGGTTAAGGCTTTAGGTATCAAGGTATGAACATGTACAAGTATTGCTAAAAATTATCTCAACATCGTTCTGTCCATGGGCGGATTTAGAGAACTTCTCAAGGGTCTACACCATCAGGATGTAGCGGAAAGGGGTTTGATATGATAAGAAGACCTTCGGACTAGTGAACCTTCGGTCTAGTAGACCGTGATCGAAAATTCTCATTTTCAAGTGAAAATCCAAACTTATTTCATATATTTTCCCAATTTATGAGAAAATGCCGCTATTTTTCCCCATTTTCATAGGCTCCGCGGGCCCCGGCCAGTCTCAGAAATGGGTGTGAGAGCCCTGCCGTCAAAACAGAAAAAGAAGGGGGTGTTTGACCCTCCTTACCTCCCTCTAGATCCCCACGCTTGCGCTTGTTCTTTATAACAGATTTATCTATTTTACACTTTCATCCTCAAATTCAAACAATATAATGCATACCTTATAGAATACAGTACATGTACTACATGAATCAATGGATGTGGAAAACCCCTAAAAAAAGGGGGGGGGGTGTTGGTGGGGAGGGTAGTGGGGTACCTGTCTATAATGTCGAGGGAAAAATACCAGCATGGGGAAAATCAAGATTTTGGACTAATTCATATTTGAGGGGGGGGGCAGAAAGGGGGGATCAGCGCATGTACTATTATATCATTACTAATATCTAATTACATTGTATACTAGATTGTTATATATATTTATAACGCACACTTTATATAGCAAAATGTTCAAATAATTGAATTTTTAAAATGCTTCAAACAACTCCAATCTCTATATTAAGTGACCTTTTCTTGACATCTTTCAACAAGATTTTTAAATACATTATACTTTGATGTTACGAGTCGATAAAAGGTTTTACCACGTACAAGCACGTTGAATAAGCAAGAATGTAGATAGAGTGGGTAAATATACACAAAAAGTTGTGAAATGAACATCGTAGGTACCTATACATGGGGTCCTATCTATATCTCAACAAGGGTTTCACATACCTCTCTATATGTTTCTGATCAATAGAAATCAGATCCTCTTGTAAAAAAAACCCCGTTTACTACAGAGGATCAAAGAAATCATAAGCTCTTTTTATTAAAGCTCTTAGAATTAGAGAGTATATTCACTATGTGCAGTTCTAGAGAGGGAGGATAGTGTCCTATGACAAATTTGAAATATTGAAAATATTTAAATTTGCTTAATGACTACTTTAGTCATTAAGCAAATTTAAATATTTTTAATATTTCAAATTTGTCATAGGACAATAGGGAACTCACCCTCCCCTTCACCCCCCTCTCCCCTATGCTAAAGATGCTGTTTTATTCGGAATTTGATGAATATTTTTATCGACATCAAATTAGACTGGGCATCCTTCCTCCAACCGAAAATTATATCCACATAAATTATGTATCATTCGCAGATCTAGCAACTGTATGGTGGCATATTTCTGCCTCCTGCATGCGAGATATTTTTCTTTAGAATATATCGACATGCTTCTAATTTATGTTAACATGCAACTTATTTATGTCAACATGCAACTTATTTATGTCAACATGCAACTTATTTATGTCAACATGCAACTTATTTTTCAACATACGACATAATTATCTTGCATGTCAGCATAATCATCTTCCATGTCAACATTTATCTTGCATATCAACATATTTATCTTGCATGTTGACATAAATAAGTCGCATGACGACATAATCTATAGAAATTATCTCTCATTTCGGAGGCAGAAGTACATGAAGGTTCAGTCTATGAATGATATTTGGAAAATCGTACCTTAAAAATATCCTGGATAAGCAAATAAAGAAATATATCAGCAACTTAACGAAATACATACTCATTATTGACTACAATTTATCTATTTGTTATGGCAGAGAGAAAAAATCTGAAAGAAAATATCTCCAACAGAATGTCATGGCAGCATGCAGACGCAAGACCAAGTGACGACAAAAACATAGAGTAATACACGAAGACACCAAGTGTATAATCAAAGAGAAACCGTAAACGACAAAGGACGAATAAATTATTTAATATCTATTTGTTATGACAGAGAAAAAAAATCGGAAAGAAAAGATCTCCAACAGAACGTCATGGCAGCATGCAGACGCAAGACCAAGTGACGACAAAAACATAGAGCACGAAGACACCAAGTGTATGATCAAAGAGTAACCGGAAACGACAAAGTAGGAATAAATTACTAAGTTGGGTGGTTACATCGGAAGATCCTGAAGGCCTTATTTAGGCTTTGTACGTAAAACAATTCCAGATCAAATGCTTACGTATGCACTAAATGGCGATTCTGTGAAATCACTTACAGATTCAGTGGAAACATTTAAAGACGATCTCTTTTTTTTAAATCAATAAAGTGTCTTTAATTTTCTTTGCAGCACTGACTGTTCGCTATATGACAAAGAGATTCATAGGTGAATACTGCCCAACTCTAGGTAACGTATTCATACCAGTATGTGTACAACAATAATAGAACATCTATTTTTAGAAAAATAATGAAGTGAAATTGATATTCTTAATATTCTTTTGAATATTTGTTGCCAGAAAGAAAATTGCTTTTATCTTGAAATATCACAAAGGGAACAGATTTTACAATCCACTCATGCAATGCAGCATAATTCGTCAGGGCACCGTTATGACATCGATTCCTCCCAGCTTTTTGAGATTCTGTGACCTCCAATCCGGATATTAACCCCATAAACTGCCACTGAACACAGAAGTTCTTTGATCACAAACGACTGAGTGTAAATTGAGCAGAATTATTAATTGGATATAGGGCATATGATAATTAACACAAAAGAAATATCGGTGGAGCTGACTGGAACAATTTTACTTTGTAAAAATTGCACATGTAGATGTTGTCTAAATTGACCTATTAAATACCCACTTTGAGTTCGGAGAGGGAGATAGGTATGAGAGAAAACCTTTCAAGTTAATAATCTCCGTTCGTTATTGATTACGGGAAAATAGATCTTGAATTTCCTGTGGTTTTCCGGCTAATTAAATCAAAGTTTTCATTGCTACTATCGACAAAAACGTTCTGCAATGTACGCAGTTGTTCAGAGAGTTCGATAATAGATAGTGCCCCCTTGTTACTGTCTGGTGTTAGAAAATGTGGATATAGGGTCCTGGGGTCTGTGAAAAGTGATAAGCAAGGGGGGGATGGAAATAGACATCTCCCCAACCAAGACGCTGTAATAATTTGGATTCACAAAAAAATCTGCACCATCTCTGGGCATCTGTGTTTGTGATAACATCAAAAAGGGCGATTTTAGTATCTACAAGGCATCTGGCTCCCAAAAACATGCAGTAAAGTTCAAGATAGTGTAATTCTTAGTTTTTGGTACTTCAAAGTCCTTTTTGAACACAGATGTATTGAAATTGAGCAAGATCTACAAAATGTGTTCGTACTTCTTCACGAACTGTGTAACGTGATAATCTGATTGTTTCTGCACACAGATTCATGCGCAGAACTAGGCCGTTCCAAAAAAAAAAAAGGGGGGGGGGGGTAGGGGGAGGTGGATCGATGGATTTCCAACGCGGTCAGATAGGAGGGTGGCATTCCTACCCATAACCAAGAAAACAATATTATACAAAATTAGAAAATAAAGCATATCGACAAATTCCTGAAGCGGGGGTGTGGGGTGTGGTGGTGGTGGTATGAAACCCCCTCTAGATCCGTGCTTGAGAAGTGTATGTACTTTAAAACATAATAGATGGGATTCTTAGTTCTAGTGGACCTCATCAGTGAGAAGAAAACCACTTAATAACCAAATTCCTGATGAAAATAGCGATATACCTATCATCTCTATTTCTTTTTTGCATTCTGCGTCTTTCAGCAGTCAGAGTCAAGTCGCACTTTGGCTCATTCGTACCAGGTCATCAATCACGTTCATTATTCACTTATGATGAATTTCTCACCATGTGTGTGATATACCTGACAAGAAATGGCTCAAATAATATGTTTCTCTGTGGGAACTTCATTATGTCGTCACCAGTATATCTTTTGTACGATTCAAATAGTCTCAATATGTCTATTATATGAATTTGGGCGATGTCTTTTTATGTTTCAAAAATTCATGGGATATTCTAATACATGTACGTGTACAATGTATGAGGGAGAAATATTTTGAATAATAAATTTATTTTCTGCGGTTTCTTCAAAATTTTATCTCGATTTTATCTTTAGGATCATGCATTTTGAGATGCTCTAAAACTAGTTTCTTTTCCATATCGCCATTTTCGAAAACCAGAGTTACTTCCCATTTGAGACGGTATCTGACGTAGACTGATTATGACGTCATCAATTCTATGGAAACAGTCCTAAAAGTCTGGGAAATGTCGGTATAAAATCGACGTTACCATACCATTTTCATGACGTCACAATGGTTTTACGTCTGATACCGTCTGTAAGGGGAAAAAACTCTGTATTCCGCAAAGACTCAATACGTTCTTTAAGATTCCCCTAGGTTTATATTTCCCAACTGTGCAATAGGTTGTTAGGTTTGTACACTGTCATACATGTATATTACGACTGATCATGGTCTTGAACTGTTGCTTTCTGGTAAAGTGGGAGGATTCTGATCTTGTGCTCCGAATTGACACGAAACATTTTGATCGGATGCTCTAAATTGACACGAAAGGGTCTGATCAGGTGCTCTAGATTGACACCAAATGTTCTGATTACTAGCTGCTCTAACTTGACAAGAAAGGTTCTGATCAGATGTACTAAATTGACACGAAAGGTTCCGATCAGATGCTCTGAATTGACAAGAAAGGTTCTTATTCGGTTATCTAAATTGACATGATAGGTCTTGATAAGATGCTCTGAATTGACACGACAGGTTCTAAGCAGGTGTTCTACATTGACACGAACGGTTCTGATGAGGTGCTCTGAATTGACACGAAAGGTTCTGATCAGATGCTCTAAATTGACACGAAAGGTTCTGATCAGATGCTCTAAATTGACACGAAAGGTTCTGATCAGGTGCTCTAAATTGACACCAAATGTTCTGATAAGAAGATCATGGACACGAAAGTTTATTATCAGGTTCCGAAGAGGTGCTCCGAATGGACACATCATTCTTAGTCGGCGCCACTTGCCCTTTCGTCTCTTTTATTCTATAATTGTTTAATTTCATTTTATATACTAGTAAGTTACATAATTCATGTTTTGATGTGACCATGGTAACAGTTGTTATTTTCATTTTACATTCTTTTTATTCACAGAGAGTATCTACAAATGTTACACGACCATCGACGACGAAGACGTCCGACTAGAGATCCTGGATACAGCAGGATTGGTAAGACTTCTAACATGGTTTATTTTTCGATGTGGATGAAGTTGGGTTTATGTTGACTTTAAGTCCAAACTTGGAATAGTTCTACATGTAGCTTGTTACAGTTATCAAGACCTTCAAGTCACTAGACAAAATCAAGACCCTCTAATGAAAAATGTTTTTAATGACATTCATCATTATGTCCAACGGCTTGAAATCGTCTTCAGCGAATCGAGATTTGCAGCATCTGGTTTGAGTCGATAATGTTTTCCTCGATTCCCTTTTAGCATTTGGGGGGGGGGGGGGATCACAAATTCAAAATACAATGTATTAGACTACATGCATATTGTTTCTCTTTCTTACATGTTCAACAAAATATGGTAAAACGCACCGTGTCATATTTCAAGATTTTAAATGAGTATCTTCGTTTTGTTCCTTAAGTACACACAGGAATTTACTTTGAGCAATCCCTCGCGGTCATTCTAACCCCATATTGATGTTAAGCTATCAGAGCCTCGCCTTTTGTCTCCACTGGATATCATAAAGGTTATCTTCATCTGTATGACGTCTTCCTTAACGTTCATAGAGATGTTACTGAAAAGTATCAAGTACATCGATGTAGGCGGTCTCCAAGCCTTAAAGTTACAATTTTACATTAGGCCATAGTTATTTAACGTTTTGTTTTACACAATGTATTTTGAAAGGTACCTCCCGTCACTAGGCAGGAAACATAATGAGGGATTGAACAAACTTAATGGAAATGTTTTCATAGTCCTATTATTATCACTTTGTGATCACTCACTTTATAAATTGTATATATTGTATATATGTTGATTCTCTGTACCAAAATGGGCAAAAAAATAATAAAGAATCTGAAATCTGAATCTTAATCCAAATGATGTATGTTAAAATTTGCTGACAGGCAATATAGTAAAGTAGCTGAAGAGGTCACCTATTCATCTAAAAGGACTGATTAAAACAGGAATTTCAAAGTTTTTTTTCTGGAGTGCAATGGATGTTTGTTTGTGAGTGAGGATGACTTTGTGTGTGTGTGTTCTTTTTTCTGAACCCCCCCCTAAAAATCCCTTCAGAGGACGTAAAGCAAATATTTTTTATCGTGGCCTTAATACATAGATATAGTCTCAGTACCAGAAATTTGATGGAATTCTTTTCCGGAACAAGTGAAGAATCTCGTAAAAATTAATAGAAGGAACGATTGAAGGGAAACTTGGTTAGAGAGGGAGGGACCGCTTCAAGAATACAAGTAATCTACTAATAGCTTCCTTTGAAGATTTTGATTTATGGAAATTGCTCTGGTACCGAAAACGTTTGAGGGTAAAGTTAGTTTAACGAAAACTTGAAAGTTTAAGATTCAAATCGTTCAAGTACATTATATAAATGTCATGATAGTTAGGTCAATGTTCTATGAAGCAAGGTTTTGATATATCGATTTGCTAATAAAGATGTATGACATTTTAATCAGGTAAAAGAAGAATCGTTTAGACATTCTAATAGTGTCAAAATTTGAGGGATCTACTGTCAGTTAAAAGTTTATTGCTCTCAGAGAAACGCCAACGCAGTTATCTATGCTATCAAAAAGGATTTGGCAACGTCACGAGTGCAGAGAGAGCAAAACATTCAACGCTTTTACTGCAGCTGCCTTCTAAAGTGCCGAGAAGTCTAAATGAATTAGAAACAATTTACGTGATGACCACTCAGATACTGTATTGAAACTTTTGATTTTTTTTTCTTTGAATCACTGAATGGTCCGAAAGTTGAAGAACAATTGTAGAGTAGATACCAACAAATATGATTGTTAACTTTCCGAAATCCTCCAAAAAAAAAAAAACAAAAACAAAAACAAAAACAAAAACAAACAAACAAACCCAAAAACAAAAACAAAACAAAGAGCTTTGATACAGGTACGACTACATGTATGTATATTTCATGGCCTTGCGTCTTTAAAGGACAAAAAAGGTCCGAAGAGTAAAAATGTCCGTACGCCATTTTACTAGTATGACTTTTCTGCGACGCCCTCTCTCCTCACACTCTTTGCCCATGGCCATGTATGTATCTTTTAACTCTGATCGGCGCCAGTGTCAGGAAGGTTACAATTTTGTATGTCGTCCGTCTGTCACATTTTCTACTCCGCAATCTCTGTACATTTTTTCGCAACACTCGACAGGTACTTGTTTTTTTGTCGGAAAGACCAAGTACTCGACCTGAATTAAAGTATTTCAAGAGAAAACCATTATGGTTATCATGGCAATTGCGATAAAATATGATAAAATAGCAAAACTCTTTTGTCTGTAATTTTTAAGTACCCTGTTTGTTGGAAAGACCTGAATGAAAGTTTTACAAAGAAAACAATGACCCTTAATTACAATAGAATTTGATAACAAAAAGCTGTATACTTGTATACTTACGTACAATATAATATTGAAACCTCATCTATTCCAGGAGCATGACGGATGGAAGGACGGTTACGCCTTGTGGGCAGACTGCTTTATTTTCGTGTATTCAATCACAGATCGATATAGCTTTGATGAAATAATAAACATAAAACGACAAGTGGAGGAAGTCAGACGATCTACTTCTGTTTGTGGTATACTTGTGGGGAATAAGAGTGACCTGCTTCACGACAGACAAGTTCCCGCCAACGAAGCCTCAGAATTAGCAGACGAGATTGGTTGTAAATTCCATGAAGTGTCGGCTGCTGATTGGACTCAATTTGACGATATAAAGAACATGTTTCATGGATTACATCGAGAAAACAGACGACAGAAATTCCTGAGAGAAGGAAGGCAAAGAAAAACAAGCTCATCAGTGAAATTCAAACAAGCGATTCAGAAAGTTATTTCAGGGAAAACACCGGCAAAAAGGACGCACAGTAACTAGTCATAAATTTGTTACCAAGAATGATAGAGTTTCTATTATTATTTTGTTAAAACCCATCCATATGCATTCCGCTGTAACGAGGAATTTGTTGCTTTTTTTAATTTTGTGGTATTGTAACGTTCTTGATGATCAAAATATTTTACGGAAGTGAGATAAGGCATGGATGAAAAGCGTTCTAGTAACCTAGACTATAAATCACTAAAATACAAAACTGTGCAGGATAGTAAAGTTTCCGTGAAAGAAATATTCAACAGAAGTTAAAGATAGGGATTTATTGGCAACAGTTGTACAGAAAAAAAAATCATACAATCTTCTTGTATGTTTGGATGAAGAGCATTCGGACAGACAAACAAAGCCAAGGTCAAATCTTGAGAAAACACCGTCTGTGCCAGATTCATGGACGTATGTATGATGACAGACGGAGATTTGTCGACTGTGGCATAGAGGGGAATATAATAATATTTATCTTAATATCAGTTATGTTTATTTTGACACAGGTGAAACCAAATGATTACTGTAAGGATGTGGAGGTGAAAATGTAAACTTATTACGTAAAACTAAACATTGGATAGAAGGTACAATGCGACAACCATCTTTCACGCTGCAAAAAATATGAACAGAAATTCTTGCAACCTCACACATCACTCCACTCGTTCCCGAGCGCATCTTTTCTTGCAGATTTTTGTCATAATATGTTATGAGTACATTAAGTAAATTTATGCACAACCTCTTATGACAGAAGGGAAATATTCAATATAGATCTCACCTTGTACATGCTGATCGGGGAGAGTAAAAATGAAAAAGAAGTAATAAAACATCCTCCCCAGAAGTTTGTCAATTTGAATTGCTGAATTTTCCAATTGGTACATATTATTTACAGAAATCATAAGCTAGACCAACCGGTCGGGCTGAAGACCGTCCCTCCGCCCCTCCATTCTCTCTTCCCAATTGGACAAAATAATTAACCCGGCGTGTTTTTTTTCCTTTAAGAAGTGTAGGTAATGAACATATTACTCTAGATGAATATGTATTTGTAAGAATAACATCTGCAGTCCGTTAAAAAAACCCCGAAAATTTTCAGGAATTTTCGCAACCGTTTATAGCTTTAAAACATAGTTCTTCTCGAAAAATAAAAAAATGCAATGTTTTGTTCTTGAGTTATATTTAATTTGTGATGTAGCATAATACAATGGAAAAGCTTTTTAACCTTTATTTCATGACGAAAGGCAAAAAGATACGAAAATTCCTCAAATTTAACACAAGAATTGTCGCGAAACAGCATTTTTAAAAATTTACTTATGCCGCAATGATGACGTCATCCCTGTATCAACAGAATCTGATGACTATTTTCTATTTGCAACACATTTCAAAAATATACACCAAATATATAAGAAAACATTGAACAAAAAGGAGATGATTACAGACGTGTTTCCTTAAATTGGCTGAATGGAAATTATGACTCATTTTCCGAAATACTGTAAACGTGGTTATTTTCGCTGGGGGAAAATTTCGCGATCATAACATCAAGCGAAATATTCGCGATAAAAATATATTTCCCTTTGTAAGAATGCAGCGGGATGTTTTCGCGTGGCGGAAATTTTCGCGAAGTTCCTTGAAAATTTCCTTGTTTACAGTATGCATGTCTGGCATACCGCATTTGGAAATCCTTGTCAAAAAGGCTGTCCTACTGACAGCAAAGTCATATGGGCATGATGAGAATGTTCTGGCTCAACTGCGGGGTCCCTCAATCGTACATTCTCGGGCCTTTCCGTCGGAAAAACGACTTGACCGTATTTCCGATCGTGCAACGGAAAGACCCGAATATGTGCGATTACAGGGTCCATATCCCTCTCGGTACAGGCTATACCTTACGGTAAGTAGCCAAGATCTGTCAACTGTCTAAAGTCATTAAAATGTAGGATTATTATTAAAGTAAGTATTTTACGAAATAAATTTATCATTCTTATTATCTTTTATACGATTTTCGAAATGAAAAGAGATAAAATAAAACTCGTTGGCTCCTGGTAGACATGTTAAAACATAATTAATGCACTTTGAAGTAGATGTAGAATGGCTACACTCCAGAGGCAATTTTCTCATAACTATGTATAAATGTATTAAAGAGCTATTTAGATGAAGATACAAGATATTAAGCTTATGTGAGAAGAATTTTGAATTTGCTATTCTAGAAAATAAGAAAGGGAACTATCACATACGTTAATTACCATGCAGGTATATTTTGTGATTTCATTTCCTCTAAGCAGATCGTGAAGGATTATAATGCATGTACTTTTAATCCACCAACGTCTTTCGTTAACATAATGTTTGTCCATCGTCAAAGAAATAAATGAATATTTCATTTTTGTACGCTTTCTGGTTGTGAATTAAGTTTTTTATCATTGCATTTGGTGTGGGAAGGGTACTAACAGGCGCGATATGGAAGAACATTTCAGCAAGATCACTTTATACTGACCACAGCGGAACTCACCCACACGTTTGTAGCAAAAACAAATGACATATGTTAAACAACACAAACAACGGGCGAATGACAAATCAACATTTAATTTAACAAAGGGCATATACATGTATATAACAAAACAACACAATAAATGGGCGTAATATTATGACAAAACAACACAAAAATGGGTAATTGAAAAAAAAAAAACAACAAACAATGGGCATATGACACAACAACACAAACAGTGAGCATATGACAAAACAACACAAACAATGGGCATATGATAAAACAACACGAACAAGGGCTTATGATAAAACAACACGAACAAGGGCATATGAAAAACAAACATACATTGGGCACATGACCAAAACAACAACATTGGGCAATTACAAAACAACACAATGAGCATATGACAAACAACACAAATATTGTGCATACATGTATGACAAACAGTGGGCATATGGCAAAACAACACAAACAATGGGCATACCGGTATGACAAAACCAATAGGCATATGACAAAACAACAGACATATGACTTAACAATACAAACAATGGGTATATGACAAACAACAAAAACAATGAGCATGTGACGAAACAGCACAAACAATGGGCATATGACACAACAGCACAAACAGTAGGCAAATGACAAACAATGGACATATGCCAAACGAACACAATCAATGGGCATATGACAAAAAACACAAACAATAGGCATATGACAAATCAACACAAACAACGGGCATATGACAATACAACAAACAATAGGCATATGTCTAAACAACACAAATAATTTGTATATGACAAACAACAAAAACGATGAGTTTATGACAAAACAGCACAAACAATGGGCATTTGACAAAACAACTTCAATTCAGGACATAGTCCTATGACAAAACAATACAATGAGCATATGACAAACAGCATAAACATTGAACATATGACCCAAACAACAACAATGGGCATATGACAAAATAAAACCAACAATGGAACATATGACAACACAAATAATAGACATATGACAAAACAACATATAACGGGCATTTGACAAAACTACAGAAACAATATGCATATGACGAAACAACACGATGAGCACATGACAAACAACACAAACAATGGGCCTATGACAAAACAACACAAACTATGGGCATATGATAAATAAACACGAAGAATTGGCATATTAAAAAATATCACAAACAATGGGCATTTGACAAAGCAACACAAACAATGGGCATATGACAAAACAACACAAACAATGGGCATTTGACAAAACAACATAAAAAATGGGCATATGACAAAACAACACAAATAATGGACCTATGACAAAACAACACAAAAATGGACCTATGACAAAACAACACAAACAATGGGCATTTGACAAAGCAATACAAACAATGGGCATATGATAAATAAACACGAAGAATGGGCATATTACAAACAAACAATGGGCATTTGACAAAGCAATACAAACAATGGGCATATGACAAAACAAAACAACAATGGACATATGACAAAACAACATAAACAATGGGCTTATGACAAAACAACAAAAAAGGGGCATATGACAAAACATAAACAATAGGCATATGAAAAAAATGATAATATTAATAAGCATATAACAAAACAACACAAACAATTGGCATATAACAAAATGACAGAAAAATTGATATATGACAAAACAACTCTAACGAACAGAATTGGACAACGAGAAAACATCGTTTAAGCATTATACAATTATTGACTGGGAATGAGGGCAATATATGATTTGTTGGACCTGAAGATAAAATATTGCCCGAGGCCGAAGGCCGAGGGCTATATTTTGTCTGAAGGTCCAGCAAATCATATATTGTCCGAATTCCCAGTCAATAATTGTTTTGTTATACCTTGCATCAATACTGCAGCAACGAACCGATTAGCCCGGCATGTTTACGTTCATTTTCTTCTATAAGAGAAAGAGCGCAGAAAAACAGGTAGAGCTAATAGCGTCATCAATGACGTGACGTCACAAACGATGTACCGTTTATCGGTCAATATTTTTTTAAGTATTGCCCTAGGGCCAATATTGATGTAAATATTAACCGCTTGGTCAAATATTCGAATTTATAGGCATTATTCCTATGGGGATTTTATATAGAGATACTGACGAGGGTATAACAAAATAATATGTTTTTGTTTCTTCAATTCTTTCTAATTTTAAGTGAGCAAACTACTCGTCTACTCACTTATAGTGATTCAGAACAGTTAGAAAAAGAAGAAATTATATATACATTGTAACTGTATGCAGGTACAAGAGAAAAAAGAATGAAGACAATAAGCCGTGCGAATTTTTCCAGACAAAATGCAATTAAAGAAAAATCTCCGATCTGTGGTCTATTCAGCCCACGCAATTATTTCAATTCAGTGTAAATTGATAGAAGAATTAATTTAGTATAACCTCTTCTTACATAATCGCTCAATTTTGTATTACTGCATTTCTCTATAAAATGTTTTACTTTGATTGATAAAGACAGTGCAAAGACATTAATTCTGCTGAGGATGAAATTCTTATTAACATGAGTGAGTCATACATTAATTAGTTTTAATAACACTTGGTTATAATAACTTAACTATGTACGCTTTATAATTATTAGTTTCTCGTCGTCCTTCCTAGAAGGGTTATGCTCACGTAATCCGCGTAACCACACCATAATTCAATACTTTAAAATCAGCACCGGATGCATATTTATTGAGTCTTTGCGGAATAAAGAGTTTTTTCCCCTTACAGACGGTACCTGACGTAAAACCATTGTGACGTCATGAAAATGGTACATGTATGGTAACGTCGATTTTATACCGTCATTTCCCAGACTTTTTTAAAAGACTGTTTCCATAGAATTTGATGACATCATAATCAGTTTATGTCAGATACCGTCTCAAATGGGAAGTAACTCTGGTTTTCGAAAATAGGGATATATAGGAGAAAGCCCTTATGTGTTATTCATGATTCATGTTTGATGTGCTTGTTTTTATTGATTGTTGGACAGATCCATTTGAAATGGGAGTTGTTGTGTGTAAGTTTGTTGAAGTTGTCTGTATCCATTGTTTGTTACAAACCTGGGGGTGTATTCCGCTGTGGTCAGTACATGCTGGTCTTGCTTAAGATCTTTCCAAAATCCCTCCGAAATGAGTCTTAGACTTCTTTTTTCAATTCTTTTTTGTCTCGGATTCCGCCAACTTTAAGAATATTCACAATTTTTATTTGGATGCATGCCAGCTGGAAAACATAATCTTGCACTTTCAATAAGATTTACCACTAACCAACTGTGAAGACAGAATTTCATAAGCGGTCCTATTCAAACTTCACCAGATAAGGCAAAGTCTTGGAGCATTTTCCTATTTGAAAGTTGGTTGGATTTTGTAGTGTTACTTGCGTTTTCTGTAGCTAACAGAGTACAAACTGATTTTCAAATGACATTATTCTTCTGATAACCTTTTAAGTTCATTTACACGAAACTGTCCTTGTATTGTAATCACTCTGTCATTGAAGGATCCCTAACACCGATATGTGCGTGAGATAAATTCTTTCGACTGTCGTTACGTCTGTGGATTGAAAGGGTATTGAGCATGTAATCCGTATAAACAACCTAAAGAATTGTCGTCCTAGGTAGGTTCACATTGCTATAAATTGTATAGTATTACCTTCACTGTGTCTGATGACTTAGACAAAGTCTTGCTCTGGTAGTTACAATTTTGGTTCTCTAGAAAGAATCGTTCCATGAAATATTCCAAATCGAATTATCACAGGATTCGTTGATCTTATTTGGAGTAAAGTTTTTTTTTTGTGCGGGCATGTTTCCTTATTCATTGGATTTTCAAAGAGATATCTGACTTTCTTATACACGTGTAGTGTCTTAATTTCAATGATAATTCAAGCTGCCGCATTTAAAGAATGAAACAGTGTTCGCTGCTTCTTTGTGATACTATATGTTATATAGCATACTGTTGAATAATATACTCGAACTGAACCAGTTCGGATATCATGAGTTTTTTCCCCCGAAAGGAGTGTAGGGAGGTGGTGGTTCTAGCCCGGACAGGGGGCCCAATTTAAGACTTTTGGGAAATTTCACGAAAAAAAAAAAAAAAAAAAAAATGAGGAAAAATATAGCATTTTGGAGGGGTCCTCAACATCCCCTAGATCAATGCATGAAAAGAAACCATTGATTTCTTTATAGGAAGTTTAATGTTCTCACGTAACACTCCCCCCTTTTTATTTTATTTTGGCTACTCCCATACAGTACATAGATAACCGGCGATCGACACCTGGTGTAATTCTTACATTTTGAGCTCTTTAGGCATTTATCTCATCTAAAAATCTAACTGTGCCATTAAGACACGTGTTGTGTTTACAGTTTCAGCCAGAAAATCAAATCAAGATAATGATCGATTTATAAAACTTTGCGTTTCAGTTTTTGATACATCTTTGCAAATTATCAAATCTCTTTACAGTTATTAGCACACTTCTCGTGGCACCAATCTAACTTTTCACAGTATTTACAAATTCCAGACATAAGTCATATACAATCAGCCACCCTCCCTCTTGTGGTTTCTACATCTATTCAAAAACAACTGCTGGCACTTGTGAAAAGATGCATAAACAATTGCCGAAATATTGGCAATATCGCTTAACTAATTCAAGTCACTAATCACGGGCGCAAGGTGAGTTTTTACCGTTTTCTTAAGGTATGTAATGTATCTATAGCCGCATTCAGAATTTTAAAGTTAGTACGAGGTACGAATTGGTCACAATTCTAAGGAAATAATTCTATATCACCAATGGTCAAATTTGGTACTAGCTTCAGGATTTCTGTGCTGAAACCTTATTAGGTGACCAAACTTGGCCAATATAATTATTTTTGTTTTCGTTTGATTTCTCTTGTTGTGCTTTCAATGTCCACTTTGTGTTTGGGTTTTTTCTGCAATTTACCGAATCACCTTGCAGATCTCCTTTCTTTTTGTGATTTTTAAAACCCTTTGTGGCATATCAATTTGCAAATAAGGTTATAGGCGGTACATGTAGGCTTTCAAAGTAGTTAGTACATGTACTTCAAAGTGAAGAAAGCGGATCCGAAATGAAATCGGACGCATGCGCAGGAGATCGGTCACGTATGACACCAACAGCCAACAAAATTTTGCTATTTGGATGGATCGTTTGTGTTGACAAGGGCGATCTAGCAAATAAGGATGATCTGAAAAAGTTTGCTTTGAAAGCAATATCTGTCACAGAACAAAGTTTTGAGGATACAGACTGAGGAAGTGACGGAATTTAATTATTTCAAGGGTCACCAAAGAATCAAGACAGACGTGAAATCTACCTTTTTACATCTGGTCAAAAGAGCGAGCAAGCGCGAGCAAGCGCGAGCAACCTCTTCAGAAAGATGCAGATAAGAATTCAAATTATTTGATCTGGAAACTCAATAATATATCAGAGTAGTCTCTCATACATTCATATTGAGCTACCTTAACTGCCACTTTCCCACAAGTTCCTCTTAAAAACGGAACTGACACGTTACAGCGAGAAAGGTAAATGTCAAGCAAAGATTTGACAGACATGGATGCTACATGTACCTTTCATATTCTCTCATGATGTAAATAGATGAAGATAAAATATATACATCATTCAATTTTGTGTGAATCGATGTTTTTTTGCACAGCCATGTACATTTATATTTTCATAAACTATAATGATTGAATGTAATCACTAGGGAGCTGTAATAGTCCAGTCAATCTAGCATTTCAAATAGAACTAATTGCAACAGAAGCTTTCTTTACTGCAATCGTCAGTTCTAAGGGTGGTTAATATCACACAAAAAATCGGACAAAATCGGACCATGGGAAATATAGTTTTTCGGCCGACAAAAAAATGAATAAAACTATCATTTACTAATTGTGCCAATGGCGCACCGTACGCAACCTTTAAACAGTTATACCGAGCTCGAATATTTTTTCAATCTTAATTTTAATCATTGAAATGACATTCAAGAGTAAACAATGAATCAAAAACGTGTTTATTTGGTATTACAAATAAGTTGTAATAATTTGAAGTCATTTAACCGGATTTCCCACTGCGCGTAGTGATGTTTTCCGATTTCATGTCGAATTTCCTCTGACGAAAAATTTAAAAGTTTTTATGTAATATTGTAGAATTTAGTGACCGGTTGATCAGTAAAGACATAAGTTAGGTCAGAAAATATTTATAAAATCATTAAGTTACAAAACTTGTGTGTTGGAGACAAGAAAGGGGACTATCTTTACGACGAAATTTCAATGTATGGAAGACTGTAAGGGTTACAATTTATTGCGATGTAATAATGTTATGCGTTATGTATATAATCGTATCTTTTGTGTTGATTTTAGAATGATTTTGTATGATTTTATCTTTTAATGTTTATCTTTAAGTTCTATTTCAATATTTGATTCAGTTTTCACTTTATTTATTTGATGAATTCCGTTGGAAGGGTTAATTTAAACTGTGTGAATAGTGAGATCGATGGAGAAATTGTTAAAATTGTATTACTTGGGCAAACAATAATACATGTACAAGCAACAATTATCATCTGTCCGCTCAAGTTAGGACTAGGAGTTCAAATGCATCACAATTTTGGTTCTAAATTTTTCATAAACACCTTAAATTCATACGCTTGGATTTTGCTTTTCATGCATTGAGTTTTGGAATCGGCTTCAGTGACACAAGACCCTGAAGTTCAGACATTGGTAGCGGAATAGTCAAGTTGTCATATTAACCAATCTGATGTACTTTTAACTTAGCTTCAAATCCCATATTGCTCCAAATATAAAGAATTTAAAATAGTTTCTCAGTCAGAAGTCAGTATTTATTTTATGAAAATCGACATGCATTTTACGCAAAAATAGTAGGAAAAGTCATCTTAGTTTTTACGTGTAAATCGATATCAAAACCATGCATGGAAACACATCTGCAAATACGGTTTTGTATCGATAATAAGGACTTTTCTCATAGATGATACCGAGAAATCTCTTATAAATATAAAATACCCCAAGAGCAAATACGATGTTGCCCCAAAACAATGAAAATACGCATATATGATGTTTGAGAAATATTTATAACACGAAAGTGCATTCAAAATCAAACATGTTAAAATAATCGATTTTATAATTTAGATATTTTATAATCAGTATACAGATATAAGCTCATCTCAAAAATTAAAAGAAAAATAATTTTCTGTACAAAAGTCAATTTCTAAGCTTTTAAAAAAATCCAAATCATATTTCAATGAAGTTAGGAGACTTTATAGTTATTTCTTGAAATTAAACTTGAACATGCAGTTGAGCAATCTTTCCTCGTTACATACTTTACTTTATCAGGGGCTTGCCATGGAAACTGTCGAAAAACACAAAGCTACATGTGTAAATTGGTTCATTTTGGCAAGAGGAAATTAAAAGTCTATATTATAGATGGCGCAAGGAAAATTCACTTTGACTTTATTTAAACTGTTTGAAATGAAGTATTACTGACGAGGATTCAATATCCGAAACATGTGTGTAATACAATAAAATTGGTACTAAAGAACATATATTTCATATTGACAATTACATCTGAGTACGGTACATTCTGAAAAAAAAGTTTCTGAAGACCCCTAGGAACAATTTGGTACCCGTGAAAAAAGTACTGAATGGGGTGCAAGGGGATCTCACTGACCCCGGCTAGAAAGTTTGCATACAGTGTACAAGGTAGCCGCTAACACAACAAACCGTTTTTTTTTTAGTCATCATAACATACGTTATTTAAGCCCCTGTCACACTGTGGCGAATTGGAGCTACGAGTTTTGTACGAGTGCTGGCGAGTTATAACTCGCCGAAATTTCCCCGAGTTAGTCTTGATTTTTTGTGATTACGACATGGGCTCGACATTTGCTCGAGATCTCTACGAGAACAGTACGACACTTGGCGACACTCTACGATTTGTACACGACATCTTCTCGACAAACGAAGACTTTGGTAAGAGAAGATTCGAGTTAAGTACGAGTTTCGTACGAGTTTATACGAGATGTGGCGACATGCCTACGAGTTAAGCACGAGATAAGTACGAGTTATGACGAGCTGAGTACGAGAAGTGTACGAGTTATGTCAACACATTATGAATTTGGTATAAATTTAAGTCTTTTTTTAGCTCACCCGATCTGAAAGCCCTTGACAGGGATTGGTATTATTGTAGCATTTTGACCGTCGACAAGATGTCTTCCTTTTGTATGATTTACGTGTATCGACTTACGTTTTCTTCCTCAAGACTGCTGAAAAATTTGAATGAATTGGTCTGTACAAGCTTCAAAAAATGTAAATAACACGATACATCTTCATTTCTTAATTATCTTCTGGACGATGCAAAATCTGTTGAAAAAATATCTTCTACAATCGCAGAAGAGATATTAGTAAAAGTAACGAATCTGAGAGTCCAAGATGGGCGCAGATTCAAGATTGTTATACTCAAGAGCCGATTATGGACTCTTTTGAATTTGATCATGTACATGCTAAAATTGAGGTCTTCTTCTTTCCTTTTTTAATAACTTTCAATATTATTTAAGCTGAAAATTATAATACGTACAATGTACCATAAAGTACTAACTATTCTGCCAAGGGAAGGGGGTGTATTTCAATACAACCAGAATATGGATAGAAAAACCTTTTGTATCTACAGTTATCTATTTTTTTTAATCCTGTCAGACTGAAAAATTATAATTGATAAATTCATCGTTTTAATCTTTTTTAAATGCAATAAAATGAACTTACAAGATCAGTAGGTGCTCAATGTCTTATACCAACTTGAAGATAAATCTGCCATAGATGAAAGATGGGACTGTTTCCTTGTTTTTTATGTACATGTATAAGGACAAAATGATGTAAGAGGTTACATGGACAAACTTATCACGATTAATTGGATTTTTCTGGAGTAAGTATGTACATTAAGATTTTGTACGCCTTGGACATGTCAGCCCACCTGGGCCTCTTTTATTTTTGTTCTCCATCAGCGCTATACTATGAAAGTGAAAACATTTATGCATGCTGCAGATGAAGACTGGATTTAAGTACTCAACTCGGCAGAACTCGAGAAAATGTCGAGACAGTGTCGAGCAGAACTCGTACAAAGTCGTGCAGGTGTCGAGAAGAGGTCGGTACAACTCGCATGATGTCGTGCAGACATCGTACTCATGTCGTTTTAACTCGTATATAAACTCGGCCCTTCTCGCACGAGTTTGATTCATGGCGAGAAGCGACGAGAAGTGGAGACATGCGCACGATGCCTATACGAGTTTATGCGACATCTGTTCGACATCTCCTCGACATGCGCACGACATGAAAACTCGCACGACAATTTTAAACCGTTTAAAATTCTCGCCGCCTCACGCCGAGTTCTGGCGACATGATGCGACATTTCTGCGACATGTGAAGACATTTGTACGAGTTCCATGCGACAAATGACGAGTTGTGGCGAGTTGTAACTCGCCACAACTCGTAGCTCGAACTCGCTACAGTGTGACAGGGGCTTTACAGACTGAACCTCTGATACGTCCCTGGATATTGAAGATTTGCAATGGACGATCGGAACCCATTACAAATGTAATATTGTAGTAAATACTGTATATAAAACCAGTTGCACAATCGAACCTATTGACCGTTTTATTCTATGCAAATGCAAGAATGACCGACACAAAAAAAAATGTTTATACAGGAAGCATGGTCTCGATTGCACCCTAGCTTGTAGTGAGTGAATAATCCAGCTCCCATTACTAGTATTTCGATCACTACATAGTTTACGAAATAAAGAGAGCTGAATTTCAGTTAGATTGTGACAAAACAATCCATCATAAAAGATTAATCTTTAGTTTGATTCTAGGTCCGTAGTGTTATTACTCACCTCTGTACCATTCTATATTTCTATACTTTAGGTAGCGGGGGGGGGGGGGGGGGGGGGGGGGGTGGGGGTGTGGAGTGAGGTTGAAAAGCATAGTTTAATGATAGTGTAACGAATAGCGAGCTTAGGAATGTCAGCCACTTGAACTGCCTCCCCGGTAGGCTAGCTTCACGTTACAATTTAGTGGCAGCGAAGTAGCTTTGGGTCAGTGGCAGGCCCTTTGGGCGAGTCTTTCGTGACTCGGTGGTTCATGTGGCCAGGTTTCGGACCATATATATGTTGCCCGAAGGTACTTCTGCTCAGTCAGTTGCCGTCCATGTTGGGTTAGGAGAAGTAGCAGCTGAAACATGTTGTGACAGAGGAAAGCCGTGGATATCCCAAAGAGAACTCACGCAAATGAGTAAGCTTCGGGGACCAAGTTTCCCCGAGAAGAGGGGGGGGGGTGTAACGAATAGTGAGCTTAGGAATATAAGTCATTTGAACTGCCTCCCCCGCTTTATCGGGAATGCTGTCAAGTGCAAAAAAAAAAAAAAAAAACACACCTAGAGCTGAGTACTAGAGCTGTTCATTTTTATTTAGCTTACTAAAGTGTTTTTTATATTAATGTATAAAAAAAATATTTATATGAATATATAGAATTTATGAATATATGGAAATGATCATGTAAGTCTTGAAAATTGGAGAAAGCCAGTTAGCGATCATTTTTATATACTTACCGAAAAATCGTCAAATTTTCTTATTTTCAGAACATATCATTATATCATTATTCATTATCTTGATCGTCAAACAAGGGGTCTAGCTTTGCCAGTGATTCAATAAAACAATCGTCGGAAAACAATAGTCCCTTCTCCGCTGTGTAATCTCATTGCAATAGCTTTGGGTGAAAAAGGACGGGTTGGGGCCCTCTAAATCCGCCACTGACATGCGATTGATTGACTGACGTTTGAATGAAAAGAAATATGTTTAACACACCCCCCCCTCCTTTTTTTTTCTTCCGAAGTTTTCGTATTTTATGCTCTTTCTACAAAGAAAATGAATAGCTGCTACTACAGTACTACAGATATTTTGTAATTCAAATAAAAGACAAAGCATCACCTTTGATTTCAGTTCACAGTAACAAATTAATTACTCTTTACTTATGATTAATCACCCCCCCCCCCTTTTTTTTCTCCTCCCGTATTTTCTCCTCAGAAAATTTGAATTTCTATTTATTAAACAAAACACACCTTTAATTTGATATATATGCACAGCCAATGTAAGTCTCTGGGTTGTTACTATTGAAAGGAACGTGCTGCAATTTGTGTATTAACACTCGTGACGTCACAATGCATAAGATCTAAAGAAACATGCCGCGACGGCTGTTCTAACCTGCAAACTGAACCCGCGTCGAGATGAATTTTGACGTCACCCTTTTACCTAGAAAAAGCAATTTCAGAAAACAAGAATGAAACAGACAATTATGGTGCATATATATAGAATAAATGTCATAATTTGTGTTTTGTTACGGGTATGCAACACACATCAAGTGCATTTATCGCATGAAATGCGCTAACGCGCATTACATGTACGATAAATGCACTTGCTGTGTGTTGCATACCCGTAACAAAACACAAATTAAGACACTTATTCTCTATATGTGAACCAATATTCTTGTCTTACACTTACTTCAAATCTGCATGCACACCTTAGAAAAAAAAAAGATTACCTTACAGAACTGATTCCCCCCCCCCTCGTTTTAACATTAACGTTAGAGCCAATGTGACCTAAATCAGTCAGATTTATTTTGTACAGAAATTACTAATAGCAATGTCATATTTATTTTATTGATTGAAACCGCTTTGAATTACTGAACACGATATAATGAATAATTTTCTATTATATATTACAACTTCCTAGGATTTCCCGCCCTTATCAGGGCATGTTACAGTCTTGCGCATGCGCTGTGTTGATTTTTTTTATCGTGAAATATTGAAACATCGTTACTGATTAACTCTTGGAATAATAACTTTGACTTTTCATAAAATTTACGAAAAATTAGTGATCTTTTGGGTTTTTCCCATTTTCAGCGATTTCTCACATTAAATGACATTTTTGCCCCAAATTAACCACTTTCCCATCGTCCTTGTGTGTCCGATTTTTTTGTGGTGATGGAATGGATATTCAAGAAGTCAAAACCGTTGAAAAACCTTCTGTTGCAATTAGTTCCCTTTCCGGTCACATTTTAGGCAAGATTGACTGGACTATAAGAATAAGGGCTTGCATTATCCATGAAATCATTAAAATTATTTCTCGTGCGATGTCCTTCCTTTGAAGGAAAAGGTTGTTCAGGATGAAAATATGATATATCAGAAGATTTCTCATAGGTATTTTATTTCAAAAAAAATTAATGTAAGATTTGATAATTGCGGCTTGAATAGGTAGGGGGTAATAATGTCTGAAAATGTCAAATAGCGAACAAAAATCTTTGTCAAAAATCCATTTTTACATAAATTTCAAGTGCTTTGAGTCCCCCTTGTTTTAAAAATGAAAAAGAAAAAATAACTTCCAAACCAATATGTCGATGTAATCGGCAAAGTACGCAATACGGTAACTGAAAACCGTTTTATTTTGTTCTAAAGTTTTCAGGCGCGAAATACACAATGTGTAGAAATACATGACATCTTTATATCGTTTATTTCATTCGTGTATGTTGTACATTTCATCGGAATCCACTCAGAATAGATTGTTCAATTGTATAACAAGAAGAAATTGGCAACCTTTATCTATTTAACCGCTTTTAAGTCAGATTCTAAATAATGCTAAATATACCAAAAAGAAATAAAACTACTTTTTCTAGGAAAATTTGGATATTTAAAAATACAAATTTTGATGAATATCGCAGTAAATTATCTACAGTCGATTGGGATCCAATAATCTCTAATGACAACATCGACAACTCGGCCTCACTACTAACAGAAACTATCATTAAAACAGCATCTGAAACTATTCCTAACAAACAGGTAACGATCAGGAAAAATGATTTACCGTGGATAAACAATTCAATAAGAAAATTAATAAGAAAACGCAGACATATTCACAAAAAAGCAAAAAAGTCGAACAATGCAGACGATTGGTCAAAATTTAGGACCTTAAGAAATAAATGTATTGCATTAATACGTAAATCACAAACGGAATACTTCGATAACATTGCTCAAAAATTAAAACATAGTTCAAATTCTAAAGATTGGTGGAAGTTAGCAAATCAATTAAATGGATTCAACATGACAAAATCTGAAATTCCCCCCATTAAAAAGACAGTCAACTGTTATGAAGACATAGACATAAATAAAACACAGCTCTTTAACGAATACTTTATAACACAGTCAACCGTTGATGATTCTGGAGTTGACCTACCCCCTCTGACCTATAACCAAACTTGTTCTATTGACAACATTGACATAACGGAGACAGACGTAAAAGACGTACTTGACAACCTTGACATTTCAAAAGCGACCGGCCCGGACGGGATAAACCCGCGACTTCTGAAAGAAGCTTCATCAGAGCTATGTGGTCCTCTTTCAAAATTCTTTAACAGGTCTTTAGAGATTGCAAAATATCCATCTGTCTGGAAAGAAGCTAATGTTTCCCCTATTTAAAAAAAAGATGATCCCTCCCTGGTAAAAAACTACAGACCCATATCCCTATTGAACATTGTTGGAAAGGTTATGGAAAGATGTATCTTCAAACACATTTACAACTACATTGTTTCGAATAATCTCCTTACACCACTACAATCTGGCTTTCGACAAAAAGACTCGACAATATTTCAATTATTAGATATTACTAATCAATTTGGTAAAGCTTTAGATGACGGAAAGGAAATCAGAGTAATTTTTTGTGACATAAGTAAAGCATTTGACCGCGTTTGGCATCTTGGACTTATACATAAACTTTCTACATTTGGAATTTCTGGCTCTCTTCTTTCTTGGTTTTCAGACTATCTTCACTTTCGACGACAACGAGTGGTCATAAATGGCACTTCATCTGACTGGTTAGAAATCACTGCTGGAGTCCCCCAGGGATCTATTCTTGGCCCCCTCCTTTTCCTCATATACATTAACGACATAGTGACGGACATACGATCAAACATTAGACTGTTCGCTGATGACACCAGTTTATACATTATAATTGAAAACCCTATAACTGCATCCGAAACTCTTAATTCTGATCTAGATACAATACATAAATGGTCATCAAATTGGCTTGTTGACTTTAATCCTCAAAAAACTGTAAGTATGTTAATAAGCAAAAAGCAGACAAGTCTTAACCACCCCCCTCTTTCCATGAATGGCACACAGATAACTGACACTGATAAACATAAACACTTAGGCCTCGTTATAAATTCTTCTCTAAATTGGGACGATCATATCGAAATGATCATTTCGAAAGCCTTCAAACGCCTTAGCATTTTACGCTCTTTAAAATTTAAATTAGATCGATTTTCTCTCCAAAAATTATACTTTTCCTTCATTAGACCAATATTCGAATATGCGGACATAATTTGGGACGGTACTACTTTACAATTAAAACAAAGATTAGAACAGATACATATTGAGGCAGCAAGAATCGTGACAGGCGCGACAAAACTGACAAACATTGGAAAATTACTTGATGACACAGGATGGGACACTTTATCTAAGCGACGAGAAAAACATAAAATAATTACTTTCCATAAAATATTTCACAAAGAATCGCCTTCTTACCTCCATTCTACGATTCCATTAATGGGTAATCAGGTACATTCCTACAATACACGTGGACAAAATGACTTAAACAATATAAGATGTAGAACTCAACAGTATAATATTTCCTTCCTACCATCAGTAATTCAGTTGTGGAACAAACTTCCTGAAGAAATTCGTATGAATCCTAATCCTCTTGTTTTAAAATCTTTCCTTAATAAAGACATGACAAAAACTCCAGTTTATTTCAATTGCGGATCCAGGAAAAATCAAATTTTACACACCCGTTTGCGCCTTGAATGCAGTTCACTGAATGCTCATTTATTCCATAGAAACCTAAGCGAAACACAATTTTGTTCATGCGGATTAGTCGAGACAACCAAACATTTCTTACTCCAATGTAAAAAGTACAGTGATTTAAGAGAATCAACTATCAGAACTATACGCTATCCCTTAACACTCAATCTACTATTGTTTGGAGACCGTGCCTTAAGCGACACAGAAAATGAAAAAATATTTATTCTTGTTCATAAATACATAGAAAAAAGCAGCAGATTTTCGTAATATATTAGCTCACAGGAAGATCTCTCTCTCTCCCTCTCTCTCTCTCTCTCATCTCACCATTTTCTGCATTGTGTTGATAACAGAAATATCAGTATAATTCCTCATCTATCCATGTATTTAAATTTTCACTACATATATATATTTTTACGTCTAGTGTACCAATTATATCAATTTACATTAAGTTTGAATGCTTCAACCAACGATTTACTTCTTTGACATTCCCATAGATACATGTACCTATTTTTCCATTTTTGTGTATTATATGTTTATTTGCCTTTTTGATTTCATTTTTTTCCATTTTCACTCACTTTTGATGAAATATTTCACTACTTTAGGTATTTCACATAATATTGCCGTAATGTCCTCTGCACAGAAATTAGGAAAGGGATTAATATAAGTATATTTTTTACTTGTTTCCCAATCCATTGTATTTTGTCTGTAATAACTTATGTATGCATAATGAAATAAATACCAGTTTAAACTAAGTCAGATTCTTAAAAAATAGTTACAGAACCCCATTTGGTCAGAAAACTTGTATTAATAATATACACCTTTGGTAAAAGTGGCATTCTGTAACTCGGGCCGGAAAAATGTTGTAGAAAACTTTAAAAAGTTACGTTTTCCACTGATTTCTATAGAAAAACACACATTTTAATCCAAATATCGTTATTGATATTGATTATTTTTAAGTAAGTTGATATTTCTACTGAAAAATTTCTTCAAATTTCCCATTTTGAAATTTCCACTTTTCAGGGCAGATTTTACATCTTATTCTTACAACTCCTTTAAAGTAAAACTACATAGTGTTGTCACATAGTCACAATATGAAGTTGAACCTTGGAATTCACCTTTGACTCATTCTTTTTTCTTCAAAATGATACCCCTTCCCTCCAAATTTGAGATGATAATTACAAAGATGTATATATAGTAATCTAAGATCATGCCCCTCTTTACATGTATAATATAATAATAAACCAATTTCGTACTGGAGTCAAATTCATAAAGGAGCAAACTTTTCTTTTTTTCAGGGGGAAGGGGGGGGGGGAGGGGTGAGTAATACTTTGAAACGAAAAGAATTTAATACATGATCAGACAGTAAATGTCAAATATAGATGAAAAGATTTTATTAATTATTGGTAAATTTCCATTTTGTAAGGTTGGAAAGTATAATCAACCATAAATTAATAATAATAATTAAATTTTCTTTTCCTCTTTCCCCTATGGAAATAAATCATGCATTCATCATTGTTGTTCTCTTCGATGGTTCGTGCAAGGATGTCGATAATATTCAAGTATTACTGAGAAATAAGCTTGAAATGTACAATTTCACCTAACTACATATACCTCCCATTTTTCTGCTTTTTAATGTATTTTAATGAAACGAAACAATAAGAAAAAATAACGTTAAACAAGAGGCCCAAGGGGGCCACATCGCTCACCTGAGTTGCAGACAAAGGGTTTAAAGTCACAAAAATACTTCTACAGATCAAAGCCCTTGACAGCCATATTTGTTGACCTATCGACAAGAAAAACACAAACTTGACAGAGGACCTTGAGTACTTGCTTGCTGCAAGGTTTCGTGAAATTCTGTGCAATGGTTGCAGAGGAGATTTCGAAAATGTGTCAGCCAATCAGAGTCCTCGGCGGCCATATTTGTTGACCGATCAGCACAAAATACTCAATCTTGGTTGAGGACCTTGAGTACTTTCTTCCTTTAAAGTTTCATGAAATTCTGTGCAGTGGTTTTTTTGCAGAGAAGATGTTGAAAATGTGTTAGCGAATCAGAGCCCTCGGCGGCCATATTTGTTGACCGATCGGCACGAAAAATACAAACTTGGCAGAGGACCTTGAATACTTCCTTCCTGTAAAGTTTCATGAAATTCTGTGCGGCGGGTTGCAGAGGAGATGTCGAAAATGAGTCAGCCAATCAGAGCCCTCAGCAGCCATATTTGTTGACTGATCAGCACAAAAAATACAAACTTGGTAGAGGACATTGAGTACTTCCTTCCTGTAAAGTTTCATGAAATTCTGTGCAGTGGTTAAAGAGGAGATGTCGAAAATGTGTCGGCCAATCAGAGCCCTCGGCGGCCATATTTGTTAAATGATCGGCACGAAAAACACAAACTTGGTAGAGGACCTTGAGTACTTCCTTCCTGTAAAGTTTCATGAAATTCTGTGCAGCGGTTGCAGAGGAGATGTCGAAAATAAGTCAGCCAATCAGAGCCCTCGGCGGCCATATTTGTTGACCGATCGGCACGAAAAACACAAACTTGGTAGAGGACCTTGAGTACTTCCTTCCTGTAAAGTTTCATGAAATTCTGTGCAGCGGTTGCAGAGGAGATGTCGAAAATATGTCAGCCAATCAGAGCCCTCAGCGGCCATATTTGTTGACCGATCGGCACAAAAAATACAAACTTGGTAGAGGACATTGAGTACTTCCTTCCTGTAAAGTTTCATGAAATTCTGTGCAGTGGTTAAAGAGGAGATGTCGAAAATGTGTCGGCCAATCAGAGCCCTCGGCGGCCATATTTGTTGAATGATCGGCACGAAAAACACAAACTTGGTAGAGGACCTTGAGTACTTCCTTCCTGTAAAGTTTCATGAAATTCTGTGCAGCGGTTGCAGAGGAGATGTCGAAAATGTGTCAGCCAATCAGAGCCCTCGGCGGCCATATTTGTTGAATGATCGGCACGAAAAACACAAACTTGGTAGAGGACCTTGAGTACTTCCTTCCTGTAAAGTTTCATGAAATTCTGTGCAGCGGTTGCAGAGGAGATGTCGAAAATGTGTCAGCCAATCAGAGCCCTCGGCGGCCATATTTGTTGACCGATCGGCACGAAAAACACAAACTTGGTAGAGGACCTTGAGTACTTCCTTCCTGTAAAGTTTCATGAAATTCTGTGCAGCGGTTGCAGAGGAGATGTCGAAAATGTGTCAGCCAATCAGAGCCCTCAGCGGCCATATTTGTTGACCGATCGGCACGAAAAACACAAACTTGGTAGAGGACCTTGAGTACTTCCTTCCTGTAAAGTTTCATGAAATTCTGAGCAGCAGTTGCAGAGGAGATGTCGAAAATATGTCAGCCAATCAGAGCCTTCGGCGGCCATATTTGTTGACCGATCAGCACGAAAAACACAAACTTGGTAGAGGACCTTGAGTACTTCCTTCCTGTAAAGTTTCATGAAATTCTGAGCAGAGGTTGCAGAGGAGATGTCAAAAATGTGTCAGCCAATCAGAGCCTTCGGCGGCCATATTTGTTGACCAATCGGCACAAAAAACACAAACTTGGTAGAGGGCATTGAGTACTTGCTTCCTGTGAAGTTTCGAGAAATTCTGTGCAGCGGTTGCAGAGGAGATGTTGAAAATGTTAAAAGTTTACGCCGGACGGACGGACGACGACGACGACGACGACGACGACGACGACGGACGGACGGACGGACGACGGACGGCGCGCTATGACAATAGCTCACTTGAGCTTCGCTCAGGCGAGCTAAAAATATAATATATGTCTGTGTACATGTGATTCACAGCTCAATTCAAACGGAACAAACGGTAATCTATTTACATGTATCTTGAGCATGTCGAAACTTTTTTTTCAAGTTTTGATACATACAAATGTATGTCAATGTGTCAACAATGAATCAACGAACAACGAATATCAAATATCAAATGAAATAAATATGGCACAGTTCATGACAGTCAAAATATCTATGAATCAGATTAATTAGCGTCATTTTATCAGTCATCTTCATGGATAGATTCTAACGTTGGAGATATGGACCGGATGGATATGACGTCATCATCAGGGGCGTAGCTATTGACTGTAGATCCGGTGCTCACGTGACGTGCACTGGCCAGTACTACTCTCCGTTTGCCGCGTGCCGCCCTGGACCTTGGATGCACACACTCCTTGTGACCACCTCCTTGACCTGTAAGTTATAATTTTATTTTGTGAAATTTTTACATAGTTTATTATAACATGAATTTTGACTACATGTAGAGCATAGAAAGAATAACGAAAGAATATTATATACTAGTAGAATACTACATTGACATGTTACAGTATATACAAATGTATGAGTTATAACATGCATGTGAGGGAACTTTTTATTTTTTTTATTTTTTTATTGCACTATCATTCTTAAGTTGTACAAATTAAGAAATTCGAATTGTACACATTTGCATCATATGAGTGCTTTTTTTTTTTTTTTTTTGTTCATAGCATTCACACTTCTTTTGTCCCTCCCCCTCAAGATGATCAACTTTCACACACAGACACCAGTAACCTCCCTCACACTCATTCAAACACACACGCACACCCACATACACCTCACCATGTAGCCCTGCTTTGTCATAGTCTGCAATTTTTAAGCATAGGAGGGATAGGTTTAATCAAGTTCATAGTGCACTAATATTATTCAAATTCTAAGAAATGTAAAAACCATCCCATCTTCTTGAGAATTTTTCAATTTGTTTTTTATCTCTATAAATCTGTTTTTCTATCCTTTGATAGTGTTTTAAGAAACCTAAAAAGCCATTGATATTTGGTAATGAATTATGAAGTCTATTGTTATACATGAACTGTTTAAAAAGAATTATGATCAAGTTGATGATATCTGTAAATTTGCTATTTCCAAATAATACATCCTGTATTTCAAAGTGTATATTTTGTGCGCTTCTGTTTCTTATCCATGTAAGCAAATCATTTCTTAATCTAGTAATATATTGGCAGTACCAGAAAATATGGATAATTGTTTCCCTTTCTGTCGTGCAAAATGTACAAAGTTCAGAGTTTAATATATGTATCTTATATAAATATGAGTTAGTAGCTAGAATTCTATGGAATATTCGAATTTGTAACCATTGAAGTTTTGTATCTCTTGTTATCTTAAACACAATAGGGTGTTGATTTTTCCACATATAATTTTCATTTAGATTAAGTACTCTCATCCATCTTTCCTGGTGTTTTGGTTTACTTTTATTTACTACATTCAGGTATTGATAGATATTTTTGCAACCCTTTTCATCAAGCAGTGTTAATTTCAAATATTTTGGTATAACTGGTCTATCAATTTTATGTAAATCAAGTCCTCTTATCATGTTTTTTATCTTAAAAGACAAGTTATAATATATTGTGAAAGGCATGGATATATGAAATTTTCTGTTCAAGTCGGTTAAACTTAGTAGTTCTTTTTCATTATCTAGAACATCATCAATAAACTGCAATCCTTTCTTAAACCATTTTTCCACAAAAAAGTTATTTTGGTCAATTCTAAAAGCATCATTAAACCAGATTGGAGTTAAAAGTATATTATCATTTATCACCTCTCTTAAGCTTTTTAGTGCTGAGAAGACATCTTTCCAAAAAGGATTTAGATTATTGAAGAATTTATTCATAAAATTTCTACCAAAGATGTGAAAGTATTGAAATAATTCTGGTAATGAGTCTTTTAGCAAGTAAGACCATGAGGCATCTGATTTTTCATATCTCCTAATCCAAGTTATCTTTAAGCTATTGATAAATAATTTTAAATCAACCATTTTTAGTCCTCCTTGATTATAATCTTTAACTAAATCCTTCCTCGCAACTCTATCTATTTTAGAATTCCAAACATAATTAAATAGTAATGTATTTAACTCTTTCAAAAACTTTTCTGTTGGATTTGGAAGTGTCATAAAAAGATGAGTTAGTTTCGGAATTAGTAAACTCTTAACAACTATTATTCGACCTATTGTTGAAATAAGTCTTTTGGACCATGAAGATATTAATTTCCTAATATTGTTTATTTTTTCTGTATAATTACATTCAATCATATTATGTTCATTTAAATCAACAGTAAAAGTAATTCCAAGATATGTAAATGGATCTTGAGACCAGTACATGTGAGGGAACTTGTCAATTATTTGAAGTTAGAGATTGGGGGAGGGTGTGGTGGTGATTCTGCTAGCCTAATTGATATTTTTTCTGAGCCATTCGGGGTCGGATTTTATTCCATAGCGTTTGCATAATCCGGTTTTTATTTTTCGTCGGTCCTTCGAATTCCGGTCGAAACATATGTTTTGGTCAAATCTCAAGCCAGACTTTTATTTGCAAAGTCCCTCCTATAAACTCAAATGATTGCATGCTCTCTTCTCCAAGCATAAGGTGAATCTCTATTTTTCGCGGCACCCCCCCCCCCCCCTTTCCGGAAATCTAAGTTCAATACCTACCATGGTTTCTATGTGCGGTACAGTCCGGAGCGTCACAGCTATGCTTGCTCTCTGATTTAGGATCACGCCTTCGGCTCGGGGGTTGGACCCTCCGGGGCATCACCATAGTGTGGCAGCCATAACACTCGCTTTCTGTAACATTCATCTGTCCAAATCCACTGGAAAAAAAGTATGAAATGAGATCTCAAATCAGTAATAAAAACTTATTTTCCTTGTTGTCCCTCTATAGTAAAGTATATGGGATTAATATATAATATTGCTTTGAATTCCTCTATTTAGATCGGTCTGTCCGTCTATTTGATAGTCTTTTTACAGTTTTCCAGACTTTTCCGTTTTGCCAGTAGGAGAAGATAGTACATGTACATTCTGTACATATATATAGACGTGGTATTATAACGAATTTTTTCTCATATGTACGAAGCAGTCTCGAATTTGGTCACCTTTGACCTATATATGGAGGGGTTATGTCTCTTGATGACACAATTTTCGCTGTATGGTGGGTCATTTTTTAAATCTTTTTTTTTGGTATGCAACATGGCTATCTATTACAGTGATTTTTTCAGTAATTTGGGAATGGGGTCGGGGCCCGTGCAATTGGGAAAATTAACGACATTTGGGAATATTTTTGGAAGTACTAAATATAAATTAAGGTAAAATGACAGTTTATTCAATCAAAAGTTCAGAATTGAATGTAATCATATAATTTTCTTTTAAGTATGATTTAATTTCTTATGCTTACAACAAAATGGCAAATAATTAGTTAATTTGCCACTTTTGAACCAGTAAATCTCACTATTATAACGGCCCCTTCCCAATGAAAAATAGTATCTTTTTTTCCCAATTGTGGCTCTAAATTTTCCCGATTTCATTCAGCAAAAATAGTGAAAAAGGGGCAAAAAAAAAAATCCCTGCTGATATCATTGAATGTATCTTGGAAAATTCTATAGTTGTCATAAGAATTAAACAATAGATTGTAACAGGCAACTAATACAAAAATATTGTTACAGTAGTATTATACTGACTTAAAGATAATGAAGAATGTATTATAATTTTTTTTCGATATATGTGAAAGGAAATATCAGGTTATTCATGAATATATATGAAATACGATGAAATCATGTATTTGTCTGACTAAAATTTGTTGAAATTGAGGAGTGTTGTATACATCATTGACGTGAGTGTTTCCGATATTTACCTGAACTCCTTTTTACAACTTTTACACCTAAATGTCGCCCAACCCCATTCATCCTCTCTCGGAATGGCGTCAAATTTGGAATGACATTTTCTGCATTGAGACACCTTTAAAGATAAATAGAGACAGAAATGAAAATAACTCCGAATTTTATGATTACTATGGTAATCTATTTTGATAGATTACCACAGTATAGTAATTTTATAGTTATTTTAATACTGCATTAGGCCATTTCTTGTTTTTATTCTGTTTGGCGTCCTTTTGAAATTGAAAAACCTACCAGCCAGCAAGGGAGAAACAAACAAGCATAAGTTGCAATTTCATAGTATGTGACGTAGTACAAATACAATGTGAAATCTGACAGAAACTTGTTCATTTGAATTTAAACATATTTTAAACAACGAAAGAATGAAGGTCTTGAATCATTGAAGTACTTTTACATTATCTAAATACAAAGAATTAAACAATTTCTCTTTAATTTTTGTACAAAGTGCATTACATTTGCAAAGATTTTATCAATTTAATTTTGTTTTGTTTTATGACTACATTGTATAAGCTTAATGCCTATCAGCACGAGGACGCAAAACAGAAAATAACAAAGAAATGGCCTTATCCACCTTTCATAAAAGTTCTGTAGAGATTCCCATAATGTACTGTAAAAGTTAGATTTTAAAGACAAATATGGAGCCATATCCCAATATAGAGAACAAAATGGAAAATTCGAAAAATAATTAACTGAGGGGAATACACAATCATGATAAAACAGGAACCAAAGCAAACAAACAAATAATTCCACCATATGAACAGAAACTAAATCTCAAGGGAGCGAGATCAGAATGTCCAGGAAGAATCGGCATCTCCTGCTTGCATGCAAGCAATTCGGCAAATATGTCACATCCGGGTACATCCACTAAGGAAGGTACAAGTACATGTATGTTCTTTGGTTGGATATGGTTCCAGTGGTCTAAGACAGAATATAATCCACCATTCTGGACGATAGGACATCATAGTGCATATACATGTATAACGAGTTTCCCGTATCGACCATAGAACTTCCTCAGTAACGATAAGATCTTTTTAAGTTTCTTCTTTGTTATCTTTTTTTTTTTTTCGTTTATATGTTTGTTTGTAACTGTTTTTTTTTTCATTTGCTATGTGTTTGTCTTGTCTTTAACCTGGTAAAGCGTGATAACTCTAAATAAATATATTTCAGAAAAAATTCTAACCGGTTTACGATCGGGAACTGTGGTCCACCAATCTCGGTCACATGATCCACAAGCGAACTGTCTCAGGGATTTGGAAACTCTGTTACTCTTTGCTCCGGTGATGATCAGTTGATTTTGTAAAATGTCTGCAAGCTCTTCCTGAAACGAAAGCACGCAATTTTGCTCAGTAATGATTAAGTTTGTTTATTGGCTTTATTTCTATTTTTTTATTTTTAGATTTGCAAGCTCTTCCTAAAACGAAAGCACATAAATTCTCAATAATGTTTTGTTTATTCATTTTGGTATATCTTTATTTCTACTTTTTTTTCATTATTTCTAAATTTGCAAGCTCTTCCTTATACAAAAGCACACAATTTTGCTCAATAATGATTAAATTTGTTTAATAATATTTGGGGGGGGGGGGGTTTATTTCTATTTTTATCATTTCTAAATTTTCAATCTCAGTGATGTTTTGTGTATTGCTTTTTTTAAATGTCTAACTCTTATTTCTTTTTTTTTTTCATTTCAACAATTTGCTCAATGATGTTTTATTGGTTTTTTATTTCTATTAAATTCATATTTTTCAATATCTACCATTAGATCGGCGGTCAAGTACATTCATTTTTACCTGTCTGTTTATCTCACAGGATGCCGATGTTTATCTATTAAAAGATAAAAACCAACCTTTCGTTGCTTTTTTATCATACGTACAGGGAAAGAGGAATTTCCCTGTACGTATGATAAAAAAGCAACGACAGGTTGGGTTTTGTATTTTATAAGACCGTTATTGAATTTACTGCCGGTAACCTAACTTTGAAAGAGAAAGTGAAAGTGCTTAGAAGAAAGAAAGTGAAAGTGCTTTAATTTTCACATGTACATGTACACTTGTTCGTATTCATAATGGAAATTACCTCCGTTTTGTCGTGAATTAATTGTCGTACTACAGATGGTTCACCTAAAAAGAAAAAAAAATGTAGATATATGTGGATATAGAAAAATATATATACTTGTAACCCCTGGCAGGGAAGAATAGGTACATAAATAGGGTACCTTGTTATATAAATGTCTTACTTGTGCTTTGTATAAAAATATATGTAGTTATATAAAAATTATATATATATATACATGTGTACTTAAATAAATAAAACAGAAGAATATATAGATATAGATAAAATAGACAAATGGATAGATAAAGAAAATCAATGTAAATACAGTTTTATGGCAAGCCAATGTGGACAAAAATTGATATTTTCTAATATTAGAAATTCATTTTCTAATATTAGAAATTCATTTTCTAATATTAGAAATTCATTTTCTAATATTAGAAATTCATTTTCTTATATTAGAAATTCATTTTCTAATAATTGAAATTCATTTACTAATATTTGAAATTCATTTTCTAATATTAGAAATTCATTTTCTAATATTAAAAATTCCTTCTATTTTCAAATATTAGAAAATGAATTTCTAATATTAGAAAATGAATTTCTAATGTTAGAAAATGAATTTCTAATGTTAGAAAATGAATTTCAAATATTAGAAAATGAATTTCAAATATTAGAAAATCATACTATTAGGTGATTACTTATATAAAAAATCATTTTCTAATATTAGAAATTCATTTTCTTATATTAGAAATTCATTTTCTATTATTAGAAATTCATTTTCTAATATTAGAAATTCATTTTCTAATATAAGAAATTCAGTTTATTTTCTAATATTAGAAATTCATTTTCTAATATTTGAAAATGATTTTCTAATATTACAAAATGACTTTCAAATATTAGAAAATGAATTTTTAATATTATATAATGAATTCTTAATATTAGAAAATAGGCGATAATTTCTAATATTAAAAAATGAATTTCTAATATTATAAAATGAATTTCTGATATTAGAAAATGAATTTTTAATATAAGAAAATGAATTTCTAATATTAAGAAATGAATTTCAAATATTAGAAAATTAATTTCTAATACTAGAAAATACCTATTTTTGTCCACATTGGCTTGCCATACAATTTGTATATTATATATAATATACTTCCTTCGTTCAATATTTCATTACTTGGCCTTTGCTTAATATAGATATGTATACAGTTTTAAAAATACTGTGGAATTGTTATGCTAATATTTTTTTCAAATCTCATATATGCAATTTAATGTTGTCATATAACAGTATAATCTTTTTCATTTTTTATTCGCTCTTTTGGGGTTTTTTGTTGTTGTTTTTAAAGACTTAATTGAACTGAAAAATATGCTGATTGCATATTACTGGTTTTGAAAAATGAATAAAGAATATACATGTTTATAAAAAAGTAAAAGAGGTAAAAAAAAAAGGACACCCACTCTTGCGAAAACCACACTTACTGTTGATAATGAAATCATTTGTTTCTTCCTGGTTCCAGTTGTGATTTTCCAGTAGTTTTCTGACCTCCTGTCTGTCAAACCGTCCGTGATATAATTCTCTTATATGGCTGATCTGATAGAAATAGAACAAAAACTTGCATATACTTAGTCTTAATTTTAACCAAATCTATGACTTAGTTACTCGTGCTCACGACTTAGTAACTCGTGCTCACGATTTAGTAACTCGTGCTCACGACTTAGTCACTCGTGCGCACGACTTACTATAACTCGTGCGCACGACTTACTATAACTCGTGCTCACGACTTAGCAACTCGTGCTCGCGACTTAGCAACTCGTGCGCACGACTTTGTAACTCGTGCGCACGAGATAAATATTTTTTCACCATGTCCCTTCTATGCTTCCGTATTTTAGATGGATTCTAAATAATCTTGCCTTATCTGATTATAATAGACTAGACAGAAGTGCAGGCTATTCTATTCTAATGAATTTGATTGACCTGCCCTTCGGTGTTGTGATATCTTTCCCCTTTTTATTCTATTTTCACTTTTGCAATTCTTTTTTGCAGCACAGACTAATGTTGTCAAATTAAAACAAAAGATATATTTCAAATACTTAATCTAAAGGACTAATTACGTGCGCAGATATAAATATAGCCTTATAAAGGGGGGTTGAGATATTTCATCTAAGAAGATTTATTTTAGAAACCCGTGGTGTTATAAACCCCAAGCACTTTAATTCTTAGAATTAGTCGATGATTAGAAAAAAAACCCCTTATAATCTCATTTACTTACCAGACGATCTTGCTCCTCTTTTGATATCTCCATATTGTGAAAAAAATATAATAATGTACTTGTTAGTTAATTTAGCTGTACTGTCCTTCAGGTAAAGGTATGATATGTTATGGTAAGTTCCAGTCTATATATATATTACTGTTGGATTTCCCGAATCTATCGATTTCCACGATGTGAAAGAGAAACTTCCATAAACCAAATTTGATGCATTATATTTATTTTTAGAAAGAAGATTCCAAACGATCTATAAAAAAAGTGCATGTTCACTGCTCTGCAGATGATATTACGTAATACCTGTGCTGATAACATGAAAAAAAAAAACAATGGGAGGTATGAGTACTTTACTTTAAAATAGATATGATCATAAAGTTATCAGCTATAAATTGGAATGTGTGTATTTTATCGATAACCTAGATAAAGTTATGATTTTTGTAAAGTAATGAGTTCAAGGGAGTGGTTGAAATTTTCTATCAATTATCTTACGTGAAAAGTCACATGTAATCCAAAACTAAAAATCGAGAAAGAAAACAAGACACCCCCGGCCCCTAGTAGAGGACGCAGTCCGCGCCGCAGGCGCGGACGTAGTCGTCATCAAGGTAACACGTGTATATATAGGAAAAGTCGTGTTTTTTCATTGAATTTTATGCTATACCTATAGGTTCCAAAACCGTGGTCAATGACGTCATTCTCCCCATTGCCCATTTGATCGGCGTGAAGCGCAAGCTTATTTTTTTGACAATGTCACTTGACGACAGAATGAAACCCATCGATGACCATGATTTCTCAATCTCCTTTGAATATTCTCCGTTTGGCTTACTCCTCCAGTGTCCCAATGTATGTTTTGTACTTTGCTTCACGTAATACTGACATTGCACCATCATTTCCAACATATATCATGTTTAGTCCGAATATCCTCTTTGAAAATTACAACGTGACGTCAGCATAAAACTTTGTTTCGCGGACTTTCTCAGTTTCTTTCATCGACAGCTCCCTCAGACAAATTCATGGATAAACTCATAATGCTGGGATGAAAATACAAACAAAAAAATATCGCAGCTCGATCAGCGACTTACCGAACTTCATAATCTGCTTTCGAAGATGATTTGCAGCTGATATTTCGATACCTGTAGATCGAATAATGTGGTTTCTCTCCACATATGTAAGATCTACACGTAGACTCTACAGGAAATCTATGCAATGTAAATCCCAACATAAACATCTAAATGTCTGCTGCCTTCGATACTGTACACAATTGACAAAGCGTCACAACTTACGTCATCATCAACAGTACTTAGTGCAAATAGGTAAACACAAACTGGGGCTCTGTTCAAAGCATAAAATAAGACTGGATATTTTTTCCCCTTGGAGGTAAATCATAGGCGGATCCAGGGCTATTCATAAAGGAGGAGGGGTGAAGGCTTCAGATTTTTTTTTTTTTTTTTTTTGGAAAGAGGGGGGGGGGGTTGATCAAGTTGTAATATTGTGGGGGAAGGGGGATGACAGGGGATGAATTTCTACTCAGAACACTTCTCTCCTCCGTCCCGCCCCTTCCTCCCCTCTCCCACCTCCTTACATCTCCCAGCTCCCTCCCTTCCTCCCCTCCCTTTCATCCTTCCCTTTTATGGGGTTGGGTAACAGACAAGGGGTACCTTTCTCCGCCCCCTTATATCCCCTTCCCATACCCCCTCCCGCACCCTTCCTCTCCCTCCCCTCCCTCCCTCCCCCTGCCCCTACCCATATCCCCTCCCGCACCCTTCCTCTCCCTCCCCCTCTCTCCCTCCTCCCGCCCTTCCTCTCCCTCCCCTTCACCCTCTTTTATAGTAAAGGAATGGATTTTGTCTTCAGACATTACATTGGAAAATCATTTGTAAACATTTTTTTCCCCTTTGTTTTTAGTAAAGCCCCTTCTCCAGGAAATTCCATAAAACGATATATTGCTGATAACACTATAGACGGCGCCGAAACAGAGGCTTTCTTTCTTCTACATATATATATTGAATATTAATTTTTCCAGTGAAAGTAAAAGGGAGTGCAAGGGGGTATACATATTCCTGATACGACAACTGACATTTCATCACTCAATGTTTGGAAAATAAACATTTAAATGTTTAATTGAATTGAATAATCCAGATACATGTAAACCTTACAATATGTAAATACTTCAGAAAAAAGTAAAATTCTTTTTTTTTTTTTTTTTAATTTTAATGGTTTGTGCCCAGAGTTTTCTTGCCCGAGTTCTCTTTTCCTTGGTTTTCGTCAAGGTCCAAGGACTTACAATGTAATTTTGTACATAGATTAAGATTACATCACTTGATCTCTTCTCATCTGTCATTTATGTTTTAAAATTAAGCATTGCGATTTCATGTTTACCGATTGTTTTGTGACATCAAACCGGCCGACATTGAGAGTTGTTTCCCCGCATTTACGAGTTATTTGCATGCTGTCGATCCAGAAATTTTCTATAAAAATATCCCCTCTCCTGTAGATGATTATGGATTTCAAGAAAAAAATGTAAGACTGATAAAGTAAAAAAGATGCTGGAGAAGAATAACAAGAACACATATTGTATGACGTATTTTGTTTATTATGAACTTAGTAAAAAAAAATATTCAATGATGGTGTATGGTGAAAAATCATTGAAATTATAATTCATCTGCGTCCTCATAATGGCTTTGCCATAATTCATATTAAAATAGTAATGGAATGAATGAATACATAAATATTTACATTCCTACTGCGTTTCCCTTATATAAAGGTACCAAACCAACTGTTGCTTTATTTCTCGATAATCGCAAGAGCCTATCACGTGACTTTAGAACTTACGCGGATTAATTTCTGATAAAATACCCATTTTATTTATTGTTTAATACAGATTCAAAACATGTATCCATTATCAAACGACGCCGTCTACCCCCAGTGATTAAATAAAATCTAGGTCACCCACATGTACACTTCCAAGAAGTGTGACGTAGTAAGTCGATCACGCGTCAGTAGACGAAGTTCAAGGACGAACTGCATTGTTGTCTGCAGAAAGATGCCGTGTTTGGATGAGCGAATATTCAGGCATAAGTGGATCAAATATTCAGTATTTAGGATGAGGATTTGATTCACTTGTGTCATTATCAACAGTGAATTTATCTTTGCTTCTTATGGATTCATAATATCAGAAATACTTCGAGTATCAGCGAATCTTTAGCCATGATGACTGATGTTGAGGTAAGTCATGAAAATACCGAAAGTTTTCGCGTTTTCGACGGCTGTACTCGACTTTTGCATTATTCTAATTACTTTTAGATGAAGTAGGGTATTTACAGAAGTTTGTATACAATAATACCGATTGATTTCATATGTCTAAGCAGTTCAAGTTATAGCAGTGTGTTAAAAAGAGTTTTAAAAAGTTTTCCCTTCAGTTCTGTGAAATTTCTCCAGTTTAACTCTCCGCCATGTCTGAATTATGTTGGACAAAAGTCACGAATTTTCACGATTCAATTTTCTTCAGTTTTAATTGAAATGTTCAAAATACAGCAAGAGGACAAAATTCAGTTTCTCATTTGTCAACAACGTTTCCGTACAGAAGGTACTACTTCGAATCAAGCGAAAACGTCGAACGTTCGTTTGCTCTTACGTCAAATGGCGTTCTCCCTCCGCAATGATATTTCAAATGTAAAGAAACTGGCTGAAAAATTGGCAGAAATAACTTAGTTAACACATAAAATATAAATATAAGGATTGTTTTTCAGCTTTTGCGCTTTATCGGTGTGTATTGGCAGTAGGGAAAGGAAACAAAATTCATGAAAAGCACTTCGTGCTTTACATATTTTGTTTCCATTCCCTACTGCCAATACACACCGATAAAGCGCAAAAGCTGAAAAACAATCCTTAAATATAGGAGGAAAAATCAAAAACGCCCGAAGGGTGAAAAAGAAATAGATGGAATAATAAAACAGACAATTCCTAACATTCTAAAATGTGTCCAAATATGAAAAGGGACTGCATGGCATTGCCTCACGAGCTTTCCATGGGTACTACAGGGTAGCATTAATAGAGGACGCAGTCCGCGCCGCAGGCGCGGACGTAGTCCTCATCAAGGTAACACGTGTACATATATAGGAAAAATGGTGTTTTTCAATTGAATTCTATGCTATACCTATAGGTTCCAAAACCGTGGTCAATGACGTCATTCTCCCCATTGCCCATTTGATCGGCGTGAAACGCAAGCTTATGTTTTTGACAATGTCACTTGACGACAGAATGAAACCCATCGATGACCAAGATTTCTCGATCTCCTTTGAATATTCTTCGTTTGGCTTACTTCTCCAATGTCCCAATGTATGATTTGTACTTTGCTTCACGTAATACTGACATTGCACCATCATTTCCAACATATATCATGTTTAGTCCGAATATCCTCTTTGAAAATTACAACGTGACGTCAGCATGCGACGCGACGTCAGCATACAACTTTGTTTCGCGGACTTTCTTTCATCGACAGCTCCCTCAGAAAAATCCATGGATAAACTCATAATGCTGGGAGAAAAAAAAAACAAACAAACAAATATCAGCGCGATCAGCGACTTACCGAACTTCATTCTGCATTCGAGGATGATTTGCAGCTGATCTTTCGATACCTGAAGATCGAATAATGTGGTTTCTCACTCACTTACGTCGTGAGATAAAAGAAAAAACGTAGACGTAGCAGTTTGAGATTTCCTAAATTTGTCTCAAACTCCACGTGACTCCTATTATGACGTCATAAAAAGTAACGTCACGCCACCGTAAGATTTGTGTGGGTTTTGGTATCGATTCTAGTTTAAAAAAAACATTAAAGTGAAGATAAAATGAGGTGATTGAGAAAAATAATCAATCACGACGTTGAGACTGAGACAGGGGAATCTCATCCTCGTGCAAAAGATTTGCTACATCCACGACTCGGCAAGCCTCGTCGTGGATTGCAAATCTTTTACACTCGGATGAGATTCCCCTGTCTCAGTCTCAACGTCGTGATAGATTCTATTATTCTCTCCACATATATAAGATCTACATGTAGAATATACAGGAAATCTATGCAGTGTAAATCCCAACACAAACTTCTAAATGTCTGCTGCCTTTGGTTCTGTTTACAACGCGTCACAACTTAAGTCATCATTTACAATATTTAGTACAAATAGGTCAACACAGCTGGGGCTCTGTTCAAAGCATGAAGTATATTTTTTTTCTGTCAGAAATAAGGCTGGTATTTTTTTCCCTTGGAGGTAAATCATAAGCGGATCCAAGATAGAGGGGTGAAGACTTCAGATGTTTTTTTATAAAGGGGGGTTGATTGTATTCAAAGGGGGGGGGGGACAGGGGGTAGATTTCTACTAACTTCTCTCCTTCTCTCCCCTGTCCCGCTCCCTTCTCCCACCTCATAACCTCTCCCTCCCTCCCATCAGCCTCCCTCCAGCTGCCTCCTTCCTCCCCCTCCCATTCATTTTTGCCTTTTACGGGGGTGGGGAGCAGACATGGGGTACCTGCTCTCTCTGCCCCCTTATCTCCCCTCCCACACCCTTCCTTCTTCCCCCTCCCTCTCCCCCTCTCTCCTTCCTCCCGCCTCTCCCCCTCCCTTTCACCTTCTTTTAAAGTAAAGGAATGAGCAAGAATTTTGTCTTCAGATATTACATTGGAAAATCATTTACATTATTTAGAAGGGAAAATCCTGTAATACTAATGTTATACTGTACTTAATTTGTAAGTTTTAACCCCTTTTTCCAGATCATCCCATAAAACGATATATTGCTGATAACACTATAGACGGCGCCGAAAAGGAAGTTTTCTCTCTCTTCTACATTTTGAATGCTAATTTTTCCGGTGAAAGTAAAAGGGGAGAGGGGTGGGTGGGTGCAAGGGAGGATACATATTCCTGATAAGACAACTGACATTTCATCACCCAATGAAATTTAAAAAGTAAACATTTAAAAGTTTAATTGAATGCATTGAATAATCAAGATACATGTTAATCTTACAATATATACATTGTAAATACTTCAGAAAACAGTAAAAAAAAATTTCTTCTTTTAATTTTAATGGTTTGTGCCCACAGTTTTCTTGCCCGAGTTCTCTTTTCCTTCAGGCTTGGTTTTCGTCAAGGTCCAAGGAATTAAAATGTATAGATTAAGATGACATCACTTGATCTTTTCTTATCTGTCATTTATGTTTCAAAATTAAGCATTGCGATTTCATGTTTTAACTGATTGTTTTGTGACGTTGAGAATTGTTTCCCCGCATTAACGAGTTATGTGCATGCTGTCGATCTAGAAATTGTCTATAATATCCCCTCTCCTGTAGATGATTCTGGATTTCAAGAAAAAAACTAATGTAAGGCTGATAAAGACGGTAAAAATGATGCTGGAAAAGAATAACAAGAGCACATATTGTATGACATATTTTATTCTTATTAACTTAGTAAAAAAATATTCAATGATGTATGGTGAAAATTGGGTATTAATTCACTGAAATTATATTTCATCTGCGTCCTCACAATGGCTTTGCCATAATTCATATTAGAGTTCAATGGGACTTCTTGTGACTGTTAGTATTCAAGTTTTTCTGACTAGTATGCTACACTTCGGACCGGTGGATGCACCCTCGGACAAGTGGATCTTTCGGACTAGTGGACCTTCGCACTGGTGGATCTTTCGGACCAGTGGATTTTTTGGACCAGTGGTTCTTTCGGACTATAGTGGACTTTCGGACTATAGTGGACTTTCGGACTAGACTAGTAGATCTTTCGGACCAGTGGACATTCTAATCAGTGGATCTTTCGGACTAGTGGACATTCGAACTAGTGGCTTTTTCGGACTAGTGGACCTACGGACTAGTGAATCTTTCGAACAAGTGGACATTTGGACTAGTGGATCTTTCGGACTAATGGACCTTCGGACTGGTGGTTCTTTCAGACTAGTGGACCTTCGGACTAGTGGATCTTTCGGACCAGTGGACATTCGGACTAGTAGATCTTTCGGACCAGTGGACATTCGGACCAGTGGACATTCGGACCGGTGAATCTTTGGATCTTTCGTACCAGTGGACATTCGGACTTGTGGATCTTTCGGATTAGCGGACATTCGGACTAGCGGATCTTTCGGACAAGTGGACATTCGGACTAGTGGATGGACATTCGGACTAGCGGATTTTTTGGACTGGTGGACCTTCGGACTAGTGGATCTTTCGGACTAGTGGATATTTGGACTAGTGGATCTTTCGGACCAGTGGACATTCGGACTAGTGGATCTTTAGGACCAGTGGACATTCGGACTAGTGGATCTTTAGGACCAGTGGACATTCGGACTAGTAGATCTTTCGGACCAGTGGACATTCGGACTAGTGGATCTTTAGGACCAGTGGACATTCGGACTAGTGGATCTTTCGGACTAGTGGATATTTGGACTAGTGGATCTTTCGGACCAGTGGACATTCGGACTAGTAGATCTTTCGGACCAGTGGACATTCGGACTAGTGGATCTTTAGGACCAGTGGACATTCGGACTAGTGGATCTTTCGGACCAGTGGACATTCGGACCAGTGGATCTTTAGGACCAGTGGACATTCGGACCAGTAGATCTTTCGGACCAGTGGACATTCGGACCAGTGGATCTTTCGGACCAGTGGACATTCGGACTAGTGGATCTCTCGGACTAGTGAATATTCTGACTAGTGGATCTTTCGGACCAGTGGACATTCGGACTAGTGGATCTTTCGGACCAGTGGACCTTCGAACTAATTTATTAAGAATGCTTTTATCACAAGAATATCAATTATTTAATCATCGATTTGAAAGTACACTTTCTTTCTTCTTTGACCTTTGTATAGTTATATATTTATATGTATTTTATACTTTGTCGATAAGCTTTATCTGCTTTTCACGAATAAACAATACAATAGTGTTTTTCGGACCAGAGATTCTTCGGGCTAGTGGATCTTTCGGACCAGTGGATCGATCGTCAGACTGGTAAAACATCGTAATAATGGGTGGTCAGTGGTCACTCTGGACGTTCATGACACACGTCACGTTTGTCAACATAAAGTGTGGATTATCGATGAGTTGGAAAGTGTTATTGTTTGATGAGAGTTTTAAACATTCTTATATTTGATGATTTGAAAATGATTATTAACGAAATGAAGGGAGAAACAAATTGGTGTTAAGAAGACTTAAAAAAATAAACAAGAGGCCTGCATCGCTCACCTGGGAACCATGTTGATCTTGTTTAAGAAGGATAAAAGCAGACTGAAGATAAAAAGTTCTGAAAATGCCTCCTCTCAATATTTTTTATTCAGTAACAAATAAATAATGAAAAAAAATCTATATGAAATAAGCTAAGTCAAACATGAGAAATATAGAGCAAATTAGTGCAAAAAAAGTCCTTAATATTGAATTATTTAAGGAAATGGCACAAAACTGAAGCTTTCCGACAGTCTGAAAAGACACAGTACAGACTTCAGCAACAGAAAATAGTTTTAAAGTTGTTTTTTAAAGATACAACTAGTATGTATTTTCAAACATGAGATTCGCAACAATGAAGGACATGAACCTAGCTTCCATGTCAGAAGATAATCCTCACTTTATGTTAAAGATCAAGATGTGTTTTATGAGGGGAGTGGTGGACAGGGGGTACCTCTCTCCCCCTCCCGCCACTTTACCTCCCCCTTCCTCCCTCCCTCCTTCCCTTACACTCTACCGTCCCCCTTTCACCTTGTCTACCCCCTCTTTTATGACGCATGAGCGAGAACTGGATTGCTGCCACCGATCTTGTGTCAATCTGTGGGTGCAGACAGAATGAGGCAAAAAAAAAAAATCAAATTCAAGAAATTGTGGTCCCCCGCTTTTGGGTGTTTGTCTTGAAAGAAATGCTTACAAACAATCCCTCTATTCTTAAGTTTTCGTGATACCGGGTACATCTCATGTATTATCAAAATTCTGAATATCAAAAGATTACTAGTAACTTCCAAGAGAAGGTCAAAAGAACCAAACTTTTGTTACCAAGGGAAAGGTCTTGTGAAAAGGAATGCACATGTTAAATATGAAAGTCCTGTCATTTACCATCCAAAGGATATGGTGGAGGTAATTTTTAGCTCACCTGAGCCAAAGGCTCAAGTGAGCTATTGTCATAGTGTGGCGTCCGGCGTCCGTCGTCCGTCGTCCGTCGTCCGTCGTCCGTCCGTCGTAAACTTTTAACATTTTCAACTTCTTCTCAAGAACGGCTGAAGGGATTTTGATGAAACTTGGTATGCATGAAGTACTAAAGGTCCTCTACCAAGTTTGTTCATTTCGGCTCGATCCCTTCAGGGGTGGATCCAGGGCGGGGTCAAATAGGCCCCGGAGGGTACCCCTCTTCAAAAATCTTCTTCTCCAGTTCCACTGAATGGATTGAAAAACTAATTGTATCTATGTGATCTAGAAGGATGTATGATTCAAGTTTGTTCATTTCGTTAAAATCCGACAACTAATTTTTGACGCGTTTTTGACGTCTTTTCGGACTTAGTCAGAAATGCACATTTTTGCACTTTTTCTTTAAATAACTCAATAAGTGTATGATTTTACACACTCATTTACTACATATTTATCATATTTAACTTACTTAATGCTTTGATATGTATTTTATGCTTAAATTTTATTTTTTTGATTTTTTATGAATTTTTTTCTTATGTAAAAAGGAAGGGGGGGGGGGTGATTTTCATACATTTTCTGCTTCTTTTCTATAACCACTCTTCAGATTGTCATGACAATTTGTAGGTATGAGGTACTCATGCATGGTACCCTACAAGTGAAAGAATTTTGTCCAGATATCCACTTTTGGATTTTTAAGGAATATTTTTTAAGATTGTACATAGGTATAATGTATGTTTTCCATGCCCAATGGACCCATGGGGAGTGGCTTCAAACCCCGGCGGGACCCCAACAAAATTTTTTTCCCTTTTTATTAGCTCACCTGAGCCAAAGGCTCAAGTGAGCTATTGTCATAGTGTGGCGTCCGGCGTCCGTCGTCCGTCGTCCGTCGTCCGTCCGTCGTAAACTTTTAACATTTTCAACTTCTTCTCAAGAACGGCTGAAGGGATTTTGATGAAACTTGGTATGCATGAAGTACTAAAGGTCCTCTACCAAGTTTGTTCATTTCGGCTCGATCCCTTCAGGGGTGGATCCAGGGCGGGGTCAAATAGGCCCCGGAGGGTACCCCTCTTCAAAAATCTTCTTCTCCAGTTCCACTGAATGGATTGAAAAACTAATTGTATCTATGTGATCTAGAAGGATGTATGATTCAAGTTTGTTCATTTCGTTAAAATCCGACAACTAATTTTTGACGCGTTTTTGACGTCTTTTCGGACTTAGTCAGAAATGCACATTTTTGCACTTTTTCTTTAAATAACTCAATAAGTGTATGATTTTACACACTCATTTACTACATATTTATCATATTTAACTTACTTAATGCTTTGATATGTATTTTATGCTTAAATTTTATTTTTTTGATTTTTTATGAATTTTTTTCTTATGTAAAAAGGAAGGGGGGGGGGGGGGGGTGATTTTCATACATTTTCTGCTTCTTTTCTATAACCACTCTTCAGATTGTCATGACAATTTGTAGGTATGAGGTACTCATGCATGGTACCCTACAAGTGAAAGAATTTTGTCCAGATATCCACTTTTGGATTTTTAAGGAATATTTTTTAAGATTGTACATAGGTATAATGTATGTTTTCCATGCCCAATGGACCCATGGGGAGTGGCTTCAAACCCCGGCGGGACCCCAACAAAATTTTTTTCCCTTTTTATTAGCTCACCTGAGCCAAAGGCTCAAGTGAGCTATTGTCATAGTGTGGCGTCCGGCGTCCGTCGTCCGTCGTCCGTCGTCCGTCGTCCGTCCGTCGTAAACTTTTAACATTTTCAACTTCTTCTCAAGAACGGCTGAAGGGATTTTGATGAAACTTGGTATGCATGAAGTACTAAAGGTCCTCTACCAAGTTTGTTCATTTCGGCTCGATCCCTTCAGGGGTGGATCCAGGGCGGGGTCAAATAGGCCCCGGAGGGTACCCCTCTTCAAAAATCTTCTTCTCCAGTTCCACTGAATGGATTGAAAAACTAATTGTATCTATGTGATCTAGAAGGATGTATGATTCAAGTTTGTTCATTTCGTTAAAATCCGACAACTAATTTTTGACGCGTTTTTGACGTCTTTTCGGACTTAGTCAGAAATGCACATTTTTGCACTTTTTCTTTAAATAACTCAATAAGTGTATGATTTTACACACTCATTTACTACATATTTATCATATTTAACTTACTTAATGCTTTGATATGTATTTTATGCTTAAATTTTATTTTTTTGATTTTTTATGAATTTTTTTCTTATGTAAAAAGGAAGGGGGGGGGGGTGATTTTCATACATTTTCTGCTTCTTTTCTATAACCACTCTTCAGATTGTCATGACAATTTGTAGGTATGAGGTACTCATGCATGGTACCCTACAAGTGAAAGAATTTTGTCCAGATATCCACTTTTGGATTTTTAAGGAATATTTTTTAAGATTGTACATAGGTATAATGTATGTTTTCCATGCCCAATGGACCCATGGGGAGTGGCTTCAAACCCCGGCGGGACCCCAACAAAATTTTTTTCCCTTTTTATTAGCTCACCTGAGCCAAAGGCTCAAGTGAGCTATTGTCATAGTGTGGCGTCCGGCGTCCGTCGTCCGTCGTCCGTCGTCCGTCGTCCGTCGTCCGTCCGTCGTAAACTTTTAACATTTTCAACTTCTTCTCAAGAACGGCTGAAGGGATTTTGATGAAACTTGGTATGCATGAAGTACTAAAGGTCCTCTACCAAGTTTGTTCATTTCGGCTCGATCCCTTCAGGGGTGGATCCAGGGCGGGGTCAAATAGGCCCCGGAGGGTACCCCTCTTCAAAAATCTTCTTCTCCAGTTCCACTGAATGGATTGAAAAACTAATTGTATCTATGTGATCTAGAAGGATGTATGATTCAAGTTTGTTCATTTCGTTAAAATCCGACAACTAATTTTTGACGCGTTTTTGACGTCTTTTCGGACTTAGTCAGAAATGCACATTTTTGCACTTTTTCTTTAAATAACTCAATAAGTGTATGATTTTACACACTCATTTACTACATATTTATCATATTTAACTTACTTAATGCTTTGATATGTATTTTATGCTTAAATTTTATTTTTTTGATTTTTTATGAATTTTTTTCTTATGTAAAAAGGAAGGGGGGGGGGGGTGATTTTCATACATTTTCTGCTTCTTTTCTATAACCACTCTTCAGATTGTCATGACAATTTGTAGGTATGAGGTACTCATGCATGGTACCCTACAAGTGAAAGAATTTTGTCCAGATATCCACTTTTGGATTTTTAAGGAATATTTTTTAAGATTGTACATAGGTATAATGTATGTTTTCCATGCCCAATGGACCCATGGGGAGTGGCTTCAAACCCCGGCGGGACCCCAACAAAATTTTTTTCCCTTTTTATTAGCTCACCTGAGCCAAAGGCTCAAGTGAGCTATTGTCATAGTGTGGCGTCCGGCGTCCGTCGTCCGTCGTCCGTCGTCCGTCCGTCGTAAACTTTTAACATTTTCAACTTCTTCTCAAGAACGGCTGAAGGGATTTTGATGAAACTTGGTATGCATGAAGTACTAAAGGTCCTCTACCAAGTTTGTTCATTTCGGCTCGATCCCTTCAGGGGTGGATCCAGGGCGGGGTCAAATAGGCCCCGGAGGGTACCCCTCTTCAAAAATCTTCTTCTCCAGTTCCACTGAATGGATTGAAAAACTAATTGTATCTATGTGATCTAGAAGGATGTATGATTCAAGTTTGTTCATTTCGTTAAAATCCGACAACTAATTTTTGACGCGTTTTTGACGTCTTTTCAGACTTAGTCAGAAATGCACATTTTTGCACTTTTTCTTTAAATAACTCAATAAGTGTATGATTTTACACACTCATTTACTACATATTTATCATATTTAACTTACTTAATGCTTTGATATGTATTTTATGCTTAAATTTTATTTTTTTGATTTTTTATGAATTTTTTTCTTATGTAAAAAGGAAGGGGGGGGGGGGTGATTTTCATACATTTTCTGCTTCTTTTCTATAACCACTCTTCAGATTGTCATGACAATTTGTAGGTATGAGGTACTCATGCATGGTACCCTACAAGTGAAAGAATTTTGTCCAGATATCCACTTTTGGATTTTTAAGGAATATTTTTTAAGATTGTACATAGGTATAATGTATGTTTTCCATGCCCAATGGACCCATGGGGAGTGGCTTCAAACCCCGGCGGGACCCCAACAAAATTTTTTTCCCTTTTTATTAGCTCACCTGAGCCAAAGGCTCAAGTGAGCTATTGTCATAGTGTGGCGTCCGGCGTCCGTCGTCCGTCGTCCGTCGTCCGTCCGTCGTAAACTTTTAACATTTTCAACTTCTTCTCAAGAACGGCTGAAGGGATTTTGATGAAACTTGGTATGCATGAAGTACTAAAGGTCCTCTACCAAGTTTGTTCATTTCGGCTCGATCCCTTCAGGGGTGGATCCAGGGCGGGGTCAAATAGGCCCCGGAGGGTACCCCTCTTCAAAAATCTTCTTCTCCAGTTCCACTGAATGGATTGAAAAACTAATTGTATCTATGTGATCTAGAAGGATGTATGATTCAAGTTTGTTCATTTCGTTAAAATCCGACAACTAATTTTTGACGCGTTTTTGACGTCTTTTCGGACTTAGTCAGAAATGCACATTTTTGCACTTTTTCTTTAAATAACTCAATAAGTGTATGATTTTACACACTCATTTACTACATATTTATCATATTTAACTTACTTAATGCTTTGATATGTATTTTATGCTTAAATTTTATTTTTTTGATTTTTTATGAATTTTTTTCTTATGTAAAAAGGAAGGGGGGGGGGTGATTTTCATACATTTTCTGCTTCTTTTCTATAACCACTCTTCAGATTGTCATGACAATTTGTAGGTATGAGGTACTCATGCATGGTACCCTACAAGTGAAAGAATTTTGTCCAGATATCCACTTTTGGATTTTTAAGGAATATTTTTTAAGATTGTACATAGGTATAATGTATGTTTTCCATGCCCAATGGACCCATGGGGAGTGGCTTCAAACCCCGGCGGGACCCCAACAAAATTTTTTTCCCTTTTTATTAGCTCACCTGAGCCAAAGGCTCAAGTGAGCTATTGTCATAGTGTGGCGTCCGGCGTCCGTCGTCCGTCGTCCGTCGTCCGTCGTCCGTCCGTCGTAAACTTTTAACATTTTCAACTTCTTCTCAAGAACGGCTGAAGGGATTTTGATGAAACTTGGTATGCATGAAGTACTAAAGGTCCTCTACCAAGTTTGTTCATTTCGGCTCGATCCCTTCAGGGGTGGATCCAGGGCGGGGTCAAATAGGCCCCGGAGGGTACCCCTCTTCAAAAATCTTCTTCTCCAGTTCCACTGAATGGATTGAAAAACTAATTGTATCTATGTGATCTAGAAGGATGTATGATTCAAGTTTGTTCATTTCGTTAAAATCCGACAACTAATTTTTGACGCGTTTTTGACGTCTTTTCGGACTTAGTCAGAAATGCACATTTTTGCACTTTTTCTTTAAATAACTCAATAAGTGTATGATTTTACACACTCATTTACTACATATTTATCATATTTAACTTACTTAATGCTTTGATATGTATTTTATGCTTAAATTTTATTTTTTTGATTTTTTATGAATTTTTTTCTTATGTAAAAAGGAAGGGGGGGGGGGGGGTGATTTTCATACATTTTCTGCTTCTTTTCTATAACCACTCTTCAGATTGTCATGACAATTTGTAGGTATGAGGTACTCATGCATGGTACCCTACAAGTGAAAGAATTTTGTCCAGATATCCACTTTTGGATTTTTAAGGAATATTTTTTAAGATTGTACATAGGTATAATGTATGTTTTCCATGCCCAATGGACCCATGGGGAGTGGCTTCAAACCCCGGCGGGACCCCAACAAAATTTTTTTCCCTTTTTATTAGCTCACCTGAGCCAAAGGCTCAAGTGAGCTATTGTCATAGTGTGGCGTCCGGCGTCCGTCGTCCGTCGTCCGTCGTCCGTCGTCCGTCCGTCGTAAACTTTTAACATTTTCAACTTCTTCTCAAGAACGGCTGAAGGGATTTTGATGAAACTTGGTATGCATGAAGTACTAAAGGTCCTCTACCAAGTTTGTTCATTTCGGCTCGATCCCTTCAGGGGTGGATCCAGGGCGGGGTCAAATAGGCCCCGGAGGGTACCCCTCTTCAAAAATCTTCTTCTCCAGTTCCACTGAATGGATTGAAAAACTAATTGTATCTATGTGATCTAGAAGGATGTATGATTCAAGTTTGTTCATTTCGTTAAAATCCGACAACTAATTTTTGACGCGTTTTTGACGTCTTTTCGGACTTAGTCAGAAATGCACATTTTTGCACTTTTTCTTTAAATAACTCAATAAGTGTATGATTTTACACACTCATTTACTACATATTTATCATATTTAACTTACTTAATGCTTTGATATGTATTTTATGCTTAAATTTTATTTTTTTGATTTTTTATGAATTTTTTTCTTATGTAAAAAGGAAGGGGGGGGGGGTGATTTTCATACATTTTCTGCTTCTTTTCTATAACCACTCTTCAGATTGTCATGACAATTTGTAGGTATGAGGTACTCATGCATGGTACCCTACAAGTGAAAGAATTTTGTCCAGATATCCACTTTTGGATTTTTAAGGAATATTTTTTAAGATTGTACATAGGTATAATGTATGTTTTCCATGCCCAATGGACCCATGGGGAGTGGCTTCAAACCCCGGCGGGACCCCAACAAAATTTTTTTCCCTTTTTATTAGCTCACCTGAGCCAAAGGCTCAAGTGAGCTATTGTCATAGTGTGGTGTCCGGCGTCCGTCGTCCGTCGTCCGTCGTCCGTCCGTCGTAAACTTTTAACATTTTCAACTTCTTCTCAAGAACGGCTGAAGGGATTTTGATGAAACTTGGTATGCATGAAGTACTAAAGGTCCTCTACCAAGTTTGTTCATTTCGGCTCGATCCCTTCAGGGGTGGATCCAGGGCGGGGTCAAATAGGCCCCGGAGGGTACCCCTCTTCAAAAATCTTCTTCTCCAGTTCCACTGAATGGATTGAAAAACTAATTGTATCTATGTGATCTAGAAGGATGTATGATTCAAGTTTGTTCATTTCGTTAAAATCCGACAACTAATTTTTGACGCGTTTTTGACGTCTTTTCGGACTTAGTCAGAAATGCACATTTTTGCACTTTTTCTTTAAATAACTCAATAAGTGTATGATTTTACACACTCATTTACTACATATTTATCATATTTAACTTACTTAATGCTTTGATATGTATTTTATGCTTAAATTTTATTTTTTTGATTTTTTATGAATTTTTTTCTTATGTAAAAAGGAAGGGGGGGGGGGGTGATTTTCATACATTTTCTGCTTCTTTTCTATAACCACTCTTCAGATTGTCATGACAATTTGTAGGTATGAGGTACTCATGCATGGTACCCTACAAGTGAAAGAATTTTGTCCAGATATCCACTTTTGGATTTTTAAGGAATATTTTTTAAGATTGTACATAGGTATAATGTATGTTTTCCATGCCCAATGGACCCATGGGGAGTGGCTTCAAACCCCGGCGGGACCCCAACAAAATTTTTTTCCCTTTTTATTAGCTCACCTGAGCCAAAGGCTCAAGTGAGCTATTGTCATAGTGTGGTGTCCGGCGTCCGTCGTCCGTCGTCCGTCGTCCGTCCGTCGTAAACTTTTAACATTTTCAACTTCTTCTCAAGAACGGCTGAAGGGATTTTGATGAAACTTGGTATGCATGAAGTACTAAAGGTCCTCTACCAAGTTTGTTCATTTCGGCTCGATCCCTTCAGGGGTGGATCCAGGGCGGGGTCAAATAGGCCCCGGAGGGTACCCCTCTTCAAAAATCTTCTTCTCCAGTTCCACTGAATGGATTGAAAAACTAATTGTATCTATGTGATCTAGAAGGATGTATGATTCAAGTTTGTTCATTTCGTTAAAATCCGACAACTAATTTTTGACGCGTTTTTGACGTCTTTTCGGACTTAGTCAGAAATGCACATTTTTGCACTTTTTCTTTAAATAACTCAATAAGTGTATGATTTTACACACTCATTTACTACATATTTATCATATTTAACTTACTTAATGCTTTGATATGTATTTTATGCTTAAATTTTATTTTTTTGATTTTTTATGAATTTTTTTCTTATGTAAAAAGGAAGGGGGGGGGGGGGGGGTGATTTTCATACATTTTCTGCTTCTTTTCTATAACCACTCTTCAGATTGTCATGACAATTTGTAGGTATGAGGTACTCATGCATGGTACCCTACAAGTGAAAGAATTTTGTCCAGATATCCACTTTTGGATTTTTAAGGAATATTTTTTAAGATTGTACATAGGTATAATGTATGTTTTCCATGCCCAATGGACCCATGGGGAGTGGCTTCAAACCCCGGCGGGACCCCAACAAAATTTTTTTCCCTTTTTATTAGCTCACCTGAGCCAAAGGCTCAAGTGAGCTATTGTCATAGTGTGGTGTCCGGCGTCCGTCGTCCGTCGTCCGTCGTCCGTCCGTCGTAAACTTTTAACATTTTCAACTTCTTCTCAAGAACGGCTGAAGGGATTTTGATGAAACTTGGTATGCATGAAGTACTAAAGGTCCTCTACCAAGTTTGTTCATTTCGGCTCGATCCCTTCAGGGGTGGATCCAGGGCGGGGTCAAATAGGCCCCGGAGGGTACCCCTCTTCAAAAATCTTCTTCTCCAGTTCCACTGAATGGATTGAAAAACTAATTGTATCTATGTGATCTAGAAGGATGTATGATTCAAGTTTGTTCATTTCGTTAAAATCCGACAACTAATTTTTGACGCGTTTTTGACGTCTTTTCGGACTTAGTCAGAAATGCACATTTTTGCACTTTTTCTTTAAATAACTCAATAAGTGTATGATTTTACACACTCATTTACTACATATTTATCATATTTAACTTACTTAATGCTTTGATATGTATTTTATGCTTAAATTTTATTTTTTTGATTTTTTATGAATTTTTTTCTTATGTAAAAAGGAAGGGGGGGGGGGGTGATTTTCATACATTTTCTGCTTCTTTTCTATAACCACTCTTCAGATTGTCATGACAATTTGTAGGTATGAGGTACTCATGCATGGTACCCTACAAGTGAAAGAATTTTGTCCAGATATCCACTTTTGGATTTTTAAGGAATATTTTTTAAGATTGTACATAGGTATAATGTATGTTTTCTTACCAAAAAAGAAAAGAAATTCTCAAATCGCACCGGGTTATACACATTGATACTACTTTTAAATGAAGAAATTTTATTTGAATCACAAAAAAAAAAAAATGCCGTAATGATTAAAAGTACACAACTTTTTAAATATTTTTCAAAGCCATGCACCTGGTTCCGGACCGGAATTATTCGAATTTTATGATCTGAGGACCCATTTTCACACGTATTCTTCCACACATGTAGATGTCTCACACACTTTAAAACTATATTCAAAATTTTATTTCATCTGTCTAGTAAACAATCACGGAGAAGACAATTCAAGATAAACATTGTGTGTATTTTCCACCAATTGTTGAAAATAATAAGAAAATAATCGGAACTATTTGACAGGACAATGACCTAGATACGCATTCATTCATCTTCGTCCCCAAGGCGCATCGTATTCCGCTAGGCGCTTCATTGCAATACAAACCGCAAAGCAGTACTGCGATATATTTCAGGAGATACAGTGCAAACGGAATAGATTTTTATAATTGGAACACTTTCATAATCTGTATCTGTATCTGTATGGGTACGTTGAATTACCAATACTGGCTTGTGATCAACGGAATGAGAGAGCGCATAAACTTACTTAATCGCGCTTCAGGCTGAATCTAAAGCCTTCCACAGTCCTTGACAGCACTTGATGGTTATCCAGTTCGTTCCACTCTGTGACTGTACGTATGAAGAATGAGTTCTTCCTGATGACGGAATTACATGTAGGTATGTTAAAGGAGCGAGTATGGTTTGAGCTATGAACAACGTTCATAATGGTTATCATTCATGTACTTGGAACACTTGCATATACTTGTTATTATGTATAAAGTTTGCTCGAATTTCCTCTGTCTTAGACTCTCTTAGATGAAGTAATTTACGGACTGATTTCTTGAAGAAACGTCTAATGAGTAATCTCTTCCTCTGGATTTTGAGAATGCATAGGACATTTAATATCTGAAATTCTTGAAAATAAATAATTCCGTTCAGAGTTCCTGAAATCTTCCAATGAAATGTTGGACCACAGAAGCTGTTGTTTTAATAGAGAAAATAAATTATTATTCACAACCTTAAGCCACTGTGTTCGTCATCTTGTATGTATAATATTTCTAAGAGGAATACAGAGGCCTGAGGTTGTGAATAATAAAACATTTTCTCTCATAAAGCGACAGGATCCTGTGTTAAGACATTTGGGAATTTTTATCTGTTCAAATAATAGATACATAATGAGTTTTTATCAGACCAAATAACTTCTTGTCGGAAAATCCAATGCAACCGATACATTTCATGAACTCTCTCCGCTAACAACTTGCCCGTGTAACAGACCTTTGATGAGGTAAAACAATTAGTTAACAGTAAATAACGATGTCGTAGGTCTGCTAGTTGGACAAGCTTAACAATTTCATGGGCCTTTTAATTTGTTTCAAACTGCGAAACCTTAGAGAAACCACTTGAGTTGTTGAACAGCGTATGCTGAAATGCGACGCTCCTTCTCGCCTGTTGAAATATGCATAGGCAAGAAGCGTCGCATTTCAGCATATTTACTGAAAATTATTTGTTCAAGTGGCTTCACTGGGTCATGAGGTTTGATACAACATACACTGCTTTTTTGGAAAACAAACTGGCACAATTTCTGCACAACTCACTTGAATTGTTGAATATTGGATCAAAACGATTTTAACTGTACGTTTCATGTATTTGAGATGAAATCAATACTATTCAAAAGCATAATTCATAGATTTTAGTGAATAAAGGCAAAACCGAAAAATCTTTGTTTTTTATGCCCCTGGAATAAAAGATTCGGGAGCATAAAGTTTTTGGCCTGTCCGTCTGTCTGTCTGTCTGTTTTCCAAAAAACTTTAACATTGGGCATAACTTTTGAATGGAAGCTGGTGATAGAGGTTTCATATTTCACATGTGTATTTACCAAAATTTTTGACCTCATGACCATAACCTTGACGTTTCACGTACTTCTCAGAAACTTTAACATTGGGCATAACTATTGAATGGTTATAGTGATAGGGCTTTCATATTGTACATGTGTATTCCTTGTGACAAGATCTTTCCATTGATACCAATATTACGCTGACCCTGACCTCTCACATACTTAACAGAAAATGGTGTTTATACTAACAAAGATGCCGCCGGGGGCATTCTCGTTTCACAAACACAGGCTTTATAATTTCTGGCATGCTAGCTATCAATAATGAAAGGTTTTGTGTTCAATTTTAAATAAACTTAATTTGTGAAATCATTTCATTGTTTTATTCTTTTTCTGCTGCACATTTATGTGGAATTTTACAATATGATTTTATTTTTGATGTTGCATAATTGAACTATACTAGCTGGGCATATGACGTTGGACCACTTTATCCGTTTTTTTTTCAAATCAGTAAAAAAGTTATTGTTTTGAAATTTTTTTCTTTTTTTTCTTTTTTGTACCTTTAAAGGTTGTCTGAAAAAAAAACACTTCTCTGCATCCGGCAAAAATCTTTTTAGAAAGGTTGTGGGCTAAAATCCTGGTACTGGCACTATCAGTATTCAATGTCAGTATGTCAGTTAGAGCGTGCATGGGTATCAGGTGAGCGTTGTGCCCCCTGGGGCTCTTGTTTTTTAAATATTGGTCAACCTCCAAAGGACAATTTTTTTTTTATGTCCATGGAAAGGCCTTGTCATAGTCAGTACACGTGAAATATGAAATCCATATCACTTACCATTCAAAAGTTACGGTCAAGGTTAAAGTTTGTGAAAATTAGGTCAAGGTCAAAAGTACAAAAATTTTTGATAGCCATGGAAAGGTCTTGTCACACTGTTTGCACATGTGAAATATGAAACCCCTATCACATTCCTTTGAAAAGTTATGGTTAAGGTAAAAGTTTCTGAAAATTAGGTCAAACTCAAAGTCAACAATTTCGGTATCCATGGAAATGTCTTATCACAAGGAATACACATGTGAAATATGAAAACCCTATCACTTGCCATTCAAAAGTTATGGTCAAGTTTAAAGTTTTTGTGACTGACGGACAGTCGCATGGACGCTTTCGCGAAAGCGGGGAACAATTAGAATGTGATCATCGTCCTTGAACATAGAAATTTTCAGCAATTTTACAGTTTTTCAAGCTATTGAATTGAAATTTGATATACGCCTTTATAACGAATAATGACAAATCTAGTTCGAGTCCCGGAAAAAATGACCTAATTTTGCCAGAGTTATGACGCTTGAACATAGAAATTTTCAACAATTTTACAATTTTCTGGACTCTTTATCGCAGTTTATGCAGCTATTGAATTGAAACTTGGTATGTACACCTTCACAATAATGAATAATTATTACAGATCCAGTTTTAGTTCGCGATCAATTGATTTTTTGCAGGTTATGGACCTTGAACTTGAAAAGGCTCTCGACCCTAGGACCTTCAAATTTACCATGTGGGTTCAAGGAGTCCAAGGTCAATGTTATTTTATCGCTTAAGATAAGGGGGTTTTTCTTACGATTTTTTTTTTATTTTGACACGAAGTGACAGTCAAAGAACCTTGTGTTTCTTTAAGGTTATGGGTCAAAGGTCAGTGTCATTTTGTGGCTGAAAATAACGGGGTTTCTTTGGAAATTTTTATTTTGACAAGGTAAAGTCATATTACGACTAGAACTGACATAATTGCATTCACAAAATTATTAATGAGAAATTAATACCCCGACGGGCGTTGCTTTTTTTAAAAATTGTGTTGGATTTTCGTTATTGGTCAGCGCGTTTCTAATGGAAATTAAAGAGAACATAACTGTTTACAGACTTTGAAATTATTCTTATTACATGTAGATAGATTTAATCCTGCAATTTGCCCTCCCCCCCCTCCCCCAAAAAAGGGGGAAAATGAATAGATTCGTGTACATGTATTTATAGAGATAAAAGAAGGCAATGTAAATCTATTTACAACATAAAACAAATCAACGTAAAATATTACCACGCACAAAATTTAGAGTTAAAGAAATCATTTGCTTGCAGAACAATGCCCTTAGCACAAAGATGGATTCGAATCATTTTCCTCTCTGTGACAGGGCATATGGGTATCTGTGTATCCGTGGGGCCCCTCCGGCAAAATACGCTCGTGTGCTAATTTTCTTTCATTCAAAATCTTTTTTATCAATAATAAATCTGATACAATCAGTTTCTTAATCATGAAATGTCTGAACAGATCATTTTTGAACTGTAAAACTTTACTAAAGCTTTTCCTTGGGGACTCGTAGTGTGAAATTGACAATAGGATATTGACAGATTTCGGAAGGCCGCGGAAAAGTTGTATTTTACTTGTCAGTTTCATAAAAAGGCCCGAATTTCATACTTTTAGGAGATTGAACAAAGAAAAATCATACACGGTTACAAAGCAAAACTATAGAATGTAGAACTTAAAAAAAAAAGAAGAAAAAATATGTGTGAAATGACAGGGCGTATGTCTATTTAGCGATAGATTGGTCTGAAAGTCAGAGAGAAGGAGAGAGAGAGAGAGAGGGTCGTCTTACAATTATTTAGAAAAAAAAAACTTCTTTTCATCAGTTTATCGATTATGTACTATCCGCTTTCATTTACAAGTACTTATTTATCTGTCTTCCATTTACGAGTACTTATTTATCTGTCTTTCATTTACAAGTACTTAATATATTTTATCTGTCTCATTTACGAGTAATTTTCATCTGCCTTTCAGTTACAAGTTCTTATCAGTTTAAAAGAGATCAGAAAAACTGCAATTCTATAGTTGAGAGAAGGAAAAAGTAACAAAAATGAAAAATATAATAATAAATAAATAAAAAATTGCGGAAATGAAACATATGTCATTTTGCAATAATTAAAGCGATTACTATATATGATTGAAGTATACTGCAGATAAATGCATTTCCTGTTAAAACTTGTACCCCAAGGTCATCTTCTCACACCAACAGTGCGAAAGAGCTGGTCGACGTGCACACGACTGCTCTTTACGTTACCATTCTAGCGGACGTTACGGATGTTAAAGTATTTCTGTAGGCATTTTCACTTTGAAAATAGACAAACCAAGTCAAATTCCATGCGACACCTTCTGCACAAAGTACATGAGAAGTCACACGAATTGTACACCGTATACCGGAAATAAATAAACCAAAAGAACAGCAACGCGTATGCTTTGTTTCTTTGATCAGTTATGGAAAAGTTTTTGAAGTTTATAATAACCTTTGGAAATTTCAAATAGTTCATATTCATTTTAATCAATTATCTTGTTTTCCATTCATTTCTTCAATTTCATCAAAATGTTGTATACTAGTATTTCAAGGAACGAATTGGAAAACAAAACAAGGCAAATAAAAGAAACAAATGAAAAAGGCTAATAAATAAATTTCGGTCTCTTTGCCAGGGTAAAAAATTCTTATATAGAATAGAGTGACTGTGAAAAAAGAAGTGTTTTGTGAAAGACTGATGCCTCAGGAAAGCTTCAACAAAATTTGTGAAATATGAAAGCATGCTTAATAATCGTTTAAAAGTGTTTGCAGAAAAACAGACAGATGGACCGACAGACAGACAGCCGGACAGGTCAAACACTATATGCGTTCCCGAATCTTTGAATCAGGGGGTAAAATAAATTCCGTTGCATTCATTATGTTGATGTACGTACATTCTGGCCACTCCTTCATCATCATAATATGTCCATGGCCAATAATTTTTTAATGAAAAATAAATTTACAGTTCCTTTTCAACTCTAATCTATATCGGAAGCAAGTGAAATACGTACATGTACTGTATGTAATTATAACGTCAAACTTCAAGCGCGGATCAAGAAGAGGGGGGGGGGGTTGTCAGAACCTTCTCTGGAATTTGACAAAAATGATTACTTTTCCCGTTTTACGTTTACATGTACATTGTATTTTCTTTCAAAACCATAGCCCCCCCCCCCTCCCCCCGGAAAAAAAAATTCTGGTTACATGTACGCCCATGAACAATCAATCCTAACTATCAATAAAAGAGAAAGAGTTAATACATGTATATATACATCCATATGTTACAGTAAATTGATACCCCTACAGAGACCTTCGATCCTTTTAAGCACCGACAAACTTGACCTATATATGTCATCTCAACTTACCGTTCCCATTTCAAATCAAAATATTTTTAATTTTCTCATATTACAATAACAATATGATACGATATTTGAATCGACCGAGCTTTCTATTTGTGATATTATTATTGCTATCATGTGTTACATGTACATCAAAGATTGTAAAAAATAGTTGCCAGAGTCACCTAATGCTCGACTGCATAGCATAATATCTCTCATGACAGCCAATTTATAAACACTACAAATGTATTTAAAATAATATATTTGATAAATGAGGAGATGGAGTCAAGACTCTACTTTGCTCAATATTGCCAATTTAAAGCAAAATCATTGAAGCAGAAAAAGTAGGTCAAGGTCAGATTTCAATAGTCTAACCCAAGATGCATCCAATATGCAAGTCTGGTGCATGTACCACTTACAGTTTGCTCAATATTGGCAATTTAAAGCAAAATCACTGAAGCAGAAAAAGTAGGTCAAGGTCAGATTTCAATAGTCAAACCCAAGATGCATCTAATATGCAAGTCTGGTGCATGTAGCACTTATAGTTAGCTCAATATTGCCAATTTAAAGCAAAATCACTGAAGCAGAAAAAGTAGGTCAAGGTCAGATTTCAATAGTCTAACCCAAGATGCATCCAATATGCAAGTCTGGTGCATGTACCACTTACAGTTTGCTCAATATTGGCAATTTAAAGCAAAATCACTGAAGCAGAAAAAGTAGGTCAAGGTCAGATTTCAATAGTCAAACCCAAGATGCATCCAATATGCAAGTCTGGTGCATGTAGCACTTATAGTTAGCTCAATATTGCCAATTTAAAGCAAAATCACTGAAGCGGAAAAAGTAGGTCAAGGTCAGATTTCAATAGTCTAACCCAAGATGCATCCAATATGCAAGTCTGGTGCATGTAGCACTTATACTTTTCTCAATATTGGCTTTTAAAGGTAAAATAATTCAAGCGGAAAAAGTAGGTCAAGGTCATTTTATGAAAGTTTGATCAAAGATACATCCAATATGCAAGTTTGGTACATGTAGCACTTATACTTTGCTCAATATTGGCTTTTAAAGGTAAAATCATTCAAGCGGAAAAAAGTAGGTCAAGGTCATTTTATGAAAGTTTGATCAAAGATACATCCAATATGCAAGTTTGGTACATGTAGCACTTACACTTTGCTCAATATTGGCTTTTAAAGGCAAAATCATTCAAGCGGAAAAAAGTAGGTCAAGGTCATTTTTTGAATGTTTGATCAAAGATACATCAAATATGTAAGTTTGGTACATGTAGCACTTATACTTTGCTCAATATTGGCTTTTAAAGGCAAAATCATTCAAGCGGAAAAAAGTAGGTCAAGGTCATTTTTTGAAAGTTTGATCAAAGATACATCAAATATGTAAGTTTGGTACATGTAGCACTTATACTTTGCTCAATATTGGCTTTTAAAGACTTTATTGCTATCTTAACATTTACATTATCATCTCAACATTTGCCCTATCATTTGAAATAATTTTAAAAATCCCAACCCCAGGGGCTATATCCTCATCTGGATATATTAAATGATGTATAATTAAACATTTGCAACAAAAAAAACCAACAGAATATGAATATAGGAAAGGTAAATGTGTAATCTTAACATTTACCTTATCATCTAGTTCGGACGACGCCGACGCCGACGCGGACGCCGACGCCGACGCCGACGCCGGGGGTATTGCAATAGCTCTTTTGCACTAAAGTGCAGTCGAGCTAAAAATGAAATTTCAACAAAATTAGAAAAGCAAGGGAGTTGATGCAAAGCTCGTCAGTCGTCAAATTAATAAAAACATTTATTTGATTTATTTGAAAGCGTTTTGTTAAATCAAACATGAGCTTACCTTGTATATATTTTTGGAAAAAAGGAACAAAGTTTTATTATTTTCATGGTTTTTGCAAATATTCGGATTTACTCTTTTTTCTTTTTCTTTTTTTTTTTGTTATTTTATAGACATAAATTTAAAATCATGAATTCCATCTTTTAAAAAAAAATTTAAGATTACAATTTTATTTTTCCAAAACAAAGTAATTTGTGTTGACTAGCCGTTTTACAGGTTTCCAAATCCTTCACACGTTAATCTTGTTTTACTAGATCTCGTGTGAAAATTATGTGCAATTTCACGGGGTGCAGAAATTGCACATTTTTAACGTAGTGATTAGCACGTATCATGAAAACAAAGCAATTTGATTACTTAACATGAATTATAACACCTTTACATATGTTAAACTTGTTCTATTAATTACTTGATGATAAAATAATAATTTATTTGTAAAACTAGTTAATATCTGTTTTCACAACACGATACTGGTTTGCTGAAATTATCACACTTTACTAATATGAAAAGGAAATTTCCCAATTCAAAGAATTATAAATAAATAAATAAATAAATAAATAAATAAATAAATAAATAAATAAATAAATAAATAAATAAATAAATAAATAAATAAATAAATAAATCTGATTTTCTTTTATGTCTATTCATAGTGTTCATTAAAATTATATAATTTTTCCATATTCTTATTTTTGTTTGAATTGCATGGTCACATTTTAAACTTTTGGGTGGCCTGTTTCATGAAAGAGTTCTTAGGTAAAATTTTAGTAATTTTCGCATCTTTTATCATCAAATAAAAGATTAAAAAAAAATCCATTCAGATTGTAATATGGTTTCTAATATTTCTACATACTGAATACAAAAAAATGTATAACTTAAGAAACACAAAAAAATGCGATTTTTAGTTTATATGAAGAAACAAGCGATTAATGGTTACTAAAGTTCCTGATTTTTTTTTCTTTTTAGTAATTTTCTGAAACAGAATGCAGATGCAGGAAGAAAAAAAAATGAAGATCTGGTTTAGAATATATACATGTATACATGAATGTACACATGTACAATGACTTAAAATATTTAAAAAAAAAATAAACAGAAATTAAGAAATCAATTGCACTTTTTGTGGAAAGGCAAAGCTTAACGTTTAACGGTATTCTCAAACAGCTTTCGCTGACATCCAACATGAGGGATTTATTTTTGGGTATCTCTAAGGTTTATACAAAGCAAGAAGTTTGACACAAGACTCCAGTACACCGCCATATTTCTTTTTCAAAAGAATAACAAAATTAAAATCTTAAACAAACTTGGTCACATTATGCACCCGTCAACCCATCAGTGGCCCAGCGCCGTTTTCGCCCTGCGGACCTGTAATTATCACGGTGTGAAAAATCTCAAAATCTGATTTCATATTTGCCACATTGTTCGATCAAGTGAAACATATCATTAGCCAATCAGATCCCAGGGATTCGGATAATTTCTGCTTAGTTGTATAAATAGGGGAAACGTCCAAAATTTGATCATAACCTCCTTGTCTGCTTCTTGCAAACATATTCAGAAAGCATTTCGGAATCTGAGTTTGTCGGACTGCACTATTTTCTAATTTTGGATTGCACAATTTTCTGTTCTCAGCATGGCTTTGTCAGATTACGAAATTAATGTGGATGTCATTGAAGAAGACGCATCTTATGATAGTGGGATCTATGAAAATGACACTTCTAATGACTCGTTGATTTCGTCAGAGTTTTCCAGTCCTAAAGTGCGCTCAAAGTCACGTGTACCGGAAGACATCAGACTGCGCATCAACAGCAGAGAGCGACAGCGCATGCACGATTTGAATTCAGCATTAGAAGGTCTAAGACAGGTGATGCCATATTCTAATGGACCAAACGTGAAGAAACTGTCAAAAATGTCGACTTTACTATTAGCCAGGAATTACATTGTGATGCTGACACGTTCACTTGATGAAATGAAGAAACTAGTACAGGACTTAACGGCGAACAAGCCCGTCCCGATGCCGACGATGCCACCGACAGCGCCTATCCCGGATGTAAGACCAACAGCGCCCATCTCGGATGTAAGACCAACAGCGCCTATGCCGGATGTAAGCGGAATTGCGCATGTCATGTATCCATCAGTACCGCCAACTACACGTTACTCGCCGTACAAGGTACCCTCCTCGCCTTATTCGCCCTCTACGCATTATTCGTCGACTCCTACAAGAATTCGTCATCATCCGTACGGCCGGATCTCTTCGACTCCGCTTTCGGATTCGACAAATATTCGTCCAGAATCGGAACCTGTGACATCAACTCCGGCTGTACCACACAAGTTTTCCGTCGCCTCTTTGTTAAAGGACACCGGAAGTTCACCGAAAGTGTTTTCACCTAGTGCTCAAGTGTCTTCATTTTCAGAGAATTATGGACTTGGATTACCTACAGGTCAAGGGCATATTTCACCTTATACTGTGCCGAAATTCGACTGGAAATTGTAAATTTTGATGTAAAAAGGTAATGTGCTCATATCAGTATTTCACAGACGATGGTGCTATATTTTGTCCAGTTGTAAATAGTATTTATTCTGTAAAAAGTGATCATATTATAATTCATTTTAAATCTATGGACTAAAGCGATTGCAAATTAAAGTGAACCTAAGTTCATAATGAGTATGCATATACAATGTACATGACATGTATTCTCCGATTTATCTAGTCTATAATGTATAAAGCTATGATTTAGATGTTACAGTACATGTTTCATGTATTAAAAGTGAAAACTGATTGATTGTTGCCTTTTCTTTCGAACTTGATCAAACGCGAAATAGAAAGAGAGGAATGAAACCAAACATTTCATAAATTGATCTCTGTGATGATGATGATGATGATGATGATGATGATGATGAAGATGATGATGATGATGATGATGATGATGATGATGATGATGGTGATGATGATGATGATGATGATGATGATGATGATGATGATGATGATGGTGATGATGATGATGATGATGATGATGATGATGATGATGATGATGATGGGGATGATTTTGGCTTTTCCTGTGCGTGTTTACCTATTTTCTATGAGAGAATCTGTCAAAATCAAGAAATTGTACGAAAGAATAAGAATATTAAGATTCTCTCAATTTCGCAGCCTAAAATTATCCCCGACAGATGAAGATGATGGTCTGAAAACCATAGAAAACTAGATGACGATTTTACGTTCAGCACCACCTATACTTTACATACATATACAATGTACATGCCTACACAAATTTTAAAACAATAGAATATCCCATCAGTCATCACCATGCACCAGCCTATTGATATTTTATATCCTAAAGACTAATATTTCACGGTGTCTGAATGGTCGACTCTAAAGTCTAAACCAAACTTTATTGCCAGACTGGATACATGTATAATGATATTTGAAACATCATACTAAATGAGTCTCTTCATGTTTGGGACATTCTGCTTTGTGTTGAACAGATGACGGGTGCTGTATGCAAGAAGAAAATTGTAAGAGTGAAAAATGAGCTTTAAAAGATGCCGTCTTTCTTGTGGATGCCTTTTGAAATTTTTACAAATTCTTACGAACATTTTCTGGAATTTCCCTTACTTTTCATCCAGTCGTTCTTTTGATAAATTCAAGTTTTGATTCTTATTACATATAAACATGAATCAATCTAATTTGAAGTATTTAAATTACAAAAAAAAACCTAAATAAATTAATTTAAAAAAAAAAAATGAAAAATGTCACGGAAATTACTGAAAATGTTGATAAGAATTTTTTTGAAACCAGCAGCCAATTTTACAAAAATATACTTGTGAACAATTTCAGTAATTTTCGTTACCTTTGATAGCTTTGTTTTTCTTTTACAACAGAATTTTTTTACAATAAAAATATCTGACTATTTCTTTTACAAGAAAAATATCTGACTATTTCTTTTACAAGAAAAATATCTGACTATTTCTTTTACAAGAAAAATATCTGACTATTTCTTTTACAAGAAAAATATCTGACTATAATTTCTTTTACAAGAAAAATATCTGACTATTTCTTTTACAAGAAAAATATCTGACTATTTCTTTTACAAGAAAAATATCTGACTATTTCTTTTACAATAAAGATATCTGACTATTTCTTTTACAATAGAAATATCTGACTATTTCTTTTACAATAAAAAAATTCTGACTATTTCTTTTACAATAAAAATATCTGACTATATTTTGTTTTTTACTTTAGACGAAGTATGTAAAAATGATATTACTAGAAAACATAGTACAATCTAAATCGTAAAACTTTTGAACTGTTTATTAGATGCAGAAAGTTACGAACATTTCTGAATTTTTCGTAAGAACTTTGGTGAAACTTGGCTAGGGCACTGACAATAGTGACTTTAAGGGGGGGGGGTTCACTACTATGTATACGTACATGTGTAAGCAACAGAGAAGAAAACGTGTTATAGGGTATTGTAGATAGCTGTGCAAGTTTCTATTTCTGCAATTTTTTTCTTTTCGGTGAAATGTTCTTCGGTTTCATATTTAAGATATGATAAGGCAACCTAATGGTGCGAAATGAAGACAAAATAAGGCAGTTTCATTTCAATAGTGTCATATATCGATATGTTAAATTCACATTTGTCAGAAAATTAAGATTTCAGCTTGTAAATTCATGATATATCGAATATGAACTTAATACATGGAAAATCGATACAATTATCACTCTTCATATAAGAATCACGGTAAATTAAATTCGTTATGCTAGTTACTTCACAGTAAGAAAAAGCCATTTACATAACCGATGATTTACAACTGTATCGATGACGCTGAACATTTCTTTAATCCTCATGACAATAGCCCAAATCATTGAACGTAATTTAATTAGATTTGGTATGCTGATTTAAGCAAAGTGAAGTCTCCAAGTCAATGATATCACCATGTTTTGACAAAGATCGCAATCTGTTACTTCTAACATGGACACGCGCTGGCCGCCTCTTTTTGTCGGGATCAGTATCAGAATGTGTTTGACAGGTATTGTATAAATGCATGAATCGTAACGGATTACATTTCAGGCAAACTATCCTGTCAATTACTTAGATGGTATTTAGGGACTAGGAAGATCTTAGGGTATGATAACACCTCTAAAAGGAAACAGTGAAGTAATAAGGGACGCGAGTAATCAAATGTCAACCCTTACCAGCTCACCAAGAAGACTCCCAGTCTGTAACGTTGACGGCGTCATTTATTTTTCCGAGCTGTCTTTCTGTGATCCGAAATTTTGATATTGATAGATCCTACAATCCAAATTCCTTTATTTTTTCTTTGTTTGATTTCACATTTACTTAGAACATTTCGTGATTATGCAAATAAACAATCGAATTCATAGGATTTACAAAATTTTTATTGCAAAGGATTTGCAAATGTGAATAATAATATATATGGAATTTTGGATATTCTGAGAAAAAGAAAAAAAAGTATTGAGCGCTTTAATGAATTATTCTACAAAAATATTCGTCTGTGAATATACAATGTATACTGTTTACGAAAGTATGTTTTCATCATTAAATAAAAAAAAAGAACATATTAATATTTGAAAAAAAAATATATATATACGCACTGGCAGTCTAGCACAGACATTCAAGTTCATTATAAACATGATTGTACATTTACGCGAGGTACTGTATACAGTAATACTCGAATTAATTTGACCCATCACCATGGTGAATTGAGCAATTTCAACATTAAATCGCATTTTCTTCAGTTACAGTAACTACATTGCATCCATTGTACATTGCATACACATTATATATATATAACAGCTAATGTCGGATTTGAAAGTTTGAGCGTTACGTACGGAGTACTTCAAGGGTGCAAACTGAGTCCTTTTATATTCTCGGTTTTTTTTTTATCATTTCTTCTTTTTTTTTTTTGAGTGTTGTCAAGACTTTTCAGGTAATGCCAAACCATATTTTTTTGTAAAGTCGATCAGTTTTAACATGGATTCAAATTTGGCATCCTTGTGAAAGAAATACTGTGTTACTCCTCCTTCTTTCGATGACCGTATCCTGTAGTTTAGACATCCGCGTTTTTCATCCGATTTTCTGTAATTTAAAAAAAAAAAAACAAATTATCCATAATAGCATTGTGCATGTATGTTACGATAAGAAATGCCTACATTTTTAATATTTTCCTCAAGATCAGAAATTTACGCAGTTAAAACTATTTCATTATACATGATTGAATTGGAGGAATTTATGTCATGAGAATAAATTGCATCGTGAATAAAATGAATGCAGAATAATATATTTTTATATATCAATTCAGAATTTCATTATATAATTTATAATCACCTGATGGTCAGTACAATGGCCTCAGCTTTGATACTGTACCAGAGGTAGAAATTACCATCACAATCAGATGCTGAGGTAGGCGGAACCTTCCTTTTCTGAAATAAAATCAATAAATGTTCTATGAGGCTTCCATTGATTTTTTTTAATCTTGAATTTAAGTACTGATTACTTCGTACTTGGACTTATAATAAACAAAGTCCTTAATTACATCACGTTTGGTGGAAATATAAGACAGCTTATTTATTTATTTATTTTTTTTTTTTTTTGATATTCCAAAAGGGTCGCTGACAGATTTATTATTTTCAACATTTTAAGTATCAGAATATTTATTTCCAAAAAGTGCTATACCCCTTTCCCACCAGAAATAAATGGTCGTCCCCTAACATGTAAAGGTAAATTCACAGAGACAATGACAGTTCATCCTGAATTCTATAATAATTATGATAATTGCGATACCTTCGCTTATCAATGTTAACCAGCCTAGACTTACATTGGCATCAGTAACACAGGGACTCCAACCCAGGCAGTCCTCTATTTCCCTCAGCCCGTGAGGAAGACGTTCTGAAACTGCATCGTGTATAGAGATCAACTCGGGGTTTTTCAGCATAATTCGTTTACATTCCGACAGCGGTCTTTGACTTTCGTCCATATTTGAGTATACAGGCTGGTCTTCGTAAGAAACGGATACGGAAGTATTAACGTATTGAGCCGACGTAGATGAACACCGCATTGGAGGATTCTGAACTTCCTCTGACGGCGAAGAAGTAGATCTATTTCTTGATAGCGGATGTACATCTTCGTTTGTTGGTGGCTGAGAATGAAGCTGTTCATAATCGTTTGATACAGTTTCTACAAGAAATGACTCGTAATTTGATGTTTTAGACATGGCGTCATCGTACACTTCTGACGAGGATGACGCACCTATAGACGATGGCATATCATACATTTTCTGTTCCTGCGATTTTGGCGGGAAATTGTTCGATTTTTGACTTTCAAGAGATAAAGAATCCGGAACATTTAGATGCCTTTGTACAGAAATTTCGTGCTCTAGAGGACTTCTTGGACGACGTGTACATGTAAGAGGTAAAACACTTCTTCTTGAAGTGGCGAGATCCGGACCTCTGGAATGTTCATTTGCGTACTGTATGTTAGGATTATCTGAAATAAAAGAAACATTATTATTGAAAAACTAATTTTCCGTGTTTTTGTTAATACGTGTACCAACTAGACTACTGGATAGTGAACGTGGCTGTTTTTACCCCTTTTGTGCTTTATGCACCTAAAACTGTATATATATACATATGGAATTACTGGATTCTTCTTAAAGCACAATAGTAAAACAAAATTACAATTTCACGAGCGGATCTGGAATATCAAGAGGGAGGGCTTCTAGTCACATTTAGTTGGTTAGTGCCCCTCCCACTGTATCATACCCCCACCTATTAGGGATGGGGTATGATAGATTGGGAGGGGCCACTAAACAAGCGCCCGTGCTTCTAGTCCGTCAAGAGAGGTGTCTACGATTTTGGAAACTATTTGTAAAAACGGAAAAAAAAATCACGATTTTTTGGTAAATTACATGAAGGAGGGGTGGGGTGGGGTTCAGATCCACAAACCTCTCCCAGATCCACCCTTGTACATTACTTGTGTGTAAATAAATCCATATATCATACACACTTCATTGCTCTTCACTTAGTCTTTTTCTAACTTTCCTTTTTATAAATGAAAGTGAGCACATGACTACATGTACTCACTTTCATTCATAAGAAGGAAAGTTAGAAAAAAAGAAAAAGACAACTTACCTCTAACCTCTTCAATCGTTTTAGCAATAGCGTCATACAACCACTCGTAATTTTGATTTTTGAGCACTTCCAAGAAGTCCCCAAATCTTCTATCTCCTCGTAAAATCACAATGTCCATCAACTTCTGAAGTCGGGAAGCTCGGTCATCTAACCTCCAAATGTCCCCACGTTCTTCAATTGTGATGACGTCATTTGGAATAAGATGGTCGACAATGTCACGTGGATCCAAATTTTTGCTTATATTTATCCAGTTTGCGGATAAAGCTTTTTCGTAAATTTCGCTGATTCTTCTTTTTTGATCGGACGCCATTTTTTAAGTTAGGCTTTGTCCCTTACTTGTCCGATAACTTCCATGATCATCTTCCGTTAGAGATGAAAAATAAAACGAATTCTATGTCATGCTGGTGTCATGAAGGGATCTACAGAAACAAAGAACATTTTTTATTACTTTGGCATGTATCTATTTCAATTTTTATCAAAATTCAAAATTCTCGGCAAAAAGCGTGGTTATCCGGATAACGTGCACACAGTCCTTCCACGTATCCTGGTACAAAGAGTTGTGTCTCTAAAGATGTTATGATCATTTATTACCGAATATTTAAAATAAAGAAGATGATGGTAAAACGAAATACAAAGGATAGAATCCTGTGACATTACCTTTATATTTTCTTGGTGAAAGATGAAAATTTAACAATTACTCTAATCTACGAAGAAAACAAAAAACTTTAAGGTATTTTTATTTGGTTTCTTTTAATGATTGCGGGGGTCAAAATTTACAAGCACGAGGACAAAAACAGAAAGTTATACATTTGGTGTGTGCCAACATAGCCATATTTCCGCCAAATTTGCTGGCCAGGAGTAATCTCCCTCCTTGGATTACAACTCTCGGGCTTTATCAATCTCTGCTATATCAAAATTGCTCTACTTTAACAATTTTTTCTGATGTTTTCACGGGGGAATCCAGTTACTCCGACACTTTTTACTCCGACAGTATTTACTTCGACAGTATTTGCTTCGACACTTTTTACTCCGACAGTATTTACTCCGACACTTTTTACTCCGACAATATTTACTCCGACAGTATTTACTCCGACACTTTTTACTCCGACATTCCATTAGGTTAATAAAAAACTACAGGTCCAGATGACATTTTGCAGTTTTTCGGCAGTGACTCAACTTCTATAAATTCAATCACCATGAAAATTGGAATGAATAATGCTTCATCCTTTAGCGGTGTTTTATTTGTACTAGCATTGTTGATAAAACAATTTACATATATTCAGGAAGTTAATTGTTCTCTGTAACTGCAGGTGACCTTTTTTTCTATAGATTTCAATGGGGAAAACTATTGTTTCAACTCAAATATCGGTATTATGAATAATGTGCGCACCAGACATTCCATTTTAGCCATACAACTGTCATTTGTACTGGAAAGAAATCTTTTATCTTATCGTTACATTTCATACTATCAATTCCTTAAAGTTTGTTTTTCGATGGATTGGGAGATTAGAAGCCTCGTTGGATGAAGGTACATCAATGTATTTGTAATTCACAAAACATAGGTAATCACAGATATTACGAAGCTTACCTCATGACAGCAAAATTCAATTCAATCATATTTCGATGTATATTGGCTTTTAAAGGCAAAATCATTCAAGTGGAAAAAGTAGGTCAAAGTCATTTTATGAAAGTTTGATCAAAGATACATCCACTATGCAAGTTTGGTGTATGTAGCACTTATACTTTGCTGAATATTGGCTTTTAAAAGCAAAATAACTCAAGTAGAAAAAGTAGGTCAGATGCTGCATACGATGCATGGATCCATCTCGGCATCCCCCGATGAATCATTTGTGCAAGCTTGGTTACTATAGATGCTACTTTGTCAGATACTGAACTACCCCAAACTTCTGAACCAAGTCACTCTGAGCTATCCAAAACTTCTGAACAAAGTCACCCTAGCAGAAAATGTAGGTCAGATGCAGCATCCGATGCATGGGTTCACCTCAGCATCCGAAGATGAATCACTTGTTCAAGTTCGGTAACTGTAGCATCATCACTTTGCCAAATACTTCTTCTTGTCCGAACGGGGCCGTCCACGCGGACACGGACGTGGACGCCCTTGGTCATATGCTCACTCAATTTCGTTGAGGTGAGCTAAAACAACAACAACCACCAAAAAAAAAATCCTAGGAAAATGTATGATTTTTCATAGAATCTAAACGTGCGCAAGGTCCTCTATAATTCATTCGTATACAATGCTTTGCTTCCTCTAAACTGTTAAATATATATATATATATATATATATATATATATATATATATATATATATATATATATATATATATATATATATATATATATATATATATATATATATATATATATATAAAGAGAATAACCGAATATTCGTCGAAGGAGAAAAATGCTTTTACCAGCACTATATTAACCCATCAGATTCATTGTTGCTTCATGTATTGGTACTAAGGAAAAGTAACCACATTCAAATAACAAAGTATCATTAAATTTTTTTTTCAAAATTAAGGTTGCACCATCTTCGTTTTGTTTGAAGTTAATGCGTACATTTTTTTATTTACATAAAAATCTAATTCATTTCCGTAAACTATCGAGTTATCACAACGGAAACACCCGATTCAACCCCGCGCGCATTCACACCATGGCGTACATATCGTCTGGAGAGAGACGGGGTAAAATACTGATAAATGATGGCTATAAATACCAGAAAAACCGAGTACGGAAGGATAAAATTCATTGGAGATGTTGGAGAGAAGATTGTCGTGCCCCTCTCCATACAAACATATTTGATGTATCTGAAAACAATCCTTCTATTAGAATACTCTTTGTAAGTTCTTTAATAGCATAATTGATGCGTTCATTTTTTATCCAACCTGCAAATATTCGCCTTTGCCTTTTTCTAAATTTACAAGACATGTCACCAAGTCTGTATGTCCCGGTATCAAAATTGATCTCTGGTTTGCTCATCTGGTAATTATAAGTTAAGGTACTTTCGATTTTTATAAGTTAAGGTACTTTCGATTTAGTTAGGGGTTTTACTGCGATACCGGTATTACATGGTGTGTAGTTTACCTGATATAGGGGATATGGGGATAGTAAATTTCATATGGGACGAGTATATATGTATGATTTTTCAGATCAGTTTCATGTCTAAAACAAAATGGAGTCTAAAGCGAAATTTCTAACTTTTCAATTTGTGGTTGGATTTAAAAATTGCTTTCTCCATTGAAAAAGATCGTACATGGGCGGATCAAGGAATTTTTTTCAGGGGGGGTCCTAAAGTCCGAATTTTTTGAAGAGCAAGAAAAAAAAAGAAAGAAAAACGCAGCAAGAAAATAAAGTTATTGACTGATGATTGATTGTCAGTTCTGTCTCTTATTATTAATAAAATAGGTGACTGGAGAGCAATGGCGAGCAAACAACTTAAAATTTTGAATTTTCACACCAAAGTATCGTCAGTTCTACTATGTATATACAACAAATGGCGAGCGTTAGCGAGCCAGCGAATTTTTTTCCAAGATTTGGAATAAAATCCACTATTCGTATCTCTTCAGTTTCTTTTCGTTTCCTTAGTGCCCTTGTTTATTGACCTAGGTGTAATGTATAATTATGTGTTGTATATAGGAAAGCGCAGCATCATTTGAAAACATCGTACATATATGTAATAAATTATGGCGAGCGGAAGCGAGCCAGAGAAAAATTTTGAAATACTGACGGCAAAACATTATCAAAACTAGAAAGGTTTCTTGTTGCGGTTGCAACAAGAGTGTCTTCCTCCTATACAATTTTTGGTTTGGAAATATGAAGGACGTCACATTACATGTATTTATATTATATATTTAAGTTTTCAAATAGCAGTAACATTAAATTTTCAAACCGATAATTGTTGGTGAGCAACCATTTGATTTGGGGGGGGGGGGGGGGGGGGGGGGGGGGGGGGGGCAGGAATTCTATTGCCAGCCGGTAAAATTTTTTCAGCAATTTTCTGAGCAGGCCATTTTTTTTTCAGCCATTACCAGAGTCGGAGAAAAATTTTCGCCGGTTCTTCGGGCCGGATTTAAACAAATTGTCAAATGTTGTGAATGTCTGTGTAAGTTAAACTCCCCGCTGTTACAGAGTATGAGTTAATAACCGTTCCTTCAGATGTCTCTTTGCAATTAGCGAATTTCAGACAGATTGTATGATGTTTAAAAAGAACCTTTTCTAGATTTTTGTGCCTATGCGTATTAGGTCTCTGGTAGATACAGCTATGTGAACAGTTTGTATTTATATTAATTAATTTTTTGACTTTAAATTGTCTGGCACAAAGGGCCAGCAAAAATTTCCATATCATGCAATGTATCCTTACTTTTGCATGGTCCGGGAAAAAAAAATTGCCGGCCCTTTGGGCCGGAATATTTTTTTCAGCATTTTTCAGAGCCGGGATTTTTTTTTTGCAAATTCTTCCTGCCCCCTTCCCCCATAAAAAAGGCGAGCTCGTAGCTGTAAAACCAATTTTCTTGAGAAGAGAAATGGTAATAACAAGTTACGTTCAATATATATATATAAATACCATGAGGTTCTCGCTGTGCAGGTTCAAATTTGGACCCCCCTTCCCTTTTTTCAAAGTTTATTTTGAATTTCCATCATGGCGACATCGTTCAATATAAACAGAACTGTTTTCGAAAAACGAGGGGAGGGAAGAATGTTGGAGAAATTGTTCATCAATTTGTAAATAAACCAACCGAAAATTATGTTCGAACGTTTGCTAGAATTAGAAATTAAACTTGATGTTCAAAATATAGTTATTGAAGTTTAGAAACAGGTTTGTAGGTTAGAAATCGGAATCAAACTACCACTTTTTGTGTGTAAATTCTGGTTTGTAGCTGATCTCTTCTAAATTAATCAACTGTTTTAAAATCAAATTGTGTATATCGAAATGTATTTATGAAATGCATATTCATCATTGCCGTGAAATCGGAATTTGAAAATCTCAACACTGCTTTTCTCGAGTCGGACTCGTACTACCAATTTTAGTGTGCGCCCGATCTGTTGGCGTGAAGGTGTATCGAAATACCCAACTCAAAATTTCGATGCTCATATCTTTTCAACAGTAAGAGATAGGAAAAATCAGAAAGACTAAATAAGACAGATATATGGATAAAAAATAATAATATTGAAATTTTAGGAAACTTCATAAGCTTAATTTTTGTTTACTATTATAAGCAAAAAAGTGTCTTCCTCCTATGAACTACTGAATTTGGAAATATGAAGGACGGTGAAGGA